>CM031945.1:25353984-25548984 GCA_018749465.1 Paracanthobrama guichenoti | reverse complement strand
TGAGTGCCGGCCAATGAGATTGCCGTTTGTGCATTAATCCCGCCCACTAACAGACTCTGATATTTTGACAGGAAAACACAACAAAGAATACGGTTTACATGTAGCGTGTCCATTTTGCGTGGAATGTAAGACTCTCGCGCTGTGTGTGAGTGTGAGAAACGCGCTCAGCAAAGCGACGTTGAGTTGTGCTCCTTCACACTAACGTTAGAGTTTACGGTACGTCAGATGAGCTGATTTGCAATCGTATAAGTTAGATCGCTTGACGAGAGCGAAACTCAAGTGCTCAGTCTGTGTGTGTTCAGCGAGTGAAAATATATCTATGCTAAACTTATTCTTAGCCTCTAACACACACACTGGCGAGTCAAATCTAAGCATTCATTAGCCAATGGCTAATGTTAGATATTATTTAGCCACCCAGAGTGAAATATACTTGCATATGCAAGTGATTTACTCACATTGTAGAGGGTTGATATATAATACATCATGCTAGTTTTAATGTGCTTGCAGTTGTAATTGCCAGTTGAAGGGTTAGTTCACCCAAAAATCGTTAACTCGCCCTCTTTTCCATGGAACTCAAAAGCCACGGTTTTTAGTATTAATTTGCATGGCATCTTACCTTTGTTGCTGAACTGCATGCAGTCGTCTTTTAGGTCCAAAGGTGTTTAGAACAAATAACTAAACTCCATTTTTCTGTCTCTGTCAGAGATGTCAACACGGCTATTATGGAGCTGCTGATTATGGCCTATGCACTGAAGACCTCCTGTGCAAAGAACATCATCGGCGTGATCCCGTACTTCCCCTACAGTAAACAGTGTAAGATGAGGAAGAGGGGATCTATAGTGTGCAAACTGCTCGCTTCCATGTTAGCTAAAGCAGGTAATGCCTTATAACGTCTATGATGGTCCTACTTCTGTTTTCACACTATCAGTCAAAAGTTTGGACACAATACTCAGCCTTTATTATTTGACTGTACATGCAAGCTGAACACTTAATGACTGCTTTTACCTTCAGTGTCTGCTAGAAAAAAATGAAAAATATTTTACTATCTGCATTAACTAGGTTTGACTCATATAATCACCATGGATCTGCACCAGAAAGAGATCCAGGGCTTCTTTACTTTCCCTGTGGACAACCTGCGGGCTTCTCCATTCCTGCTGCAGTACATTCAGGAGGAGGTTGGCAGCATTTACAGCCAGAAACTTCAGCTTTTTAAATGTATTAAAATAATAATTGGTGAATATTGATAATTTCTGTTCTTCTTATTTCTTTTTTTGCGTAGGTTCCTGATTATAGAAATGCTATAATTGTAGCCAAGTCCCCATCTGCTGCAAAACGGTAACTGCTCCTGGATTTGTGTTTTATTTGTATATGTTGTGGGTGAAAGCTGCCCTAAATGGAATTTGCTTGCTTTTTTCCGTTTTCTGATTTTGAGGGAGTGGGTTTAAACATGGTGAAAGCATTATCCAATTAAATAACATGCAAGGGGCAGATAAAGCATATATTTTTGTGGATGACTGCACATTTGCAGAGATTTGTTAGTGCAGATTGCATGTGGGTCTGCTTGTGTATAGTATTTTGGAATTACCTTTCATGTAGTGTGTAATACAGCTGTTTGTGAATGTTAAAGGTCTTCAAAGTTTTGAAAATGGAGTTATTGAAGATTCTGAACTGCCTGAAACATTACATTTACATTTATGCATTTGGCAGATGCTTTTATCCAAAGCGACTTACATTGCATTCAAGGTACATATTTTTACATTTTGTCAGTTCTTGCTTTCCCTGGGAATCGAACCCATGACCTTGGCGTTGCTAGCGCCACGCTCTTATTGTTTGAGCTACAGGAAAGCCTGTACAACCGAAACAAGTCGTCAGTAATTCCAGTCTTACTTCCTGTTACAAACTGATATGGTAAAAATGTCGCCATCATTACTGTTCGTATCATTGTGTATCAAGTACTGAGGAAGCCCTGGACCTGCAATTCAGATGTGGTAATGCCCGTTTGATTTCCAAAATGCCCTGTAACCGATCAACTAATCAGAACAGACTGGGCCATCTGACCAATCGGAGCAGAGTAGACCAATCACAACAGACTGGGCCATCTGACCAATCGGAGCAGAGTAGACCAATCACAACAGACTGGGCCATCTGACCAATCGGAGCAGAGTAGACCAATCACAACAGACTGGGCCATCTGACCAATCGGAGCAGAGTAGACCAGTCACAACAGACTGGGCCATCTGACCAATCGGAGCAGAGTAGACCAATCACAACAGACTGGGCTGTCTGAGCAAAGTAGACTCTCAGGAAGGACGGAGTTTAGAGAGACCTGGTTCAAGCTCAAAACGTTTTGCTCTGGTTTCCCGGTTGAACAACATGTTTCCTGGAAACGGTGTGCAACAGAGTTTGAGATGTTTTCTCTTGTTTGTTGGGTGTGTCAAAAAGGTCAGCCCAACCAGCAGCAACTAAACCATGCAGTATTAAAGAGACAGCTCGCACAATGGTTCCAAGTAAAGTAATTTACAAATGTGTCTGCTGCAGCTCAGTATATGCAATTGAAGATATTAGAAGACATGCATCCCTTCACTCGATTGGGATGTTCTCTTTTATTCTGGATGGCAAGGTCAGTGACTGTAAGATTGAGCGTATTTTGCAGTATTAAACATGTTTATACCGATTTCATCAGGCTCTGAAAATTCTTCAAAAAGAACACAAAGAACGGCCTTCTCAGCTGCCATAGTTGAGCAGGGTGTTCAATGCACCATCGTTTCCGTTTAAAAGACATTTAGCAACGTTTGGTCGGGGCTGAATGCAGATATTTTATCGACCCGTTTCAGACACCGTGAGAAAAGAGCTGATGCTCCAATATATATTATGAGAAAATTAAAGTGCTTTTTTGACCTTGGATGTAAACCTATTGTAAGGAGCCTTTAAAATAGCATAATGGGGCATTTTAATAAGAGTGGACGTCAAACAGATTTATACTGTTCTTGATTCCATTTAACAGTTTGTTAACCATTCCATTAACTGTATACTAGTTCTAACAAAAAAACATCAGTCCCACAGCTTCAAAGATAAACTATCATTGTCATGGAAAAGTGTTCAGGAATGCTAAAACTCCTAGAATTATTGAATCACAACTTGACACTCATGAACATATAGGCAAGAGGCTCATACGGTTCATCTCTGTACATCTCCCCTCTCTTGTCGTTGTCTCTTCAGGGCTCAGTCATATGCAGAGCGTTTGCGCCTCGGTCTGGCCGTCATGCACGGAGAAGCTCAGTGTTCGGAGTCAGACATGGCAGATGGGCGGCATTCTCCTCCATGTGTCCGCAACACCTTTGGACACCCCGGCTTGGAGTTGCCATGTAAGAGCCACCACACTGTAGATCTGCACAACACAGCAGCTTGAACCCTGTGACTGTGTTATTAAAAGTTTTAACCAGGTTATAAACACAAACTAGACCAGCAAGACAGCTGATTGGGCTTCTCCAAACTCTCACAAAACCTGTTAAAAACATGTCCTGCTTATATTTGACCCTACAATTAATCATAAACAATATGAATGTTAATATTTCTACATTTGAATTCGACATGTAATTAAAAAATACTCTAACAAAGATATGTAATTCAGATCGTGAGGAATTTGTACCTCATGGTAAAGTGCGTTGTCCTGCCTTTAAGTTCAGTAAAAATATTGTATTTCAGTATTGAGAATCACCATCAAGGGTAATGGGAATTTAAAGTAGAATATAAAGAAGCAATGCGGAGAATTAGGGAGGAAAGGGTCCATCTACGTTGCATTCATATGTTTTTGGTTTAATATTGAAAACAGATTAAGCCTTATTCTTGCTGAAAAACTGAATTTTCCATTTCTTTCTGCTTCGATATTAAACCAAAAAACAAATGAATGTACACAGACCTGAAAATCTGCTTAATTGTCATGAAAATAATGCCACCGTGCAAAAAAGACTTGGTGGGGAAACTAATTATGTTTCATTTTATTTATGCAATTTAAATTTACTAAAAAAAAATGTTTCCTTTTGATTTTAGGGTGAAATGTAACCTAAACGTGTTTTTGTGAGATTAATACCGTGATCCTGTTAAGAGGTCGATTGCAGCATTCAGCTTGCAGAGCAGCTGATTCTGGAGATCCGTTAAGTAGTTCAAGATAGGTCAGGTTGTTGTTTTAACCCTCAGCACATTTATTTAGCTCTGTCTCTTGATGTTTACAAAGGCTTTGTCTCAAAACCTAGTCAGTAAGTGAGCCACCTCAACAGCACTTAGTCTGCTCTGTTCGGTTCCAAAACCTAGCGAGCCACCAAACTAGAAAAACAACATTTTATGCAGTATTGGTAGCTCTTGACTAGGAAATGTCCTCAACATGACACAAGTTGCAATAGTCTTTCTTCCCTGTTGTGACATTATATCTGAGTGAAATGGCTTTTGGAACAAATGTGGGGGGACTAAATATTCCAAAATGGGGGACTTTTTTTAAAATTATTTTTTGGGTGGAACCTACTAGCAGTTCAATTGATTAGAGAGAGTCGGCAAATAACTTGGTGACTTTCTTTCCACTTTAGGTGTAACGATACACTAGACAAATCTTGATACTGAACTCACGATATGATATGTATCGCGATATTTTAAGCCAAAATAAAGTGTTATTAAAAAAATATTATCAGGACACACTATTATTCCCACATTGCATTATATTTTATATATATATATATATATATATGTATATATATATATATATGTATATGTAGTCATTTCATGTAATGTCACTCAAACTCTGTAGACTTTATTTCTTCCCCTCACTCAGTACTCGCGCTTTCAATGCAGACATTGGATCTCTTAAAGCCGTACACACTCAAACCTCGCAATGTCCCACTTCTCCCGCTATTAATGCACTATACACATAAGAATAAACCATCTAAAACGCCTTTAATAATCATGCTACTAAAACTAAATGTGATCTGGTGATTTAAATGTTTGCGCTTTCACTTTGAGTGTGTGCTTCAGATGATCAACGCAATCAATCACAGCTCTAATCGCGAGAAAGTGTGTCAAAATGACCAATCTCAAACTGTAAACGTTTAGCTCATCCAAAGATAGAAATTCTGCATTTATTCACTCATGTTTTCACGCGTCACGCAGTCATTTGAACATCCGTGTTTACTAGAGCATGCACGTCATTGTAAATCTGTTTATCATATAAAGCCATCGTGTCTCTTCAGAAGGCTTGGATTTGGATTAGACCACTTGATTGATTTTATTTTTACGATGCCTTTGACATTTTTTGGAACACTTTAAGTTTTAGAGGTATGGACTTTAAATGGAAAAAAACAGAAATCTCTCAGGTTTCATAAAAATATCTTCATTTGTGTTTGGAAGTCAAACAAAATTACATGAGAGTAAGTAATTGATGACAGAATTAAAAATTTTTAGGTGAATTATACCTTATAAGTACAGTAAACTGAGCCTTGGATAAAACGGCTCTATATTGTGAATCATATCGTTTACATCGATACATATCGTTGCATTTTTACATCACTTTATATCGATACACCCCTAATTCCAATAATAGACAGTGCCCAATACTGTATGATCCTGAGATTTTAAAACAAACCTTGAAGAATAGATCTCTCTGAAGCATATGCTTATATAAACCAACAATTAAAGGTGGGCTAAGTGCTTTCTGGTAACTGTTGTTATTTAAAATCACAAAAAACAAACACGCCTCTATTTTAATAGCTCCGCCACCACACATACGTAACCCAGGCAACGACTATGGTGGAATCTGTGTGTTACTATGGTAATTCAGGTCTAATGTTCAGTGACAAAGTCATCCCTTCCATTACAAAAACACAAAAGTTCTCATGAAAAACTCGATCACGAGCACGACAGTCCAACTAATGAACATATTACAATTATGACCAGATTATATAGACATAGGTTATATAGATCATGAAAAGAGAAAACAAACATGTATTAGGAGTACATTATCTTACTGTTCAGACACACTGCGAGCTGACACTTGAAACAAACAGTGAGGAGGTTTAGATGCTCCAGACTTATACGGTGTGAAAATGAATGGGTCTTTATCATTGCTGAAGTGAATGACCATACGATCGCAAATGGACTAATAATTGAACATGACACATGAGCATATTCAAGCAAAAGCCAGCTTATATTAGTTCTGTGAAACAAAACAAAACCAATGTTACTCGCCTATCGAGAAGAAATAAAGCAACCTCGTCGTACGATTGCAGGCCGTAGCGCTCCTTGAGTTCTCTCCAGCGCTGGAAAGCTGATATTTCTTGCCTGATAAACCTTCTTTTGTTCCACAGACATCTTCCACTTGTTTTTTTTTTTTTTTTTTTTTTTAAATCTGCCATCTCTCTTTCTGTCCTAGCACAGCTATGTCCGTCCTGTGTCGTGTCGTCTTTTGAATGAGCGCTCTCTTCTCCCCGTCATTAGTAGACACGCCCCTTACTGCTGATTGGCTGTCAGTTTGTTATGGTACTCGGCCCGAGTCACATTTCTAAAGCAGTTTTGAAATAACACTTACCCCACCTTTTGTGCAGGACTGCACAAATTCATAGAATATGTTTGACTCATGTTAGTTACCATTTACGAGGCTTGTTTTCCATGACAAATGGTTTACTTCTGGCATGCTGTTTTGGTAGACACTAACCAATAAAGGAATTAGACAAGTCTAATCTAGGTTTTGAGAGACAGCCATTATTTTCACTGTTCCATATGTTATTTGTTTTAGGTTTTATGATACTTGTGTCTTACCTTGAGCACACTTAAGAAGTTCATAAACGCACTGATATTTAGCATATTAATGTATGAGCAGGTCTTGTGTGGTATGTGTCTTGGCCTTTGTATACTCATATTGCCTGAGAGGAGTTCACTCCAAGTAGCTCTGTGTACATTTATGGTTTTTGTATGGACTTTAACAATCCTCAAAAGATCCTCTCATGGCTTTGGTCTCAATTTCAAGGAATTCAACTTGAAATGTAAAAAAAAAAAAAAAAAAAAAAAAAAAAAAAAGTTTATTTGAAAGCTTTGAAAAAAAAATGTTTTAGGGTTTAATGAGGATTGTTGAAGTCCTAGTTTCTTGTCTGTATGTTCTATCATTTGTGTGTGGATTTTTGTTTAACGTGATGTTTATTTATTGGTAATAGGCAAACAACAAGCTCCGTTCCCAGGCATAGAGCTCCCAAGTATGATGGTTAACTCTATTTGCTACCGATCACAGCAGTGAACACGCTGAAATGGTTCCTATTGCATGCGTGCAGTGGCTGAGGTCTCTCAGTGTCTGTGATCCCAGCACTCTGAAGTACTTACTCTATTCACCATAAGGTCTTTATCAATTATATTGCCAAAATATTGTCATCAGTTACTCACCCTCGTGTCATTCCAAACCTGTAAGATTTCCGTTCATCACCAGAACACAAATTAAGATTTTATATGAAATTTGAGAGATTTCTATCCCACCATTAACAGTCCACGCAACTACTACTTTTGACACTTTTTTTCTGAAGTCTAGATCGCTTTTATATGATGAATAGATTTAATTTGAGCATTTATTCACATATAAACATTGAGTGAACATAAACAGAAACTCAACTGTATTTGCTTAACACGCAAGAACAAACCTCATTGGTTCTTGAGGAAGCTCAAACGTGATGCGTTACACGAGAATGAACCTCATTAGTTCTTGAGGAAGCTCAAACGTGATGCGTAACACGAGAATGAACCTCACTGGTTCTTGCTGAAGCTCAAACGTGCTGTGTAACACTGGAATGAATCTCATTGGTTCTTGACGAAGCTCAAACGTGCTGTGTAACACGAGAATGAACCTCATTGGTTTGTGACGGAAGCTCAAGCGTGATGCGTAACACGCGAGAATGAACCTCATTGGTTCTTGCTGAAGCTCAAACGTGCTGCGTAACACGAGAATGAACCTCACTGGTTCTTGCTGAAGCTCAAACGTGCTGTGTAACACTGGAATGAATCTCATTGGTTCTTGACGAAGCTCAAACGTGCTGTGTAACACGAGAATGAACCTCATTGGTTTGTGACGAAGCTCAAACGTGATGCGTAACACGAGAATGAACCTCATTGGTTCTTGCTGAAGCTCAAACGTGCTGCGTAACACGAGAATGAACCTCACTGGTTCTTGCTGAAGCTCAAATGTGCTGTGTAACACTGGAATGAACCTCATTGGTTCTTGCTGAAGCTCAAACGTGCTGCGTAACATGAGAATGAACTTCATTGGTTCTTGCTGAAGCTCAAATGTGCTGCGTAACACGAGAATGAACCTCATTAGTTCTTGAGGAAGCTCAAACGTGCTGCGTAACACGAGAATGAACCTCATTAGTTCTTGTGGAAGCTCAAATGTGCTGCGTAACACGAGAATGAATCTCAATGGTTCTGTAGCTCAAACGTGCTGCGTAACACGAGAATGAACCTCATTAGTTCTTGAGGAAGCTCAAACGTGCTGCGTAACACGAGAATGAACCTCATTGGTTTGTGACGAAGCTCAAACGTGCTGCGTAACACGAGAATGAACCTCATTGGTTCTCGCTGAAGCTCAAACGTGCTGCGTAACACGAGAATGAACCTCATTGGTTCTCGCTGAAGCTCAAACGTGCTGCGTAACACGAGAATGAACCTCATTGGTTCTCGCTGAAGCTCAAAGCGTGCTGCGTAACACGAGAATGAACCTCATTGGTTCTCGCTGAAGCTCAAACGCTGCGCGAACACGAGAATGAACCTCATTGGTTCTTGCTGAAGCTCAAACGTGCTGCGTAACATGAATGAACTTCATTGGTTCTTGCTGAAGCTCAAAGGAGCTACGTAACACGAGAATGAACCTCATTAGTTCTTGTGGAAGCTTAAATGTGCTGCGTAACATGAGAATGAACCTCATTGGTTCTTGCTGAAGCTCAAACGTGCTGCGTAACACGAGAATGAACTTCATTGGTTCTTGCTGAAGCTCAAACGTGCTGCGTAACACGAGAATGAACCTCACTGGTACTTGAGGAAGCTCAAATGTGCTGCATAACACGAGAATGAACCTCACTGGTTCTGTAGCTCAAACGTGCTGCGTAACACGAGAATGAATCTCATTGGTACTTGAGGAAGCTCAAACGTGCTGTGTAACACGAGAATGAACCTCATTGGTTCTTGCTGAAGCTCAAAGGAGCTACGTAACACGAGAATGAACCTCATTAGTTCTTGTGGAAGCTTAAATGTGCTGCGTAACATGAGAATGAACCTCATTGGTTCTTGCTGAAGCTCAAACGTGCTGCGTAACACGAGAATGAACCTCATTGGTTCTTGCTGAAGCTCAAACGTGCTGCGTAACACGAGAATGAACTTCATTGGTTCTTGCTGAAGCTCAAACGTGCTGCGTAACACGAGAATGAACCTCATTGGTTCTTGCTGAAGCTCAAACGTGCTGCGTAACACGAGAATGAACCTCACTGGTACTTGAGGAAGCTCAAATGTGCTGTGTAACACTGGAATGAATCTCATTGGTTCTTGACGAAGCTCAAACGTGCTGTGTAACACGAGAATGAACCTCATTGGTTTGTGACGAAGCTCAAACGTGATGCGTAACACGAGAATGAACCTCATTGGTTCTTGCTGAAGCTCAAACGTGCTGCGTAACACGAGAATGAACCTCACTGGTTCTTGCTGAAGCTCAAATGTGCTGTGTAACACTGGAATGAACCTCATTGGTTCTTGCTGAAGCTCAAACGTGCTGCGTAACATGAGAATGAACTTCATTGGTTCTTGCTGAAGCTCAAATGTGCTGCGTAACACGAGAATGAACCTCATTAGTTCTTGAGGAAGCTCAAACGTGCTGCGTAACACGAGAATGAACCTCATTAGTTCTTGAGGAAGCTCAAATGTGCTGCGTAACACGAGAATGAACCTCATTGGTTTGTGACGAAGCTCAAACGTGCTGCGTAACACGAGAATGAACCTCATTGGTTCTCGCTGAAGCTCAAACGTGCTGCGTAACACGAGAATGAACCTCATTGGTTCTCGCTGAAGCTCAAGCGTGCTGCGTAACACACGAGAATGAACCTCATTGGTTCTCGCTGAAGCTCAAGCGTGCTGCGCGTAACACGAATGAACCTCATTGGTTCTCGCTGAAGCTCAAACGTGCTGCGTAACACGAGAATGAACCTCATTGGTTCTCGCTGAAGCTCAAACGTGCTGCGTAACACGCGAGAATGAACCTCATTGGTTCTCGCTGAAGCTCAAACGTGCTGCGTAACGAGAATGAACCTCATTGGTTCTTGCTGAAGCTCAAACGTGCTGCGTAACATGAATGAACTTCATTGGTTCTTGCTGAAGCTCAAAGGAGCTACGTAACACGAGAATTAACCTCATTAGTTCTTGTGGAAGCTTAAATGTGCTGCGTAACATGAGAATGAACCTCATTGGTTCTTGCTGAAGCTCAAACGTGCTGCGTAACACGAGAATGAACTTCATTGGTTCTTGCTGAAGCTCAAACGTGCTGCGTAACACGAGAATGAACCTCACTGGTACTTGAGGAAGCTCAAATGTGCTGCATAACACGAGAATGAACCTCACTGGTTCTGTAGCTCAAACGTGCTGCGTAACACGAGAATGAATCTCATTGGTACTTGAGGAAGCTCAAACGTGCTGTGTAACACGAGAATGAACCTCATTGGTTCTCGCTGAAGCTCAAACTTGCTGCGTAACACGAGAATGAACCTCATTGGTTCTCGCTGAAGCTCAAACGTGCTGCGTAACACGAGAATGAACCTCATTGGTTCTCGCTGAAGCTCAAACGTGCTGCGTAACACGAGAATGAACCTCATTGGTTCTTGCTGAAGCTCAAACGTGCTGCGTAACACGAGAATTAATCTCATTGGTTCTTGCTGAAGCTCAAAGGAGCTACGTAACACGAGAATGAACTTCATTGGTTCTTGCTGAAGCTCAAACGTGCTGCGTAACACGAGAATGAACCTCACTGGTACTTGAGGAAGCTCAAATGTGCTGCATAACACGAGAATGAACCTCACTGGTTCTGTAGCTCAAACGTGCTGCGTAACACGAGAATGAATCTCATTGGTACTTGAGGAAGCTCAAACGTGCTGTGTAACACGAGAATGAACCTCATTGGTTCTCGCTGAAGCTCAAACTTGCTGCGTAACACGAGAATGAACCTCATTGGTTCTCGCTGAAGCTCAAACGTGCTGCGTAACACGAGAATGAACCTCATTGGTTCTCGCTGAAGCTCAAACGTGCTGCGTAACACGAGAATTAATCTCATTGGTTCTTGCTGAAGCTCAAAGGAGCTACGTAACACGAGAATGAACCTCATTAGTTCTTGTGGAAGCTTAAATGTGCTGCGTAACATGAGAATGAACCTCATTGGTTCTTGCTGAAGCTCAAACGTGCTGCGTAACACGAGAATGAACCTCATTGGTTCTTGCTGAAGCTCAAACGTGCTGCGTAACACGAGAATGAACCTCATTGGTTCTTGCTGAAGCTCAAACGTGCTGCGTAACACGAGAATGAACTTCATTGGTTCTTGCTGAAGCTCAAACGTGCTGCGTAACACGAGAATGAACCTCATTGGTTCTTGCTGAAGCTCAAACGTGCTGCGTAACACGAGAATGAACCTCATTGGTTCTTGCTGAAGCTCAAACGTGCTGCGTAACACGAGAATGAACCTCACTGGTACTTGAGGAAGCTCAAATGTGCTGCGTAACACGAGAATGAATCTCATTGGTACTTGAGGAAGCTCAAATGTGCTGCGTAACACGAGAATGAACTTCACTGGTTCTTGACGAAGCTCAAACGTGCTGCGTAACACGAGAATGAATCTCATTGGTACTTGAGGAAGCTCAAATGTGCTGCGTAACACGAGAATGAACTTCACTGGTTCTTGAGGAAGCTCAAACGTGCTGCGTAACACGAGAATGAACTTCACTGGTTCTTGACGAAGCTCAAACGTGCTGCGTAACATGAGAATGAACTTCACTGGTTCTTGATGAAGCTCAAACGTGCTGCGTAACACGAGAATGAACCTCATTGGTTCTTGCTGAAGCTCAAACGTGCTGCGTAACACAAGAATGAATCTCATTGGTTCTTGCTGAAGCTCAAACGTGCTGCGTAAAAGAATAATGAATCTCATTGGTTCTTGTGGAAGCTTAAATGTGCTGCATAACACGAGAATGAACCTCATTGGTTAATTTCATTTTAAATATCTTCAGTTGTGTTTTTAAGAGTCTTATTGGTTTGTAACAGCATGAGGGTGATTAATTGGTGACAGAATTTAGGTTTTTGGGTGAACTAACCCATTTATATTTTCCTCATAAGCACAAGAGAAATTAAAAATCATTACATTATTGTAATAATAGTAATTGTAAGCTATTATGAAGAGTAGGGGTGGGCGGTATGTTTAAAATATCTCAATACAAGTCTGCAAACTATGTACCACAATTTAGTTTTCAATATAAATTCAATTTTAAAAGTTTATTTTAATAAGCATGTTATACCGACTATTTTTGCATTATCCAGTTAATTAACTATTTTACAAACGAGGTACTTCATCTTATATTTTTATTTAAAATAGTTGATCCTTAGAAGCTGCACAAATACATCCACCATACATACTGCCATACCGCCCAGCCTTAATATAATTTTGTTTTGTTATTTTAACCAAATAATGTTAAAAATGGATGTTTAAACTTCAGGGTGCTTCACTCAAACAGAACTAAGAAACCTCAAATTAAGTGCTTATTTTCAATTTCCATGTAATTACCATCGTTTGTTCCATCGAAATGGAACCATTGAATGTCTGTCGGAGAGATATGCCTTTATTTGTGATCCAGGCTCATCTTGCCAATCAACACACCATGCCTGCTTATGAAAACCCCTAGACTGGAGTTTTTAAATGGTAGTTTTTTAGCTGCTTGTAACCAAGGCCCTAGCATTGTCTTGGAAACACATGACCTTGATAAATAGAGGAAGGTGTTTGCTTAAAGTTCCCATGAAGGGTCAGAATTTTTTATACAGGGCCAATTTAAAAGCGAGCTAGCATATGTGAAGTCAGCATATGCTTTGTGTTCACAAAACTGTTTGATAGCACCATTGATTCATATTACTTATGCAATGGAAAACTTGTAAATATCTACTACCAGACCTCAAAATTGCCGTTGTCTATCAGCACTTGTTGGGGTCGTTCACACAGGACTTCATCTTGGATTGCATCATCATTTTTTATTATTATATTTGGGCTGCTGCGTCTGTCCATGTTGAATGTGATTTCACCAAGCACAACATGTTCCTGGATCAACATCTCTGTTGATCCTGGAACAACATTCCAATCAACCAATCAGACTTGAGGGTAAGTTTAGGCTTACAACCAGGATTAGGTGCTTCTACATCAGTGTCATTCACCTATGATTGCCCTCTGATTTTAGATATGAAGTTATGGGCAGAGTTAGGTTTAGCGGTAGTGATAGGGTTAAGACTCAATTTTTGGACGGTAATGTTCCAGGATGGTCTTGTAAAATGGCGGTGACCATTTATCTATACGAACATTGGCCATTTGTATATTTAGTGTCTAGCCCTATGAGCACCTTTTTAGTGATGCACCATAATAGTGTGAATTTAAGTTAATAAAAACTGATAACATATATATATATATATATATATATATATATATATATATATATATATATATATATATATATATATATATATATATATATATATATATATATATATATATATATATATATATATATATATATATATATATATATATATATATATATATATTATATATATGACTAAGACAAGACTATTAAGAGACGACACGGAAGTCATTTAACGATAACTATTAATATGCAATATCGTTGATGGAAAAACTCCTAAATGTACACTTTAACCCATGGACTAAACAAAAACTACCCGTGGAAACGGTTTAAAACCCCAGACTTGGCAACACTGACTACGTTCATGTTTGTGTTTGCCAGATGTTAGGAGTTTAAATCTGTTAATTCTGCTCTGTGTTTTACTTTGCAATCTGGCAACCATGTTTAATAGAAAACCCTTGGATGGTACACCCAAAAATTCTGTCATTTGCTCACCCTCAAGTTGCTCCAAACCTGTATGAGTTTCTTTATTCTGCTGAACACAAGATTTTTTGCAGAATGTCGTGAACCAAACCCCATTGACTTGCACAGTATTTTTGTTCCCCCATACAATGAAAGGCAATGCTTATCAATTTAACCATCATGCAGCATGACAAAAATGTTTTCATTGACTACAACGCCCAGATATTTAGTAGAAACTTGACTAAACAAAAACTTGACTAGGTTGATTTAGATATGATAAAAACTAAAAAGCACATTGGACTAAGACTAAATAAAATAAACTAGCTGACAGAATTAACACTACACCGTATCAACTTTTTCTAAAATACTGAAAGCACAGTTAAAGTTTTCATTTAACCAAAAAACAAAAATGTGTCATTAAGTTCTTCTGCAACGTGTCGCCTCTCGATATTTCAGCTGAAGTGATTTTACATATTGCTACTCAAGCATCTTTTTTAGTAGCGGTGAAGTGTCCACACTGATGATATTTACATTGTGTGCAGAAAATAGACAGTCAAAATGTCACTGCTTTAATCCTGATTTCAGCCCTCCAAATAGCCATTTATTTTTCTACTGTAATGCAAAAAAAAAAAAAGATTTGTAGTCCAAGGCACACGGCAGATTCAAATAATTGAAAAAGCTTTAATTCACTGCCTAATTTATATGGAAAACTTGGCTGCAACCCACATTTTTGGCACCAAATACCTTCTTCAGTTTGCAACCTACAAACATGTCAACGCCTTTAGAAAAGGGCTTTCACCCAGAGCAGCCAAATTGGACACACCTGCTCTAATGAAGTAGCACACAGATATAATAAACATCAGAAAAAAAACACTAGATGGTAAAGCTAGTCTCCAAGGACACCACTAGATGGTGTCACAGTAGGAAAAAGATAAATGGGTTGTTGACGACCTGGCGTTTTCACTGTCACACAAGATAAAAATGAATATAATTAGGATCGTCGTCATTTAAAATGCAGTAAATGGTTAAACATTTCTTTCTTACATGGACCTGTTGCTTTGTCTTTAGATTTTTAAAATTGAGTCAAATCTCAAAATTGTCCTATTGACTGTCTCAAGCATGGCTCAATAAATTACAACTTCTATAAATGAGAAAGAAAAGCATACAAATGGTAATATACCTCAGGCATATTTTATGAGTGTCTATTTTAGTAAATGACAATCATTTTTGTCATCCATATATTTCCAAAAGCATAGGAACTTTTGTCTTTGGAATTTTGTCGTCCTAAGGTGTGACGCATCCTGATTTTTAAATCGGCCAGTTCCACTGACAAGTTTAATTAGTTGAAGGACCCCATTCAAGGTCATGTTACTGTGAAGCCCGTGGCATGTGCACATGGTAAGATTTAACTATTTTGGAACCACTGTAAAAGTGTTAATTTCTGTTGTCCTTTTGGTACGACAGCCCTATGTTCTTAATTCATTCTATGTCACACCATAGGACACATTTTGATAAAAATGTTCAAAAACAGTGAAATAATTGACAAAGTTAGTGACCCCCTTATATTTTCTCAAACATCAGACTTCACACTACATAACAATATGCATTTTTTCTTCAAGAGAAATTTTATTTGTCAACTGCCCAAATAAAGTTTCCAGGGATTTGATGCATCACTTTTTTTCAAGACATTGTTTTGTGTAAAGCCCAGTTCACACTGAAAACCATTCAGAGTTCTGCTGGAGTCTGTTCTGCTGGTTTCTACACTGTAAAATATATATTGTTGATTTAACTTAAAGTAACCAACCTGGTTGCCTTAAAATGTTGAGTTCATTGAAATTAATAATTTGAGTTAATGCAATGGAGGAAATGGGTTGAATAAATAGAAACTTTAAATATTATTGTATCTGAACCACATAAATAAAAAAAAAAATGTTGTGATAAATCATGAAAATAGCACAATTTAGCATGTTTCACTGCATTATAACAAATAAAAACAATTACGCAATATGCTTACAAAATCTTTTAACACTATTTGAATAAAGGGTGATGTCAATTCTCAAAAATGTTCATTGTATTAACTCAAATTTTTAATTTCAGTGAACTCAATTTTAAGGCAACTTTATATATATATAGGTAACTTATATATATATATATATATATATATATTTATTTATTTATTTATTTATTTATTTATTTATTTATTTATTTTTACAGTGTAGTAGATTACTTGACTTCAGTAGTTCTAGTTGGGCAAAATTCTATAGTGGTGAATGGAAACTGACAGGTATAACTTTGCTTTCCCATATAAAGAAAACAAAACACATGATGGTGTTTCTATGCTGTTCCGAAAAAGGAAAAAAGTATCAAGTTATCCATTACGTTGGTCAAAAGACCAAGATCAAAAGCCCTATTCAGACGGTAATTGTTTCTCATGGGGTCGTAAGGTATTTTCATCGTTTACAGGGGCTAGTCAGTGATTATATTGCCGTCTGAATCCAGAATGTCAGTGTTTTTCTCCCACCACCCGTAAAAATCCCCGGCTGAATTTCCTACTGTTTTTAGACAAACGCCAAGGTCGTGTGGTGATTTAATTGCCGTCTGAATCCACATCTCTGAGTTTAAGAATATATCACTTCTAACTTCACCGTTTATATCCTTTTTGACCCCTGTAGAGCACTGTATCGTTGCGCTTCGCTGTAATTTACAAAGTATTTACAAGAGCAATATATTTAATCACCGCTCAAAAATAAAAATAAAAGCACGTAAACATTTGAAACGGGCCGTTATTACGTCAGCAATTATATACGTTAAAATAACCAGCAGCTTTATGATTCCCTCATGGAAATAAGAGGCTGTATTCACTTATTTCTGCTCATTTCCATGTGGAATAAAATGACATCCTTTATTTTGAGATAAAATACAAGACAGAATATATATATATATATATATATATATATATATATATATATATATATATATATATATATATATATATATATATATATATATATATATATATATATATATATATATATATATATATATATATATATATATATATATATATATATATATATATATATATATATATATATATATATATAGATATATATATATATATATAGATATAGATATAGATATAGATATATATATATATATAGATATAGATATATATATAGATATATAGATATATATATATATATATATATATATATATATATATATATATATATATATATATATATCCATATATATATCCATATATAGATATCCATCCATCCATCCATCCATCCATCCATCCATCCATCCATCCATCCATCCATCCATCCATCCATCCATCCATCCATCCATCCATCCATCCATCCATCCATCCATCCATCCATCCATCCATCCATCATCCATCCATCCATCCATCCATCCATCCATCCATCCATCCATCCATCCATCCATCCATCCATCCATCCATCCATCCATCCATCCATCCATCCATCCATCCATCCATCATCCATCCATCCATCCATCCATCCATCCATCCATCCATCCATCCATCCATCCATCCATCCATCCATCCATCCATCCATCCATCCATCCATCCATCCATCCATCCATCCATCCATCCATCCATCCATCCATCCATCCATCCATCCATCCATCCATCCATCCATCCATCTCTTCCTATTTTAAAACAGATTTAAATAATTAATAAATATCTTATATAAGATATTATTTTCCTATTATTAAATTAAATGTATATATTTTTTCTTATACCAAGCATATGACATTTTATTTACAGCACCCAATCATGTTATTGACCACGTGAGCAGTGTTCCAGGTGCGCTGAATCACAAAACTCATTCCTCCACCATGAATAAATCGCCAATCCGAACGCACGAGTTTTATCACTGAGGTGGCATGCACATTTATTTTTACAGACTTCCACATGAGAAACAATTACCGTCCGAATAGGGCTAAAGATGTTGAATTTGCCATTACTCTCTCAACCGTTATGTAAGAAATACTCAGTGTTAACTTTGTATTACATTGGCCTGGCATTAAAATTTCACAGTATAGTGTTAGAAATGTAGATGTTCATTACGTAACACTAGATTTACAATGTTAATAACTGTGGAAATGCATTATCCCAGTCTGTTAAAAGCGCCCATGTGCATGTTTGGGTTTTGATCATCAGTGAAGAAAGATGTTTGGTTCATCTGTGCCTCCATTGCGCCCCATCAGCTGTAGCTATTTTTAAGTCAAGATCTCGTCCTCTGTGAACGGCACCTTTCAAATGTGCCATTTTTAGATTTTTATAGCACAGCGGCTCTTTGCAATAGTAGTCTATAAGGTCTGTAAACCTTGTTAATCTGACGGTATAAATAACGAAAAGCTTTGTGGGTCTTGCTGCTGATGAAAGGCATGTGTTGAAGGCATGCATAACTCCTTTAACCCTATGTATTCTTAAATCGACCCGCCAGTCTTCCTCTCTCGTGTTTACTTGGGTCGGTTTGTTTTGGCTGTGTTCCAGTGTCTTTCCTCTGGATGAATGACATTAGCCCTTCTTGACCTCTCCTAAATTACAGCAATGTCCTGGAGTCTGTCATGCTGACTTGAGGACTGATTGATTTGATTGTGTAGTTTCCTGCACTGACTCTTAGTGTAAACCTTTAGACATTTGCCTCTATGATTGGGTACATTGGGGACCAAGAGATGATCATTTTGATTTCTGCATGGCATGTGCCGCGATGAGTTTTTCATTGCTATTTGGATTGAATTCAATTGTAGGTGGGGTAAAATGGGAAGCGTTCTCCAACAAATAGGCTACTGTTATGCTGTGCTATGCTATTGGGTCCCTGCAGGACTTTTAAATTTTAGTTTTACCATTTGATTATATGGGTTGGTTGGGCCATTACATAAAATTCTAGGCCAATTCATACACTTCTTACCCCATCTTACCCAATCTACTTTGATGGAATGTGATTGATTTGGATTCTTGGTGTAAAAACGATTTCCTGAAATGATGTGTAACACTAGTTGGTATTTTTCTTTATAGTAATGATGGCCAAGGAGAAACCACCCATCACTGTCGTCGGAGATGTTGGAGGCCGCATCGCCATCATTGTCGTAAGAAATGCAGATTTTTGGACTAGTTCGCGATATGACAGTCATTTTTTTTGACTGACAGGATGAGCAATGCATGTGGTTTCCATCCTGTAGGATGACATCATAGATGATGTGGAGGACTTTGTGGCGGCAGCTGAGATTCTGAAAGAGAGAGGAGCTTATAAGATCTACATCATGGCCACCCACGGGCTCTTGTCTGCGGACGCCCCACGCCTCATCGAGGAGTCCGCTATAGACGAAGTGAGTTTTCCAGCCCGTTTACTGAGACGTGGATAGCTCATTCTGGTTTTCCCCCCAAAAAAACCACATTAAAACTAAGTTATGCTATTCACAATTGAAGCATGAAGATTCCAGATTTACCATGACATTTTACAAAGCTCTAACCAACCCTTACCATTTAGGAATGGAGGAACCTTAATGGGTTAGTTCACCCAAAAATGAAAATTCTGTCATTAGCTACTCGCCCTTGTTTCACACAAAACCCATAAGACCTTCGTTAATCTTCGGAACACAAATGAAGATATTTTTGATGAATTCCAAGAGCTCTCTGACTAATTTAAATTACACTTTCACGGGACTCTTACGCTGTTGGTTGATGTAATGTAAACATAAAGCTAGGTTTATACTCGACGCGTCCACACAAGCGTACGTACGGTAAAAATGACATCATTGCAGTGTGCAGGCCTTTTTTTTTTCTGCGTGGCTCCGCATCCAAAGATGCACAAGTTCTCTGAGAATCTGGCCGAGCATGACGTCTCATCACACCAGCACTCAGTTTGCACGTACAAATGAGTTGCTTGTATTTACAAAATGAGCCTACAATAGCATAATAAGCCTTTTTAATGAACAGAAAAAGGTCCAGGGTAAAAAAAAAAAGTTCACGAAGCTAAATGAAAAGGCTTAGTGAAATAAGAAAATATTTATAATTTAGTTGTAGCTAAGGCTTGACATTTAACACCCGCCAAATGTGGGTAGATTTCAGCTGTGGCAGGTAAGGCAGCCACTCCCACTAGGCACTTTGGTGGGTTGAATATAATTTCAGCCTACAGCCAAAGGAAATGCCAAGACCGTCGTACCACAAAATTACAATTCAATTTAGGGCTGCCACTAATGACTATTTTTGTAACGATTAATCGATCGGCTAATTTATCGCAATAATTTTCAACAATTTTACTTAAACATTTAATTTAACTTGCAAATTTGGCATTGAGTAGTGTACTATAAAAATGTAAACAAGCCCTTGACAAATGTAAAACTAAAAGAGTAAAAATATATAAAAAGATACACATTTGTAAAACAACATAAAAAAAAGAGTACCTGCTTTTTGACCATCTTTATTTAAAAATATTATTATTATTATTATTATTATTATTAAGAACTATACATGCCAGTGTGAACATCCTTACAGAGATGTTCAATCACATTATTATCATTCACTAACCTTTCACTATTCTCAACAGGTTGGGATGACCAAAATCTCATTTCATGATACGAGTAATTTAATATTTTTTAAATTTAATTTTATAATTACAATATAGATTTTTTTAATTTTTTATAATAAACCAAAATGTAAGTTACAAACAATGACGACAACAGTGCTTTACTTTCAGATACAGTAGGTCTATTTAACACGAGCATTCAATAAATAAATGAAATAATCAAATGTAAAAACAACACTGATTCTTAATAAATATATTAAAGTTAATCAGTCAAGCATGGGGTGATTTTCTATTTTCTTTTGTTATTTGATTAACATTAAACACACAGAATATCAGGTCCGGCCCTTTAAGAGCTGCACGGACCCAATACACTGTAACACATCTGATTTCTCACTCAACTCTGTGTACGTTCACTAAAGACATATCCGACTGTGTTTACGTGAATACTCGTCAGGACGTGCATTTTTACATATTTTTGACCATTTAAACCCAATAATCTGCGAAACTGACGTCACGATCTGTCTGAGTGAAAGGCGTGTGTGCAGCTGCGCGTGCTTCAGGTCAGAGTCCGGCAGCGTGAGCACATCCTGTCCCGGCCACGCCACACTTTATTTCCTAATGCAAGCATTTCTGTTGTTTAGTGAATGGTAGAAGCAGAGCTCACACGCACGTCCTCACTCCTGCTGTCACACATCGACGCAAATTAAGAAATACTCCTCTTATTAGAGTGCTGTCATTTTTAAAGTACCGGGACTAATACAATTTCATAGAGTACCCAACTTAGACTAAAAATATTGATGTCGACTAATTATCAGCGTCGACGCAGTCGATTGTATCGACCAATCGCGACAGACCTAATTCAATTACAATTCTTTATCGATTAACTTGCAGTCAGTGAAGGCCTAACTAAAATAACTCCTATCATATTAAATTTCTTCTATTAGCCTATGCTCATATTGCCCAACCCTTGCCCACCTGCACACACCAGCTGAGCTGATAGACAGTGTAGTCTTGATTTGGGTGCTCACTGTGCATTTGAAAGTTTGAAAGGGTTTTAAATCTTCTAAATCAAGTAAAATGACTCAAAATCAAGTAATTTAAGCATGCCAAAGTCAACTTTAATCATATCAAATGTAATTTCCAAATAGCAAAATTGTGGCCAGTGGAAATGCTGAGTGGCTAGTAACTTTGGAAAACCACTAGTCACAGTGGCTGGTGAGCAAAAAAGTTAATGTCAAGCCCTGGCTGTAGCCTATACGTACATGTTCTCATATCCATACATTTTGTTCTAATGTCACAAGCGATAGTCTAAAGATTATTTTGTAGTGTGGTTTTAGTGAAGTGTACCCTTTTTCTCACTGCTGTTTCCTGGTGGTTTATAGAACAATTACTCCGAGTCGCCCTCTGTCGTTTCAGAGAATAGTACCATGGCAAGCGCGTCGAGTATAAACGCCTCGTCCGTTTGGGGAGGAGCGCACGCAGTCAGCGGAGGCTCGCGCTGTGGAGCCAGGCGAAAGTATAAACAAGGCTAGAAAGTCTGGCTTCATAACATTTAAGGTTGAACCACTGGAGTCACGTGGACTATTTTAACGATGTCTTTACTGCCTTTCTGGGCCTTGATGTTAATTACATTGCTGTCTATGGAGGGAACGGAGAGCTCTTGGATTTCATCAAAAATATCTTCTGAACACAAATGAAGATGAACGAAGGTCTTACAGGTTTGGAACGACATGAGGGAGAGGAATTAATGACAGAAATTTATGACAGAAAATATGGCCCTGATACTTTGGCTGTAAAATTGGGAAAATAAGGCGATTCTTAAAATGTTCAGCAATTACTCTTTCAAATGGAATAAAAAGGAATTCATGAAGTTCACTATTTCCTGAGAATGGGCTAGATGTCCATCAGCATTTACTTGCCTTCATGTACATGGATGCTTAAGACGTTCATCGTCAAATATTGATTTTAACAGATATTACAATTGTTGCATGACCAAATGTTTGGGATATCTTTCAGGTGGTGGTGACCAACACTGTCCCTCATGAGGTGCAAAAGCTGCAGTGTCCTAAGATCAAGACGGTGGATGTCAGTATGATCCTGGCCGAGGCTATCCGACGCATTCACAACGGGGAATCCATGGCCTACCTGTTCCGCAATATCACAGTAGACGACTAGCCAACACACACATTGGGGTTAGAGACAAAGGTGAGGTGTAGAGTTTAGGGAAGTATTTACCCTCTTGCGCAGTTGAGAGGTGTGCCAGTGCAGTTCCCCATTCCCAGCAGAACTAAACGCTACACAATCACCTTCATTCAAATTAAACCTTTTTGTTCTGAAAATCTAAACAAACTCCCAGTGCCAAATGACATGAAATCTAAAATAAATGATTAAATACTCAAACCTGTAAATTTACGCACAAAGCCAATTTTTGTTTTCTAAACACGATATAAAGTTATGTTCCAATGCAAAGAACATAAATTATGCAAGTGTTCACTTACCTGTATCTGTTTTTAAGTGATATTCTGCAATAAAATCGTCAGTTTTAGATCTACTTTCCTGATAGAAAACTGCTGATTTTTGTTTTTTTGGTTTAATTCTACCAAATGAAGTTGCTTCAAAATTAAAGGGAAAGTTCATCCAAAAATGAAAATTCTTTCATGTTTACACATTTAATGTTGTTCTATGCTCCTATGACTTTCTTTCGTCTGTGGAACACACAAAGCAAAAAAAGTCTCTATTTGCCAATATTAATTTGATGAGAGCATCCAGGATATTCTTAAAAATATATATATTCTTGGTGTTCCAAGGAAGTGTGAAATTCATCACGAATGTGATGGTGAGTAAATGTTGAATTTCTTTTTTGGGTGAACGTTTTCTTTAAGCACTTGATATCTGTAGTGCACATTAAAGGCCCAGGTATACTTCCATCCCGTGCACAGTCATGTCCACAGAGCCTTCAAAGTACAAGTTCGTCGCATGCGCAACGCAATTGCTTTTCTATATTCTACCAGATGTTAGAGGGCAGCACTGAGTCGTCACTTGCAGGACATTTGCTCGGAAGGTTAGATGAAGAAAAGCAGCGGCTCTGGCATTGCATGCGGACTGTGTACAGACAGAAAAAAATTGGGCTGCGTGCTGACAGAAATATTGGGCGGTACGGACAGAAAAATTGGACTGTGTGTGGACAGAAAAATTTGGCAGCGCAACGACAAAAAAATTGGGTTGTGCGCCAACAGAAAAATGGGTTTGTGCATAGGGCTGGATGATATGGCCAAAATTTATATCACGATATATTTCATAATTTCGGTCGATACGATATAATTCCGATTTCGATATGAACTATATAAAAGCCTCAGAAAAACTGCCAAGAACGCCCACAACGGATGTCTGTAACTACAAACTTCTGAAAATGAATTTGCCAAATCTATGAAACCTCCTCCTATAAAACTATATAATATTTTAGAAATAAAAATGATACAAATAAATGAATATTCACCTTTTTATTTGTATTTAGCCTTCATACAAATGCAAATTCACCGTCAAATAAACATAAGACTCACTCACTTTATTAATATCTTTAACTTTAAACTATAACGAACCGATTTGATGCGTTCCCGCTGCTAGTCGGCAGCAGGGGTGTAAACCGGACGGTTCATCACGATTCACTCGAAATGACGGTGACGTCATGTGCATACCCCCTATACAGAGCGGCACAAAGCACTTATGCGCATCCCGTGAGCAGAATGATGCGCTTGAAGCAACACAGAGTCGCAGCGCTCCTATGCAGCAGTTCATTCAGCATTTTCTTTTCTTTTATATTCAGTGTGAAGAACGATTCATAGCGCTCTATTCTCCTCCCTTTTTACAAAAAATAAGACAATTCAGTGGCCTATTTGTGCTCTGTTTGAGATGAGTGCACGCTGCTTTTTGCAAGGCTTTAAACACGAGCAAATGATAAACTATCGTGAAGCGTCTTTCACAAGCTCTGAAAGGTCATTTAAACGAGAATCATCGCCAACGCGTTCATACATAGACTGACGTTGTGTGGAAATGTGGAGAGTGTTAAAACAACTGTGCCTCTTAAATGTATTAATAGTCTACATGTATCGACATCATGCTTGGCATCTATGCATCGTATTAGACATTAGATCGATGCAGCACACTGAAACCTGAAGTTTAATATCAGGTCTTACATGGCCGAACCACTTCCGCGCCACTGAATTATCAACCATTTCTTCTGCTTTCTCCTTACTTGTGGAAGCTCGTTCAGTCACGTTTGTATTGCGGTCAGGGCTACTCATTGTGCATTTTGTAGCTAAAACTTGCCCCTTTGGATCTACTGCTCCGATCGTGTTCTGCTCTTTCTGACAGCTGCGCCCTGAACGTCAGTCAGTGAGAAATGCTGTAATGTATATCGGAAATGTTTAAAAATCATATCACCGTTATTGAAGAAATTATATCGCGATATATATTGATATTGAATTATTGTCCAGCCCTAGTTGTGCACGGACAGAAAAATTGGGCTGCATGTGGGCAGTGTGCGCCGACCCTCCTGATGACAAAAATGACATCACATGGACGGTGCACGGATGGTGGAAGTATACTTTGGGTTTAACCAAAATATATTCCCCCGGTTTCACAGACGAGGCTTAAGCTAGTCCCAGACTAAAATGCATGTTTGAGCGGTTTTAACTGAGAGCAACTTTGTTTTTGTCTTTTATTTTGTCTCAAGATGCACACCAGTAATGTTTTTTAAGGCACATTTATAGTGCTTGAATGTCTAATTAAACTAAGGCCTAATCCTGGCTTAATCTAAGCCCTGTCTGTGAAACCGGGCCATTATGTTGCAGAACATACTGGTTTCTGACTGGTTTTGGTTGGTTGATGTGTTATGAATGTTTGCTCCATAGGACAAAACGGTAACACTTCACAATAAGGTCTTTTAATTTTTAACATTAGTTAATGCTTTAGTTAACATGAACTTGCTATGAGAAATATATTTTTACAGCATTTGTTAACCTTTGTTAGTGTTAGTTTAAAAATAGAGTTGTACATTGTTGGTTCATGTTTGTTCACAGTGCATCAACTAATGCTATCAGATACAACTTGTAATTATTAACTAATGTGGTTAACTATCGTTAACAAATGAAACCTTATTGTAAAGTGTTACAGACAAAACAATTGAGCTCTGTATGGAGCCAGTACTGTGAATAGTTCTCCGTATACTCCTACACAACAAAAGCGAGGGAGTGAAAATGGCATGTAAAACTCGTCTATGTCTAGTCCTCGGTTTCAGTGAATTACATTTGTGTGCTTATGTCAAGATATGGTGTAGAGGATAAGACTGCGTGTTATCTTGAAGGCATTTGAACACCATATTAGCAATACTAGGCCAATTATATACTGCAGGTGTTTTGAGCTTCAACTGGATGCAGTATACTGTGAACGCTTGGCTAGTTAGCTTTTACATCCACTCAAACGGATAATACCATTTAGGTTTTACTTCCTGATTAAACCTTAGATGATCGGGATTACTGACGGACGGAGAACACATGCACCAGCACTGCCCCGCACGTCCCCATACTTCCTCTGTGCGCGTTTGTCTCTGCCTTTGAGCTGTCGGTCGGGGTTCGTTTGAAGCACAGCAACACTTCTTTCTTTTAACCTTGTCTTCCACCTCTGTGTGTTCCTCATTTGTGTCAACTAGCTGTTTCCCAGTGCCTCACTCTGTGAGAGTGACAGTGGTTGCTATGGCAACCTTATTCAAAGCTGTTCTAGCGATTTATTTTTGCTGTTGTGCAAATATGGTCCAACCTTATAGAGAACATACTTTTTTTTTTTTTTTTGCTACAATGTACTCTATCTGCTGTTGCTTTGCAATCTTATTTTTGTAAATAAACACAGATTTGCTTCAAGCCGCTCTGTTGAATCTTTATTGAACTGAAACATAGAAAAGCAAATCGTTTACTTGGGTACAATTAGTTGTGGTACAAGGAGACATGATGTATTTAGACATGTCCATTAAGCTCCTGTCGGGATGTGATGTCATCAGTGGTCTTCAGTATTAGAGGACGAGTTCGTGAAGGACTCTTTACTTGCTCTAAACTCCTCAGGTTTTTCACATGACACTGAGGAGCTTAGACCAAGTCAAGGGACCCAAACAGAAGTACCCATGGAAACATTTCTGGGTTATATATACATACACACTGATCATGCATAACATTATGACCACTGACAGGTGAAGTGAATAACACTGATTATCTCTTCATCACAGCTCCTGTTAGTGGGTGGGATATATTAGGCAGAAAGTGAACATTTTGTCCTCAAAGTTGATGTGTTAGAAGCAGGAAAAATGGGCAAGCGTAGGGATTTGAGCGAGTTTGACAAGGGCCAAATTGTGATGGCTAGACAACTGGGTCAGAGCATCTCCAAAACTGCAGCTCTTGTGGGGTGTTCCCGGGCTGCAGTGGTCAGGATCTATCAAAAGTGCTCCTAGAAGGAACAGCGGTGAACCGGAGACAGGGTCATGGGCGGCCAAGGCTCATTGATGCACGTGGGGAGCGAAGGCTGGCCCATGTGGTCTGATCAAACAGACGAACTACTGGAGCTCAAATTGCTCAAGAAGTTAATGCTGGTTCTGATAGAAAGGTGTCAGAATACACAGTGCATCGCAGTTTGTTGACCACGTGAGCATCAGAACTGGAAGACGGAGCAATGGAAGAAGCTGGTCATAATGTTTTGCCTGGTCGGTATATAACATTTAATTTTTTTACTTGTCCATGTGACATCTAAATTCTTAGCCTACTGACATTTTACCAAAATATCTTAATAGTTTCACAGGAAAAAGTCACGATCACGACATGAGGGTGAGTAAATAATGACAGAACTAACATTTTTGGGTGAACTATCGCTTTAAAAGGTTTTACCCACACAAAGTGAATGCTTTATAGTGAACGGTTTAAAATTGGTTAAATATTCACACAACATTCTCAAGGATCTTTACATCAAAAAAAAAAAAAAAAAAAAAGAATTATAGTTGTATGAACATAGAGAAAACGTACAAAAAAACCCAGACATACCTCCAGTTGTTCGGCAGGTGTAGCAGGTTTATCTGGTGAGCGAGTGGCGCTTCTCTGAGTGTGGATGGCTGATGATCAGACAGCTGTGCGTTTAAACTCGACTCAAAGAGGAACTAGACAGGCAGCGTTTAGAGGTCACTTCCCGCTTTTGGCCTCAGGAAACAATACACCTTGTATCTACTGTTCGTATAAAAGGGGAAATACTCACAGTTTGTGTGTATAAGGGCAACTGTGTTTTAGTGCATAGACGTTTTTGGGAAACCTTAAAGTCGTTCCAAACCTGTATGACTGACCGACTTCTATGGAAATGGAATGCATAAAGAGATGATCGGTTTGTTTCAATGCAAGCAAAATGCTTGATTTTCAAAATGGACAAAAAGCACCACAAAAGTAGTTCATATGACTTGTGCATTATATTACAGATAAGTCTAACTGTGTATGAGGAACATGACAAAATTAAACCATTTCAACATTTTCACTTGCTTTGTATTTGTGTGTGTGTGTGTGTGTGTGTGTGTGTGTGTGTGTGTGTGTGTGGACAGTGTATGTACACTACATCAAAGGTGATTTAAGCAATTTTGAGCGTGGCATGGTTGTTGGTGCCAGACGGGCCGGTCTGAGTATTTTACAATCTGCTCAGTTACTGGGATTTTCACGCACAACCATTTCTAGGGTTTACAAAGAATGGTGTGAAAAGGGAAAAACATCCAGCATGCGGCAGTCCTGTGGGCGAAAATGCCTTGTTGATGCTAGAGGTCAGAGGAGAATGGGCCAACTGATTCAAGCTGATAGAAGAGCAACTTTGACTGAAATAACCACTCGTTACAACTGAGGTATGCAGCAAAGCATTTGTGAAGCCACAACACGCACCACGTTGAGGCGGATGGGCTACAACAGCAGAAGACCCCACCGGGTACCACTCATCTCCACTACAAATAGGAAAAAGAGGCTACAATTTGCACAAGCTCACCAAAATTGGACAGTTGAAGACTGGAAAAATGTTGCCTGGTCTGATGAGTCTCTATTTCTGTTGAGACATTCAGGTGGTAGAGTCAGAATTTGGCGTGAACAGAATGAGAACATGGATCCATCATGCCTTGTTTCCACTGTGCAGGCTGGTGGTGGTGGTGTAATGGTGTGGGGGATGTTTTCTTGGCACACTTTAGGCCCCTTAGTGCCAATTGGGCATCGTTTAAATGCCACGGCTTACCTGAGCATTGTTTCTGACCATGTCCATCCCTTTATGACCACCATGTACCCATTCTCTGATGGCTACTTCCAGCAGGATAATGCACCATGTCACAAAGCTCGAATCATTTCAAATTGGTTTCTTGAACATGACAATGAGTTCACTGTACTAAAATGGCCTCTACAGTCACCAGATCTGAAGAATAGAGCATCTTTGGGATGTGGTGGAACGGGAGCTTTGTGCCCTGGATGTGCATCCCACAAATCTCCATCAACTGCAAGATGCTATCCTATCAATATGGGCCAACATTTCTAAAGAATGCTTTCAGCACCTTGTTGAATCAATGCCACGTAGAATTAAGGCAGTTCTGAAGGCGAAAGGGGGTCAAACACAGTATTAGTATGGTGTTCCTAATAATCCTTTAGTATGTGTATGTATGTGTGTGTGTATATATATATGTATATATGTGTGTGTGTGTGTATATATATATGTATATATATATGTGTGTATGTACGTGTATATGTATGTACGTGTATATGTATGTACGTGTATATGTATGTACGTATATGTATATGTATATGTATGTGTGTGTATATATATAAATAAATATAAATTCAGATTTCTATATATATATATATATATTGTAATGGAAAGTAGAAAAAAAAATTCTCAGTGTTTTTTCAGGTTTGAGTTCCACATAGACTCCCTCATGCAGATGTAGACTTCATGACAATTAAGTTAATAATACTTCTCAGTGACACTCTGGATAACCGTTTTTTTATGGCTGATATTAAAGGAAATACTTACTGTGGTATCCCACTTAATTTTCTCTAGCACTTCATTGTTACACAGAAGTGTGTCGTTGTAAAAGTTTATGATGTGCTGCAGATGCAACATGCAAAAACAGGCACTAGACTTTCATTCAATAGGTCATTCACTCAATGTTTTAGGAACTACCTTACATCTTTTGGGTTTATAAGCTACAATAGGCCTTTGTTTTATGCAGCACACATTTCCTCGTTGCTTTTATTGTTCACTGTTATACCCAAAGCCGGTGAAGTGAGAAGCTGAAAGTCGCTCGATGCACCACAAGGTGGCAATATTTAGCAATTCCTGTAGGATGTGCACAGCATACTTGAGAACATTGAATTTGTGTTGTGGTATATCCACTATTTTATAGGTGGTTTTATAGGGTTTATGGTTGCCTTCTGGATTTTAGGACTGATTCAAATATAGTTTGCATGAAAAATGTGATAATACTAGCAGTCTGAAACAGTTTTGGGGACACTTGGCTGAATTTATTTCTCATCTTAAAACACATCTAATATCTTCTACTTAAATACTTGAAATATACAATATATTGATGCCTTTAGAATTTTTTTTTATATATATGTGTGTGTGTGTGTATATATATATTATTATTATTTTTTTAAATGGATAGAAGCAGCACATGTAAACTCCATCTAATATATATATTTTTTATTATTATTTATTAGCTTTGACGTATTCTATTTGTACATTAATCTTAAAAGCACTGTACAGGATACTTACTACTTTTCCCAGTACACATATCTAAACATTTTTAAATCAACACATTTACTTGAGAAGAAAAATACTTAAGATACTAAATCTTGTTTTCTGAAAAAAAGTTTTTTTTTTTTTTTTTATAACATAAATGCAGCCTTGGTGAGCAGAAGAGACAAAGTAGTACAGTTTCCAAACTTTTGACTGGTAGTATATATATATATATATATATATATATATATATATATATATATATATTATTTTATGTTTCTCACCCCATTGGCAGATAATTGTTCTTGTTTTAAGTAAAAACAAAATTTTATGTGTGTGTGTGTGTGTGTGTGTGTGTGTGTGTGTGTATCTTTGGTTTAAGAATGTTTAAATATTTATATTGAGAAAATATACCAGAAATATTTTTGTGCAGTGATGAAGAATGATTGTCTTCAGGTGTATCAGAAATTCTTGTATATAAACACAGAAATGTTCAAAAGATCAAAGGTTTGTCATTTGTATTGTACTTCGACACATTTCAAATTCTCTCAACATGATTGCTGCCAGAAATCCTTTGAGGTGCAATTAGTTATTTATTTTTCTTTTACAAGTTAGAAATAATAAAAAAAGAAACAGAAAGACATCAGTGCATCATGAGCATCGACAGAGTAAAAGTGCATGTGCGCTGACAGCGCCAAGCACAGATTCTGATGGTATATGCAACTGAACAATGAACACGGTGACTTAAATACTTGGTGCAATGATTTGTAAACCAATGAATGCTATACAGTCAAATTATGTTAAAAAAACATTTATGACATTGCAATATTGCAATGCTGTAGCAATAAAGTCTGAATATTTGAACATATATGATTTGAATGTTGACGTAGCTTACACAGATCACACAACTGAACTTCAGGAACTCAATATCACTCTCAAAACATTCAAAAGATTCTTTGCACATTGTCTTTTGATCGTTCTCCCCTTTGTCTGTGATCCCTTCTCCTTTCGTCACTGTGGTGGATGCTGATTTTGGAGCAGGATTATGGGAAGTTTCGCTATGTAACAAAAGCATCTTTACGTGCCTTCAAAGAGCCTTCCACATCACCGCTTTGCTTCAACATCGGCGTTGAGGAGTAACTCAACCCCTTTCCGTTCTCAATTGTCTTTTTCTTGCCGGCTTTAGGAGACGGAACAGCTGTTGGTCTTGTTCATGGGCGGCCGTAGACCCGTGTCCTTGGGAAAGGTCTCTCTGCGACGACGCAAAGCCGGGCTGAGGCGGCTCGGGAGGTTGGCTTGCTGGAGCAGCTCTTTGAACACCTCCATCACGTTTTCGTTTTCTTTGGCCGAGGCCTCCAGGAAACAGTTGTTCCAGTCCAGCTCCACCTTCGCCAGCACGTCATCTGCAGACACCCTTCGTTCCTGCAGTCGGTCGGTCTTGTTGCCCACCACTACGATGGGTGTGAACTTGTCCTCCTTGACCTCCAGGATTTCCTCGCGCAGGCTCTTGACGGCTTCTAGCGATTCGGGGTCATCCACGGAGTAGACCAGGGCGAAGGCATCTCCGTTTTGGATGGAGAGCTTCCTCATGGCTGGGAAGGAGTAGCTTCCGCTCGTGTCCATGATGTTAATGGTCACTTTGACTCCAGCCACCTCATACTCCTTGCTGTGGAGCTCCTCTACTGTGCGCCGGTGTTTGGGCTCAAAGCTGTCTTGTAGGAAGCGCTTAATCAGGGCTGTCTTTCCGACACCTGCGGCTCCCATGAACACCAATCGCACCTCTGTCTTTTCCTTGACTTCCAGAGACATGATTCCCAGTACACGAGCTCTCTCTGTAAGTCTAAGTTTGGATTTGCCCGTTTCCCCTGCAGCTCCCTGTGAAGACTTCAAACTCGTGGATCTTTTGACTGTGGCAGAGTGTGTGAGATGTCAAATGGTTTCAGCTGCATCTGTGTTTTGCGTGTTCTTGTGCCCTATTTATGGCCTTTCTCAATCGCAGGGATTCCAAGCCCTCTTCAGAGCTCAGCCAATCAGCATGTGGCAGCAGCTCCTGTTGTTAAACCACTGGCCAATGACAAGACTCCATGCAGATGAGATACAAGCTCTTGCTGTTGAATGAGAGCTGATGTAGTGGAGATCTGTCAGATGTGTGTGCCTTGGATACAGCGGTTGTCAGGATTTAAATGTGTGAATTTAATTTGCCTGGAGCGTTTTGGCAGTTTATACATTTGCATGCACAATGTGTAGTATGTGTATCGCCCTGCAGTAGGAGAATCATATTTGGTCCTTAAAGAATCTTTCAGTGAATGGTTCTTAAAAGAAAATTTTTTAACCCTTTTCCAATATAAAGAACCTTTTGTGGAATGGGAATGTTCTGTGGATGTTAAAGGTTCTTCATAGAACCGTAGAAGCCAATAAAGAACCTTTGTTTTTAAGAGTGTATTATCTGACTCCTGTGAAAAGACTACATGATAAATACTGGTTGATTAATATTTTATGTGAATTAATTATCGTAGAAGGTTTGAAAGCCAAGAAACCTAAACAGCAGCAGTCATTAAAGCAGCATGCGTATCTATACTGCACACTAGCTCTGTTGCAAAACTCAGTGAGCTTCATTCTTAACGTGTTGGCTTCCAAGATTGATACCTTGTTTTGTTGCATTACATGCATCCTTCAAGGAGAATGCAATCCCACGAGGAAACAAGGTTATAAATCATACAGAATGAGATTTTTTTTTTATGTAAAAATGCAGAAAGTTTTGTGTGATGGGTAGGTTTAGGGGTCAGTTCAGTGTAAGGGGAGAGAATATACAGTTTGCACAGTATAAAAACCATTACGCCTATGGAGAGTCCCCACAAAGATACAAGACATGTGAGTGTGTGTGTGTGTGTGTGTGTGTGTGTGAGAGAGAGAGCGAGAGCGAGACATTTTGTACTCACAGATTAGATTAAAATTGTACACAGTTTTACAACTAGATCATAAATCTGTGAAACACTGATCTAATTTGCCACATCACTGTAAGAAAAGAAAAGAGAGAGAACAAAAATCAATAGATGAAACGGAAAAGGCACTGGTCATTTTCTGCCAGGACATTATCCGTTAAGTTTACAGACATTTCCCTAAAACCCAATGCAGTGTGTAATTCAAAATATCAACACAGAAAATTCCTTCATATTAACAGTACATTGGGCTCTAGTTTTTATGTAGATAAGACTAGGCATATTTACACTGATAAGGCATAACATTATGACCTAATATTGTGTTGGTCCCTTTTTTGCTGCCAAAACAGCCCTGACCCGTCGAGGCATAGACTCCATTAGACCCCTGAAGGTGTGCTGTGGTATCTGGCACCAAGATGTTAGCAACCGAGTTTCCATGAAAGGGTGCATGGTCTGCAACAATGCTCTGGTGGTACATGTCAAAATATCATCCACATGGATGGCAGGACCCAAGGTTTCCCAGCAGAACATTGCCCAAAGCATCACACTGCCTCCGCCGGCTTGCATTCTTCCCATAGTGCATCCTGGTGCCATGTGTTCCCCAGGTAAGCCACGCACACACAGCCGGTCATCCATGTGATATAAAAGAAAATGTGATTCATCAGACCAGGCCACCTTCTTCCATTGCTCCGTGGTTCAGTTCTGATGCTCCCGTGCACACTGTTGCCGTTTTTGATTGCAAACTGAGACGCTCTGTGTATTCTGACACCTTTCTATCAGAACCAGCATTAACTTCTTGAGCAGTTTGAGCTCCAGTAGCTTGTCTGTTTGATTGTCTGTTCTCGTCCCCACGGGCATCAATGAGCCTTGGCCGCCCATGACCCTGTGGCCGGTTCACCGCTGTTCCTTCTTGGAGCACTTTTGATAGATCCTGACCACTGCAGACCGGGAACACCCCACAAGAGCTGCAGTTTTGAAGATGCTCTGACCCAGTCGTCAATTTGGCCCTTGTCAAACTCTCTCAAATCCTAACGCTTGCCCATTTTTCCTGCTTCTAACACATCAACTTTGAGGACAAAATGTTCACTTGCTGCGTAATATATCCCACCCACTAACAGGAGCTGTGATGAAGAGATAATCAGTGTTATTCACTTCACCTGTCATAATGTTATGCCTGATCATTGTATAGAGCACATTTAAAAAATGGTTATTTAAAATGCTTCACACCAGCAAAATAAATACAATTCACACAAAAGTCAGGTTTAATACCGTTTCAGATTACTAAAATTAATGATAAAAGGTACACTGCAACTTTTTTTGTCCAAAATTAATTAAATTTAAATGTCAATATATTTTCAATCCTTCTTCCAAAATGTGTTTTTGTCTCAGCCTGATTAAATTTGGTAAGCCTATTATAAGTGCTTATATTTTAGACCTGTCAGGATGATTTTTGTGGGAAATTGCGTACATGCGTCACTCGCCCGTGCGTGTCTTGCCATATCCGTAAATAGAGAAAAGTTGCTTTGTGTACTTTGATGTGTGCCTGATGTTGGAGTGCCATAGGTTAGCTGTCACAATGAGCGAGAAAGGTTGACATGGAGCAGTTAAACCTCAAACCTCCAGGGAATCACTCCTTTCAAACGAGCGCACAACAGAGGAGTGTCTGCTGGCATAAAGAGAATACGAAAGAGTTGATTTTGTCCATGGGGAATTGATTGCATGGTTGTGGTTTGCTATTGATCGATCTCATGTGAGTGATAGGTTGTCAATATTTTCAATATTCCATAAAAAAAAGAATTACCCATTTTAGCTTTGATGATTAGTTTAAGAGCAGCCCATGCCCCTTAGCTGTGGTAAAAGGACTGTAATTCATGGTTTACTGCTTTATTCTCTCTCTCCCCCTTCCCCGACTCTGATGTTCCTCGAATGTTTGGCTCAGCTGACACTCAAGAAGCTGTTCTTTCATGTCTCACAACCTCTTGTGTTAGAGCACCACTGAAAATCCTTCATTAAGGCTCAGTTCAGAGCATGTATGAATATGACACACTCAAAATTCGTTCTTTTCTCTGTATTGTCACATCTTTCTCATGTATGCTGCAGTTTCACTATTGTTTTGCTGATGTCTTTATCAAAACTGGTGCTTGCATTCACAGCAAATATTATTCACCTTGAAATAATATTATCATTTAGGAAAAAATTAAATATTGATTTTCAGGAAATAAAAGACTGAATAGCGTAGGCGTATTGTGTATGATAAATTTGGCTTAAACCAGGCAGTTTATCCAGAGGGCAATTTCTTTTTTTAATGTCAGTGAGATCCCAGAATGCTCTTCTGTTGCATTTCTACTTATACTCCTTTCATTTTCTGATCAAGTAGAGCATATCTGTTCAAGAAGCATATGTGTAATGGGGAAATGTGAAAATTTAAGTGATCTTGCAGATTACATGCTTGCACATAATTTGATGCTTTTAAAATAAAAATGGAAATACGTTCTGGAGTTTGGAGGTGTGATTCACGGTCTGTATAGATACGATGCTCAGCGATTCAAGCAACAGCTGATTGGGTTATTTTCTCCCCTCACATTTTCGATGTCCTCTCATCGGCTTGTGAACATTAGTTTACTGATTAGATCAGAAAGGAAGTGAAGTATGTGAAAGATAATGTGGCACAGTGAAGTATGTGAAGTATGTTTGTCGAGTTTGAGCTTGATTTCTTTTTATGACGAGCCAGTGAGAGATGGAGAATGTAAAACAATCAATGTTAAATACATAAAAATATAGTTTTTCATTAACCCCCAGGAGTCGGCTGTCGCCGACATCTGTTTTTTTCTTATCACTGCCAAAGAGACTCAAATAACTTTTTAAAATTCAGACAAGTGTTATACATCATTATAATCTGTTAAGTTTCTATTATTTTTTGTGTACAGTCACAATAAAAACAAATTGTTGTGCTTCTTGCAAAATAAAGACAATTATTCTAAACAAGAATTGATCGTGATTTAACCATTTTATGCATGCACCATTTCTGTGCACCAGTATATCAATACATGGTAGTAAACAACAGTGTTTACCTACAAATAATGCCTTTCTGCCAGAGAAGCTATTGAACCTGTAAAGCCTGAAAAAGTTAGAGAACGACTTTTCTTTAAAAATGAAACCAATTTATTGAATATTTAGAGAAAAATATAAAAGTCTTTCATGAAAGTGTGCATAGCCCTATGTGTTTTTGTTAAGTATCATATTTGATACATCAGGCTTTTATGGCTCATATGAAATAGTAAGAATATGGAGCTCAAACTCCAGGAAGAAAAAAACACCTCAATATTATTCAGAGGCCCAAACTAAGAAAAAACATTTAAAATAATATTTAAAAAGCAATACAATGAAATTCTGATCAGATATAGCATACTACCTAAATAAAATGATTTCCCAATAATGTCTTAATGATTATTTTTATGAATAAATTTCTAATTTTAAACTTGATGCTTGATGGATTGTATGTAATACTCACGTTAAATTTTTTTCTAAGAAATTATGAATGGATAATCAAGTAAACCTAAGCTTTAGTCTAGTAAGTGTTCATTTTGAAATATTACTAGCAGTATAATAGTTATTCACTATACACTCACCTAAAGGATTATTAGGAACACCTGTTCAATTTCTCATTAATGCAATTATCTAATCAACCAATCACATGGCAGTTGCTTCAATGCATTTAGGGGTGTGGTCCTGGTCAAGACAATCTCCTGAACTCCAAACTGAATGTCAGAATGGGAAAGAAAGGTGATTTTGAGTGTGGCATGGTTGTTGGTGTACGGGCCGGTCTGAGTATTTCACAATCTGCTCAGTTACTGGGATTTTCACGCACAACCATTTATAGGGTTTACAAAGAATGCTGTGAAAAGGGAAAAACATCCAGTATGTGGCAGTCCTGTGGGCGAAAATGCCTTGTTGATGCTAGAGGTCAGAGGAGAATGGGCCGACTGATTCAAGCTGATAGAAGAGCAACTTTGACTGAAATAACCACTCGTTACAACCGAGGTATGCAGCAAAGCATTTGTGAAGCCACAACACACACAACCTTGAGGCGGATGGGCTACAACAGCAGAAGACCCCACCGGGTACCACTCATTTCCACTACAAATAGGAAAAAGAGGCTACAATTTGCACAAGCTAACTAAAATTGGACAGTTGAAGACTGTAAAAATGTTGCCTGTTTAAAAAAAATTCTGCTGAGACATTCAGATGGTAGAGTCAGAATTTGGCGTAAACAGAATGAGAACATGGATCCATCATGCCTTGTTACCACTGTGCAGGCTGCTGGTGGTGGGGGTGTAATGGTGTGGGGGATGTTTTCCTGGCACACTTTAGGCCCCTTAGTGCCAATTGGGCATCGTTTAAATGCCACGGCCTACCTGAGCATTGTTTCTGACCATGTCCATCCCTAAGGCAGTTCTGAAGGCGAAAGGGGGTCAAACACAGTATTAGTATGCTCTTCCTAATAATCCTTTAGGTGAGTGTATTTACTATATAAAATTCATTAAAGATTTCACAGCAAAACGACATGAACCTGAAGGGGGACGTTTTTTTAAAAATGTCCTAAAAAGACTTTCACTTGATAAAAATTGTATCAAAAATTGCACAGTAAGCTTAAAATATTCTCAACAAAAAAGGATGACAAAACTAGTCTAATGACATGCTCTTAAGGAAACTTAGTGGCAAAATAAAAAGACAATTCAAATCATTGTGATAAGAATTCCTAATGTTCACTTAATTTCAGGAATCACCAGGAATCCCATGATGAATATATCATAAACATTCAATATACTGGTCGGCCAACCCTATGGTCAGTCCAAATGTGACTGTCTTCTTGGTTCTTCATTGGTTTACCAAGTATCAGGTTATATTTTTCATGTGACACTTTAATACGTTTCATACATAATGGTGCAAAGAGACCGTGACATAAGATAAGCAGTGTTTCTATCCATGCAGTTCCTGATTGTCGAGTCAAATATAAGTAGTTTAATTTTCAAAGCGTGATAAACAAGAACAGACCAGGCATGTGTTGACCAGAAGAAATTCTTCAAAAGATCCTATTTCTGTTCGACATCTTTTACATTTACCGTCTCCAGTGCTGACTGTGGATGTAACTGAAAGATCAGCTTCAGCTGAAATGACACATCCAACCCAGGCGGATCACAGTGATGTGTCAGACACTTGCATCTGCATTTTATTACGACAATGATAGAACAGTTGTGCAAAGTGTTTCCGCTGCAGCAGAGGCAAATTCAGTTCAATAGCACTTATTCTGAATGTTCATTTATATATCAAGAGCACAGTGGCCATCTACTTTTATTGCAGCCTTGGTGGCAGACGTATATATATTTTCCCTTTCTTCTCTTTTTTCAAAGGGCCTTTCAAAAAATGGTCAATAACCCAGCCAACCAGCTCAAAAGTGAATTACATAATAAACACTGCTGAGAATTCCAGGCTGCGAATGGTTTGATATTGGCCGTACCAGGCATAAAGGTGCAGTGTGTAGTATTTATGAGGATCTATTGACAGAAATGCAATGTAATATACATAACTGTTTTCAGTGGTGTATAATGACCTTACATAATGAAGCGTTATGTTTTCATTACCTTAGAATGAGCCATATCTATCTTGATACACCGCGGGTCCCCTTACAGTGAAGTTGCCATTTTGAGCCACCATGTTTCTACAGTAGCCCTAAATGGACAAACTGCTCTACAGAGCGCTGGCTACTCTCTGTTGTCTTCGACAACGACATTTTTGTCCTGACGGTCGCCGTAGCTTCTCTATGTGCTTCGAAAGGGAGGGGGGGATGTGCAATTCACAACCTCACTGATAGATGGTGCTAAATATCACACACTGCAACTTTAAGTGGAAATATAACTAGAACCGTTTCTTGCCGACAGTGGATAAGCGGCTACAGTAAATGAACCTAGCCAATCTGAGACTCTGAAACCTTCATGATCTACACATGTGTAAATGACATGCTTCACGCCGGTAGCACATATATATACTTAACCCTTAAGCGCATACCACGGGTCTTTAGTGACCCGGACATCATTCACTACCCTCCTCCTCATTCATTTTTTAAGGTTAGACATCAACCTTTTTAGTATTCCACGATCAATTCACTTCAAACAATATAACAAGACATTTGTTTTATAAAAGAATGCCTGTTTTCCCTTTCATTTTTTATAAAAATTGTATAGGGTCGACCCGAGGTGTGTAAGAGTGTAAATATATTTTTTTCTGCACAACAATAATTTAATCTTTGATGACTGAATAAGCGCAATTCATCTTTATTCTTCAAGGTGTCAATGTCTGAAACTCAATGATAAAGTGACGTTTCACTCATAGTTACTGCAGGCAGAAAACAAAAGAATAGGAAAAATCAGCAGCAAAACTTGAAATGGCTCAGAGATTTACTGCTGAACGCAATCAAATATTACTGTCACTATCACTTGATGGTGGATCTGCTGAATATGGTGTGAATGATCTAAATATTGATGATGTTAAAGATGTTGAAGATGATAGTTTTGAGAATGTTTGAGATGGTGAATATGAGGCAGATGCTGAATGTACTGGGAAATGAGCTCTGACGAGGACAGTGATGATGGTATAAAACATCTGCTCAAACTGAACCCTTCCAAGCTCCAAAAGATAACAAAATATGCTTTTTGTTCTTCTGTAATTGTTACTCTAATATCAGGAGAGTTTTATATTATCACGACATGTAGAGATCCATCTGTGTTAGATATACACTCACCTAAAGGATTATTAGGAACACCTGTTCAATTTATCATTAATGCAATTATCTAATCAACCAATCACATGGCAGTTAATTCAGTGCATTTAGGGGTCTGGTCCTGGACAAGACAATCTCCTGAACTCCAAACTGAATGTCAGAATGGGAAAGAAAGGTGATTTAAGCAATTTTGAGCGTGGCATGGTTGTTGGTGCCAGACGGGCCGGTCTGAGTATTTCACAATCTGCTCAGTTACTGGGATTTTCACGCACAACCATTTCTAGGGTTTACAAAGAATGGTGTGAAAAGGAAAAACATCCAGTATCCAGTATGCGGCAGTCCTGTGGGCGGAAATGCCTTGTTGATGCTAGAGGTCAGAGGAGAATGAGCCGACTGATTCAAGCTGATAGAAGAGCAACTTTGACTGAAATAACCACTCGTTACAACCGAGGTATGCAGCAAAGCATTTGTGAAGCCACAACACGCACAACCTTGAGGCGGATGGGCTACAACAGCAGAAGACCCCACCGGGTACCACTCATCTCCACTACAAATAGGAAAAAGAGGCTACAATTTGCACAAGCTCACCAAAATTGGACAGTTGAAGACTGGAAAAATGTTGCCGGGTCTGATGAGTCTCGATTTCTGTTGAGACATTCAGATGGTAGAGTCAGAATTTGGCGTAAACAGAATGAGAACATGGATCCATCATGCCTTGTTACCACTGTGCAGGCTGGTGGTGGTGGTGTAATGGTGTGGGGGATGTTTTCTTGGCACACTTTAGGCCCCTTAGTGCCATTTGGGCATCGTTTAAATGCCACGGCCTACCTGAGCATTGTTTCTGACCATGTCCATCCCTTTATGACCACCATGTACCCATTCTCTGATGGCTACTTCCAGCAGGATAATGCACCATGTCACAAAGCTTGAATCATTTCAAATTGGTTTCTTGAACATGACAATGAGTTCACTGTACTAAAATGGCCTCTACAGTCACCAGATCTCAACCCGATAGAGCATCTTTGGGATGTGGTGGAACGGGAGCTTCGTGCCCTGGATGTGCATCCCACAAATCTCCATCAATTGCAAGATGCTATCCTATCAATATGGGCCAACATTTCTAAAGAATGTTTTCAACATCTTGTTGAATCAATGCCACGTAGAATTAAGGCAGTTCTGAAGGCGAAAGGGGGTCAAACACAGTATTAGTATGGTGTTCCTAATAATCCTTTAGGTGAGTGTAGATCCGGGTTACTAAAGACCCGCATATGTAATAATGATCGGTGAAACATTCATGCATTTAAGGGTTTAATCACAGCCTCTATGATGTGAAAATTGCACTATATTGCGATATAGATTTTATTGCCCTACTTCACAAATCAGTAAGCCATGCAAGTCGCCATCAGAGCCATTTTACGATGACTACAACTGCGGTTGCAGAGAAGCAGATCAAGCTGACGATTATTTGTCGTAATGAGAACACTGTGCACGTCGTCGTTCTCGGTGTGATGAAGCAGTCGGCTGCGGCCGCACATTTATCATCTGCCTCATGGGCAGAAACACTCAAAGACGATGGGGAGCTCGTTTTAGAGCACTGCCTGCCGGGCACTGACCTATATGACTCATCCAAAAATGTTAACGCAAGTCTTTTTTTTCTTTGCACACAAAACCCTTTTTACCGATGACCTAGTTTCAGACGCTTTGAAGGCATGTGGCTTAATTGGATTTGTTGGATTTGGACATTCAGGAATTTTTGGCCTGAAACCACAAATGAGAAGAAGGCTGGAGTGGTATACAGACTTGAAAGGCCTTCTATTGACGTTTCTGAGCCCAAAATAGAAGTGTGGAGGGAAGATAGACTTTGCTGACTCATTCTTTATGCAGGAGTAATAGGACTTCTACTCTGGGCTCCTTTTGCTCTGGAAATCTAGAATTCATTGTGAAGTATATCTTTCAAAGTGTTTTTCTTTGAAAAAAAAAAAATAACATTGAGAATGATTTCATATTTGGGTCATTCTTAGGAAACTAAATGTGAAATTTGTGCCACATTTGTGTCCATGTTGACTTACTGTACATATACACTGTAATTGACTTTTATTGGAGATTTAAATATAATTATTAATAGGTAATGCAAAAGAAAGTTAATAAATACATTTAAAAATAAATTACATTTAATATTTTTAAATACGTAAATTATTAGTTCATTGATCTTAAAATCTGTGTAGTTTTGCTCTTTCTGTTTAATGCTGTGACATTCCCTCCTTTAACAATCATTTTGGATCATATAAGGACAGACTTGATCATCACATTGAACAGTTCCTCTTACACGTTGTTTCTTCTTTGTGGTTACAATTATATTTCCCTCTTAAGCGGGCGATGAGACAAGCTTGACCAGGAAACCACATGCGGCTTGTTTAAGCTGGGCTTCACAGCAATGTATTTGGCCATTTTTAATGTTTTACCCTGGCTGTTCTTCTAAATTAAATACATTTGTTTCATTTCAATAAATCATGTGGATTTAAAAGAAGATCCTTCCAAGACAAGAGGCCCCAAGATGAGTATTAAATTATGATATTTATTACCGTATATACCCGAATATAAGACTAGGTTTGTGTCCTAAAAATAGGCTGAAAAATGGGGGGTCGTCTTATATTCGCGATATAGGCAAAATCACAGGGAAAAGGGAGAAAACAGGGGGAAACAGTAGAGGGCACCGACACAATAGGCTACGTAATTAGTGACAGTGTTATGAATTATGGAGAAGAAAAGAGCTTCAAAAGTTGGTCAAATAAACCAACATGTTCAAAACAGTTACGACACAACTTATGGTCGTGAATGAGGCAGAATCATCTAATAATTGCAAAGCTGCTAAAAAATTTGGAGTCACAGAATGCAATGTTCGGAGGTGGTCAGCACCTTTTTCCCCAAAAATAAGTCTGGAAAATGGGGGTCGTCTTATATTTAGGGTCGTCTTATATTAGGGTATATATGGTATTTTAATTCACCCAAGCTTTATAATGGCAGTGAATGTCTGTTTCTGTTTTGGAGACGGCTCTGGGGGGTTAATAAAGGCCTTCTAAAGCGAAGCGATGCGTTTGTGTAAGAAAAATATCCATATTTAAAACATGTAATCTCTAACTTCCGCTAACTGTCGTCCGCGCACTCACGAGAGACTGGCGTCCCAGCGGATGACGTAGGATGCTCCAGTGAGAATATGCTAGTTCTCGCGAATCTAGCAAGTTTTGTTTTGCTCTATCCTCTGCGCTTCCGCGTTCGCCACCGGAAGTTACCCCCACACCTGTGTCCTACGTCTTGTGAACGCGCATATTAAAGTTAGAGCAAGTTAGAGATTACAGTTTGTAAAGTTTTAAATAGGGATATTTTTCTTACACAAACACATCGGCTCGCTTCAGAAGGCCTTTATTAACCCCCGGAGCCGTGTGGAGCACTTTTATAATGGATGGATGCACTTTTATGGACTGAACAGAACAGAAACAGCCATTCACTACATTATAAAGCTTGGAAGAGCCAGGACATTTTTTAATATAACTCTGATTGTATTCGTCTGAAAGAATACATTTTTTATACTTTTATATATGAGCTATCCCTTTAATTCAGATATATACAGAGTTCTGTCATGAAACTCTAGATGGCACAGGCTGATGGGTCCTTAACTCAATCTGCTTGCAATCACATCATTATCTATAGGGCACGGCTGATTGGTTTCCTGCTGTATCATTAGCCAATGAGCTTGCACGTTCAGCCTGCAAATACTGGTCGGCATTTTGTTGAAGCGGTGCAACACGCTTTCAGAAACCCTCCACCTGTATATATCTGCTACGGATAATTCTTGTACGCTCTATAGTACAGCAGCAGCATGTCTAACATTCGCCAACACCAAACATACCAACATATCCATAACCATGTCAAACGCTCTGAGAGTTGTCATGACAGAAATGAAGTAGCCTCATTTTTAAAGTATTATTTGTAGACCTTGAAAAGCTGTATCTTATAACTTATATTATCATGAACCAGAACATTCCTTGCTTGCTCTTTCATCTTCTTTATTAGGCCTTGAGAATTGGAGACCAGGGTAACACCTTGAATTCTTCATCATGTTCCTCAAACCATTCCCGAACAACATGTGCAATGTGGTAGGGTGCATTATCCCACTGAAATAGGCCACTTCCACCAGGGAACACCATTGTCATGAAGGGGTGTACCTGGTCTGCAACAATACTTAGGTAGGTGGCATGTGTCAAATTGACATCTACATGAATGTCCAGACACAGGGTTTCCCAGCAGAACTTTGCCCAGAGCATCACACTGCCTCCACTGACTTGCCGTCATCCCACAGTGCATGGTACTATCACTATCCCAGGTCGACATGTACATGGCCGTCCATGTGCTGTAAAACAAAATGGGACTCATCGGACTAGGTGACCTCCCAAGGTCCAGTTCAGATGCTCACATCCACATTGGAGGAGCTTTCGATGCTGTGGTCATTATTGGCACATTGATTGGTCTTTCTCCTGCATCCAACACATTGATTATGAATACTAATTGTTTGCTTACCATCTAATCTCCTCAGACTTTAATATGTGGCCTTGTTAGGAGATGATCAATGATATTTGCTTCACATGTGATTGGTCTTGATGTTTATCGGCTCATAATTTGTTTGGCTGAATGTGTAATGTAGTTTTAGAAACTGAGATTTGTAATGTAAAACCTTCTAGGGAGAACTTGGGAGTGATTCATATTCAGTTCCACCATACTGAGCACCATATTGACAGTAATGTAAGATTCTCCATTTCATCTCCATGATTAGATGTGCCAGTGCAATCTTACTGCATTTCTGCCCCTTTGTCCTTCAGATGATATTTGAAGATGTGCAGCATTTATCTGGCTCAGCATTGAGTTTGTTGAATGAGATTGAGCTGCACAATAAGCTCCTAAGGGCCATGAACATTATTGATCCGTTTCTGATTTTATGTAATTCACAATGAACAACACATACAGCTGGCTTCAGAAGTCTTAGAGACTATACAAAAAATCCTGAATTTAAATAAAGTTGTTTCATTTTCAAGTACTTCTCGAGTATTTAGGGCCTTCAGTGTTCATTGTCTTATATTGTTTGTGGCTACCACACTGTTTTGCTCTCTTTCATTTTCTTTCTACTTTTGTATTTAGTTCCTTTGTTTGATTTAATAACTGTATGCTGCAAATAAGATCCGCTACATCATCATCATCATCATCATCATCTAGTATCATGTTTGTCAGGGTTGAAATGATAAAACAATAGATGTACTGTTCAAAATGAAGACAAAATTTGTGTTTGCCGAATGTCAATTGATGATAAAAAACTGCAAAAAATGCTTTTCTTAGTATTTTTGTCTTGTTTCCAGTCCAAATATTAACTCAATTAAATTAAGAAGCATTTACTATATTATTATATCGTTTTCTGAAAGAAAAATTAAAATTAAGTCAGTTTTTGCCTAAAACAAGCTAAATTATCTGCCAGTGGGGTAAGAAACATAATCTTATTCAAATGGAAAACAAGATTATTTTATTACCCCATTGGCAGATAAATGCTAAGTAAGAATGTTTTTTTTTTTTTGCAGTGTTGTTAAAGGGTTAGTTCACCCAAAAATGAAAATTATCCCATGATTTACTCACCCTCAAGCCATCCTTCTTTCAGACGAATACAATCAGAGTTATATTAAAAAAGTCCTGGCTCTTCCAAGCTTTATAATGGCAGTGAATGGCAGCCCAAAATTTGAAACCCCCCAAAAAGTGCATAAAAGTGCTCTACAGGGCTCTGGGGGGTTAATAAAGCCCTTCTGAAGCGAATCGATGGGTTCAACTTATGAAGAAAGTGTAACGCTTCTCGCCGCTCAAAATGCTTACGCTACGTCCAAAATCATTGCCGCGCCAGTTGCGCTTTTTCCGTAAGTTGAATACAGAGGGCGATCCGCCGGAAGCTATATATTTGACTTTATAACGTGTTAAATATGGATATTTTTCTTACACAAACCCACTGATTCACTTCAGAAGGCCTTTATTAACCCCCGGAGCTGTGTGGAGCACTTTTATAATGGATGGATGCACTTTTTTTTGGCTTCAAATTGTGGGCTGCCATTCACTGCCATTATAAAGCTTGTAAGAACTAGGAGGATATATATATATATATATATATATATATATATATATATATATATATATATATATATATATATATATATATATATATATATATATATATATATATGATTGTGTTTGTCTGAAAGAAAATGTCATATACACCTATGGGTTTACAGGGTGAGTAAATCATGGGGTCATTTTCATTTTGGAGTGAAACTATCCCTTTAATGTGATTCTAACATTTTTTAAAAATGTCAACAAAAAAAAAAAGTTAAAATTGAGGTGTTTTTTTCCTCTTTGAGTATGAGCTGCATATTCTCCAAAGCCTTATATATCAAATATTATACTCAACAAAAAGTACATTTTTAAACATTTTGTCCAAAGGTTCAGTAAACTGTTCAATTTCAACAATACAGATTTTTTTTTTCCATCCCAGATTGCTCAAACCTTTCATGACCTTGATTAAACATGGTCAGTCGATGGAAACAAACACCAACAATCGGCATATTTGAATTAGCCTCTAGAAAATAAGGCCTGGCATTTGCAGGCTAGAAAGTTCACCTGGTGGCATTTAATTCATTCACAGACCTCAATAGAGACCTTTAAAATAGTATTGAGTTGCCCAGGTATCAGGAATTAGCAAATGTTGTGGCATTCTTGTATTGATTCATTGCTTCGTCGTGTGCTGAGATTAGTACATTCTCTACAGTACTTACTGACACAATATTTTGTGGTTGGAATTCACTTTGGTAAAGAATCACCATGGATCAGATTACGGCCTAACCTTCAACCCTGCTCCTGGAGACACGCCAGATTTATCTACTTTGATTGTTTTAAAAAAGTTTTCACAGGACAAAAACGCCATCTCAGTATGGATGTAAGACCAAAATGTAGAGAAATGAGAGATTAGTGTAGACGTAGCCGCAGTCACTTGATATTCTGGGAGAATCTCACTTCATGAATCAAACATGAGTTTGAAAGTACCAGGTTCCCTGAAACGACAGATAGTGGTTTTGTTTTGGGGCTTGAATCGGTCTTTGTGGATCATCACAAACCTGGACTCGTCAGCTTGTCTGTAATCATGAAAGGCTTAGAGACAGCAGGACCGCTATTAGCACTGCAGATATGGCAAGGTTTGAGAACATAGCCTATAGATGTATGGATTAGCACAGATGAATGCTACAGGAATAGCAACCAACCCCTTGGATGGATTTTGCTCTCAACTTTAATGAGTGTACAACACTGGCCAGTGTTATCTCCTTCTTCTCCACATGAATATCCATGAGATGCTATCACACTCCCCTTGGCAACAGAGATAGCGGCTGCAATGTTGGTTTTGACTCTTGAAGTTTACAGCCTGCCCTTCACGCGCAGCGTTCTCCACGTTGTTTATGCTGGATATTTCAGAGCAACCTTTGCTTCTGGAGGTCAAACAGTAATAGATATCTTCTCATATGTGCTGAATAATCTAGTAAATATTATGTAGAAGAGTATCATGAAAAAGTTATGCAACTTTAGAAGATGGCGTTTCAGGGCTGGTTGAATCATCTGGTCCAGGGTTTCTTTTAAATATGCTTTCTCATACAGTATCACGTTTCAAAGACTAAGAATGAGTCATCAGGTTATAAAGCATATGATTATATAAGTAAATACTTGTTCTGAAAAATATTTAAATATAAGTGTATATTTACAGTATGCGTTTTACTGCAAACTATACATATATTCATTCAGATGCCCTTAATACAAACTGAATACATGACATTCAAGTCTACATGAAACACTCTGTGCATCCCTCATGCTATACTGACCATATTCTGTAAGATTTTATTATTATTATTATTATTATTATTATTATTATTATTTATTATTATTATTATGTTATTTAATCTGAGATTAATTGGGTATTCATCCCAGAATAATGGCTATAAGTGGTTATAGAGAAGGATCTGGAAGTATGAAAGCTTGTTTCTGCCACAGAATAAAAATCAATGAATAAATAAAGCTAATTCGGGTTTATATCTCACAATTTTAAGTGCATATCTGACTTTTTTTCTCAGAATTGTGAGATAAAAAGTCGCAATTAGCTACTTTTTTATTTTTTATTCTTTGGCAGAAAAGGACCTGGTGATGTCTCAAAAAAACAAAAAGGTAAATTGTATCAGATGTACTAAAATAAACTTATGTTTTCTTGGAATAACGCCCTGATGAATCACACAATAAAATCAGGCATTAAAGGGGTCATATGGCATCTACGCTAATGTTAGTCTCTCTGTTTATCCCGAGGTTTACTGCAGTCAGCCGGATCCGGGCCGTATCCAGATCAGATGGTGGACCAGCGCCTGGACATGACCAACGCATCCCTGAAATGTCTGCAGAGAACATGTCAAATAAACTCCCCCCGTAAATGCTGCATCGACACGACATCCTCATTAAACCTGTCTCCGGCGTGACGACTCCAATCTTTCGAATAATCTAACAAATATCTATTTACCTAATATGAATTAAGACCTGTAATGTTGCCAGAATTATAATCATACACTGTTTGTTCGTCGGCCAGAGGAGAACTGGCACCCCGACTGAGCCTGGTTTCTCCCAAGGTTTTTTTCTCCATTCTGACCCTGAAGGAGTTTTGGTTCCTTGCCACCGTTGCCTCTGGCTTTTGGCTTGCTCAGTTGGGGACTCCTAAATTTCATCTATATTACCGATCTGCCCGCATTGATGCTATATGATACTTGAAATTAGCTGGATAACATCACCGTTTCACCAGAACGGCTGTACAAATTCTGTTGCATTATTTTCCTGTTAACAATGTGAAGCTGCTTTGAAACAATTGGACTTGTAAAAAGCGCTATATAAATAAAGGTGACTTGATTTGATATGATGCGATTTCTCTTTAGTGTGTTATGCAGCTGTTTGTGCGTGTATAAGATCTGCAGAGTTACAAAGCTCAAAGTCTCAAACCCAAAGAGATATTTTTTTGTAAAAGTTAAGGCTCAGCCACACCTTCCTAAAACACTTCATTCAAACACACCCCCACAAATCTATGTCAGTCTGTGGGGGCAGAGCTTCATAATAACACCGGCCAAATGTATACGCAAAGAAAGGCTTAACTTACTCGCTGTAGTATTGTTAATGCTGGCGCCGCCAAGTCATGGAGACACTGTGTTTTTCATTGCGAAAGCCAAACTACTTTGTTTGGCCTTCCAAAAGAGGGGACAATTAGAAAACAGTGGTTAAGCTTTGTTTACAACACAGTTCCAGAACAGTACAACCCACATATTCGACTGTGTGCTGCACATTTTTCAGAGGACTGTTTCCAGATCCTGGGAGAGTACAAGGCCGGCTGTGCACAAAGGCTGATTCTAAAAAGTGGGGCAATTCCATCTTTGCAAGTACAGTCTGGCGCTTCTGACTCACAGACACATCCTGTAAGCATGCTTTCATTTAAGAATTTAAGAATTTGCTACTGACTGTTCAAATGTGAGTTTTGAGCAGTGTAGGGTAGCGCTTGTTTGTCGTTTCTACGATCACAAATGCAGACATAGCAATCTGATACGTTCTGGTCCAGTTGTGCTGGCAAAGTTGATCGATCATGGTCATCTGCGTTTTCCGGATCAGATTCGGGCTCAGATTGATAAGGTAGTACCGACATTATCACCTGTCAATATTTCTTTGGGAGCTGATGTTCCAAATATGGTAACGGACGTGGCACACGCTTAAGGTATTCGGGCTAATCACAATGCACTGGATCGCTGACCAATCGGAGCACACGCGCTTTTCAGAACAATGAGGTTTAAAAATCGACGCGTTTCAGAATGGCCGGGCATAGAGGAGCAACAATAATGTGCGGTATGTGTAAAATAATGACTTTTTTTTTAACCTAAAACCACATAAAAACGTTGCATTGAACCAAATACACAAAATAATGTTCTTTTTAGAACCATCATATGACCCCCTTAAGAAAACAGGGTATTTTGATTTCATGTTGATTCCATATTGCACACATTTCCACACTTACTGTGGCTTAGTTTACCTCCCGCTCCTGACAAAAAGCACTGTTTTGACAGGAACAGTATTATCTAACCCAGGCCTACCGATTATGCTCTGTGCTTTCTTTGATTTGGGTTAGAGGTAAGTGCAACGATCCAGTTCCAGTGAATTGCCACATTTGGCCTGTATCTGTCTTAATGACTTTGTTTAGTTCCCTCTCTATGGTGACCCTGTGGGATATATTTATATCACAGCGTAAGCCAAACATAAGTAACAACACAACGGTAAACACACAGAATGGAATCAAGTTTTATATCATTTCACTTGGGGGAAAAAAGCAGGATGTTCAAGAAAACATTTTCCCTCCTCAGGCCCAAAGTACCAGGGCAGTTCTGTTTATTCAGTTTTGTCATCTGTCGCTTTAATTGCCTGAGCCTTTTAACGCAGGATAGATTCTGATTGGCTGACAATCTTTATCGTTCATCAGCTGGGAAAAAAAATAGTTCTGAAAGTAATTCCAAAGATATCGTTCCTCTGTTATCATTATAGTTGTGTGAACTCTTCTATTCTTTTATAATCAGAACGATTGGTGCGAACGGGCTGACTTTTCATCTTGCCATTTTATTTTAATACAGGGAAGGGAGGCCGGGGGGGATTTAGGGCATGAAACTCATGAAAGCATATAGCATTTCGATTTTTAATGCACATTTCAAAAGAACGGTTCTCATGGTCTCTCTGTTGTAAATAAAAGCACTCACTGACTCAAAGTGTAATAGTAAATGTCCGTTGAGAATACATAATCAGTAAGATTTCATTACTCCCCATAAACCTCCATATAACATGCCCTCACTACCAAACACGAGATAAACTCACCTACATACAGTGTGATATAATGGCATCATGATAAGCCCTTCCCTTGAATGACTGAATGTCTAAGATTTGCGCCACTGTCAACACAGCGTAGTCAACCATACTGACTCTGTGTTTGGGTTTGAGCGGCCATGTGGTCATGATGTGTTTGCAGGTTAAATGTGGCGTATTAATGGCCTACAATGCGAGCGATGACGTTAACCACTAAACCGAGAGAGGGTCACACGGCTAAGTTTAAGATCCGCATGAAAGCACTAAATGAACATAGTAAGGTGGCGAGTGGCCTTGTCAGTTGAAGTGTATCCGATGTGTGCCGTTCAATATATGAGGGAAAAGTAAACCTGTTCACCAGACAGACAATATTTGCTGCCTCGTCTTGATAGAATGAAGAGGAAATATGGGAAGCAAACAAAGACAAAGCTTTGTTCTAGAAGAATTAATATTTAATAACACAGTGCCAGATCTAGATCTCAGGTCTATTTCAGGCGGGCAGAATAATTTGTTCTCATCGATTGTTTGATCAAACAGGACAACGGGGAAATTCTCTGAAACAAAAGAATGTAATTCTAGGACAAGTAAATATCTACTTTACAGTCTCTTACAGTGCAACAGCATCAGAAGAAATTGTTGAATAAAGTTATTAGGGCCCAAGCCCTGAAAGGGCGAAGGCCCTATTGTTCTTCTAAGGATTATTATTTTTGTTTGATTTTTGTGCACAAAAAGTAATTCTCGTCTCTTCATAAAATTAAGTTGTCTTCACTACCTTTCTGGACCTTAAACAGCTGTCTATGGAGGGACCAGAGAGCTCTCAGATTTCATCAGAAAGATCTTCATTTGTGTTCAGAAGATGAACGAAGGTCTTACAGGTGTCGAACGACATGAGGGTAATTAATGGCGGAAATTTCATTTTTGGGTGAACTAACCCTTTCAATTTTTAAACGTGCAGATTTTTTTTAATACCTCTTATATGTACAAAAAAAAAAAAAGAATCAAGACAAATTTGATTTCTCATGTCATGGCTGCTTTAAAGCCATCAAGAACTGTTGAACTGAAAGAAATTAAATTAAATTCACTCTATAAAAAAACGTTACACTGATTCTCAAGTTATTCAGTCAAGCATGGGGTGATTTTCTATTTTCTTTTGTTGTTTGATTAACATTAAATCACACAGAATATCAGGTCCGGATGTGTAACACATCTGATTTCTCACTCAACTTATATCCGACTGTGTTTACCTGAATACTCGTCAGGACGTGCATTTTTACATATTTTCGCATGCTGTCATGAAAGGCGTGTGTGCGTGCTTCAGGTCAGAGTCCGGCATACCGGTACTAATAAAATTTCATATCGTACCGTTTTTAATAGCAGGCTATCGTGATACTTTTCTAGTACTGGTATATTGTGTAACACTAGTAGATACCACATTGAAAATGTGTAATATTTTCACTTAAATAAATATATATTTTTAGAATTTTCCATCCATCCATCCATCCATCCATCCATCCATCCATCCATCCATCCATCCATCCATCCATCCATCCATCCATCCATCCATCCATCCATCCATCCATCCATCCATCCATCCATCCATCCATCCATCCATCCATCCATCCATCCATCCATCCATCCATCATCCATCCATCTTCATCTTCCTCTTATCCGGGCCGGGTGTGGGGCAACAGTCTAAGCAGAGATGCCCAGACTTCCCTCTCCCTAGCCACTTCCTCCAGCTGTTCCGGGGGAACCCTGAGGCGTTCCCAGGCCAGCCGGGAGACATAATCCCTCCAGCGTGTTCTAGGTCTTCCCGGGGTCTCCTCCCGGTGGGACATGCCCGGAACACCTCCCCAGGAAGGCGTCCAGGAGGCATCCGAAATAGATGCCCGAGCCACCTCAACTGGCTCCTCTCGATGTGGAGGAGCAACGGCTCTACTCTGAGCTCCTCCCGAGTAACTGAGCTTGTCACCCTATCTCTAAGGGAGCGCCCAGCAACCCTGCGGAGAAAGCTCATTTCGGCTGCCTGTATCCGGGATCTTGTCCTTTTGGTCATGACCCACAGCTCATGACCATAGGTGAGAGTAGGAACGTAGAATCTCCTTCACCACGACAGACCGGTACATCGACCGCATTACTGCAGAAGCTGCACCGATCCGTCTGTCAGTCTCCCGTTCCATCCTGCCCTCACTCGTGAACAAGACCCCAAGATACCTGAACTCCTCCACCTGAGGCAGAAATTTGAATTTTGAAATTTGAAATTTTAGAATTTAGAAAATAAATACATAAATAAAACAATTAAGAAACATTTACATTTCTGAACTATTTATGTTGTGAAATCTTTGTACAGACAGTCAGATTATTATTATTATTATTTTTTTACTTCCATTTAAGCGCAAGATGCTTTTTGCTTCATTTTCAAATCGTGCCGGAGAACATGGATCTGAATGTCTATAAATGTGTAAATAAACCTGGCACAGCTGAAATATTTAAAATCTTTTGTATAGAGTTTCCATGTTCCCTGAACAGAACGATATCCATCACAAAGGGTTACCTCAGCCCGCACAATCCATTGCACGGGTAATTGCTGTATTGCATTTGGGGGGTATTGTAGTGATGGCTGACGCTTCTATAAATGGAAGGAAAGTGGACAAAACCGGATCAGAAAGGTCTGGAGAGACAGGCATCTGTAGTAGCACATTATTGTGACTGATTTAGAGGTTAGCATGTCCTCCACAGGCCACTAGTTTGATACAAAAAGCACAAGTACTTATCATTTTTGCTGATGTAGAAGCTTGGATGGAAAAATCATCCTGCAAATATTTATACTAGTAGAAGTCTCATATTTATGGCACATTTAGCTAGGCTTGGATATTTACTGTCGTATACACTGACCTAAAGGATTATTAGGAACACCCGTTCAATTTCTCATGAATGCAATTATCTAATCAACCAATCACATGGCAGTTGCTTCAATGCATTTAGGGGTGTGGTCCTGGTCAAGACAATCTCCTGAACTCCAAACTGAATGTCAGAATGGGAAAGAAAGGTGATTTAAGCAATTTTGAGTGTGGCATGGTTGTTGGTGCCAGACGGGCCGGTCTGAGTATTTCACAATCTGCTCAGTTACTGGGATTTTCACGCACAACCATTTATAGGGTTTACAAAGAATGGTGTGAAAAGGGAAAAACATCCAGTATGCGGCAGTCCTGTGGGTGAAAATGCCTTGTTGATGCTGGAGGTCAGAGGAGAATGGGCTGACTGATTCAAGCTGATAGAAGAGCAACTTTGACTGAAATAACCACTCGTTACAATCGAGGTATGCAGCAAAGCATTTGTGAAGCCACAACACGCACAACCTTGAGGCGGATGGGCTACAACAGCAGAAGACCCCACCGGGTACCACTCATCTCCACTACAAATAGGAAAAAGAGGCTACAATTTGCACGAGTTCACCAAAATTGGACAGTTGAAGACTGGAAAAATGTTGCCTGGTCTGATGAGTCTCGATTTCTGTTGAGACATTCAGATGGTAGAGTCAGAATTTGGCGTGAACAGAATGAGAACATGGATCCATCATGCCTTGTTACCACTGTGCAGGCTGGTGGTGGTGGTGTAATGGTGTGGGGGATGTTTTCTTGGCACACTTTAGGCCCCTTAGTGCCAATTGGGCATCGTTTAAATGCCACGGCCTACCTGAGCATTGTTTCTGACCATGTCCATCCCTTTATGACCACCATGTACCCATTCTCTGATGGCTACTTCCAGCAGGATAATGCACCATGTCACAAAGCTCGAATCATTTCAAATTTGTTTCTTGAACATGACAGTGAGTTCACTGTACTAAAATGGCCCCCACAGTCACCAGATCTCAACCCAATAGAGCATCTTTGGGATGTGGTGGAACGGGAGCTTCGTGCCCTGGATGTGCATCCCACAAATCTCCATCAACTGCAAGATGCTATCCTATCAATATGGGCCAACATTTCTAAAGAATGCTTTCAGCACCTTGTTGAATCAATGCCACGTAGAATTAAGGCAGTTCTGAAGGCGAAAGGGGGTCAAACACAGTATTAGTATGGTGTTCCTAATAGTCCTTTAGGTGAGTGTATGCTTACTGTGCCCTTTGAACTGAATTGAATCATACTATTGAAACTGTAGTGTAGATCATGTCTTGTAAATATTGAATTTTTATCTATTGGTTCGTCCACCCCAGAGGGTTAAATCAAAAATGGCCAAAAGATCAAAATCACTAAATCTCCTATATGGTGTTTTTAAGAGCTTTATTACAGGTTCTGCTATAAGTACAAGTGACTTCAGTTGCTGAGTGTGATTTTACAGGGTCGTGACTCAATAATGCAATTTAGAAGAACCGGGGAAATCAGACTCCTGAGTGTGTGCTGACAATTATTAGGAGTGCAGATGTTAGATCAAAGATCAAAGAATAATGCAATGCTCTCTCTACTGAGTGAACAATATTACTAAATAATATACCAACACAAGCCCATTACATGCTGAGCACATGCCCATTCTTGTAGTCTCCAAGATCAATAGACAGGGGGTTTTGTTTAATTTCTCCAGGCCCAAACACTTCTAGTCTCACGCTTGTTCAATCAGTGCATCTTGCATTGTTCCCGCTAAATGTGTCGTGAACTATACAGGGCTAATCCACTGAACTTCTCACGACGCTATTCATCTGGACGCTTACAGAGAGGACGAATGGGGTGTTTCCTCAGGAATAACCCGAGATGCAAGCGGTGGTTTTAATGATTACACAATCCCCAACACTGAGAGGACAGACGGTCAAAGAAGGATATTCACCACCACCCTTAATGGGCATTTACATTGCAGTAGTGTTGACTTTTACCACCTTATGCAATTGTTTAAACAAAGAACAAGAGCTGTCACTACAGCTTTCTGTTTACACACCTTGACTTTCAACATAAATACGGAGAATTTAACAGCTAAAGACCATAGTGGGTTAAATATCATCCAGACATCTAAGGTTTGTCTGTGTGCATGTCTTTTTATAAAGAAAGTTATACTTTTATTGAGCAAGGACACATTAAATTGATCAAATGTGACAGTAAAGAAACGTATAGTGTAACAAAAATGTATATTTCAAATAAATACTGTTCTTTTGAAAGAATCCTGACCAAAAAATCAAAACAAAACAACAACACGTATAACAGTTCCCACAAACATGTTAAGCAGCATAACTGTTGTAATACAGTTGTGCTGTAATAATAAATGTTTCTTGAGCAGCAAATCATCATATCTGAATGATTTCTGAAGGATCATGTGACACTGAAGACTGGAGTAATGATGCTGAAAATTCAGCTTTGATCACAGGAATAAATTACAATTTAAAATATATTACTGAGCAGTTTTTTTAAAATTGTAATCATATTTTACAATATTTCTGTTTTACTGTGTTTTTGATCAAATATATGTAGCCTACACCGCAAAAACAGTGTTAAATGAACTCTCCTGTTGAACCAAAACAGTGTTAAAGTTAAGTGATTAATTGAATGATGATTGACCATTAGTGAAGACACCTTATGATATAAAGCAGTATCATCAAAGGAAAGAGTCACCATCTTTAGGTCACCATTATGGTGATCAGTGTTTGCTTTAGTTGGGCTCTTGATCCCTTGTTATTTTACTTTTTTTTCTGGCTGCTGTAACCGAGTTACAACATTGATCGTTTCAGGTTTTGAGTGTTTCTTGAATTTTGATGCCTTCCTCCTCTCAGCAGCCAATATTGCTCCACACCAAACCCACTGCAAGTAACCCTGATTTAAATATAATGTGGGTTGTCTTTTTTCTTTTATCTTGCGTAGTTCTGCTTATGGTTTTAGAGGATGGGAAAATTATATCATGCTAGCTCACAAGCTTTAATGGCCATATTTTCTAATGCTGAAATTAATCTGATTTCCTTGAATTACCAAATATAAATGGTACCTTGCATAGTTAACAGAAGTGCAGAGAAATTTCTTAAGACATTATGGATGCAGCTCTGAGCATTTCAACTATCAAACACTATCTGCATTGCAGAGACCCTGTATTTCTTGGAATTGAATGACAGAGGAAGAGCCTTGGGGCAGACTGGGCACAATTATTATTTTTTTTACTCTGCTTTAAACTGCCAAAGCATTTGCATTGCGTTATATGCAATGCTGGCATAATATGTTGATGGAACTTGACTGCTATAAGAAGACTTCACATCTGGACTAAAATAAACATATGTGTGAGTTGCACATGTCCTCTGGATGGAATGAAAGCTATTGAAGAGTAGGAGTGAGAAGCCATCAGCCTTTTTTCAGATTTCTCTTGCTCACAGAAAAAAATGCCCTGGCTGAGGAAACATAATTGGCGATTTCATATGAATTTCTAAGATCTGCAAGTGTAGATAAACTGTCATCATCAAGGTCCACCCCTCAACATCGTACAAAAGTGTACACAATTGTAAGATATTTAAAAATAGTCATGAGACTGTGTTGGTTGTTCGTGTTAAATAGCATTTCTTAGCAAACAATGCATGACAGATTTCTGTGCTGTATTTCAAACCCATCTTTGGCTAATTTGAGTGCATTTGGAGAGAATAAAATACGAAGCTAATCAGCTGTTGTTGTGTAGCAGGCATTCAGAAATGTTTCCTCGGGAGCGAGAAGCATTATAAACCTGCATTCACCATGGCAACTCTGGCTCTGCCGGCAGAAGCTCAGGTGTGTGACTGATACTGAGCTTTGAGAGCCACAATCAGTGAAACTCACTACATAGGAGCAAAACCTCTAACCTACTGACAAACAAGGCAATAGTCCATTTTATATACCTATTTTCACATTATTTACATATTTTTACTCGTTTTATGAATAAGAATATATTTGACCAACTTAAGATCAGTAAAGCTCAAAGAGTCCAGTAAAAATATCAAAACATTCCAAAAGGATTTACAAGAGATGCAAAGTATTTTGTATTGTTTAATTAGCAGATTTTTATTTAATTTGTATTTAATTTGTCTCTATTATGCTTTTTCGAATAGTACCTAACATGTATTGTGTAATATTAGTGTCTGTTTGTGAATTTTAAAGGTCTAAAGGATGTGGACTCGTGCTTGGATTGATACGGTAAAGCTGCCGCCATCGTTACTGTTCATATCACTGTATACAAGCGCTGAGGAAGATCTGGAGCTGAGATACAGATATGGCAATGGCCGTTGTGGACCAATCACAACAGACTGAGCCACCTTATCAATCAGAGCAGAGTAGACCAAACACAACAGACTGGACCATCTGATCAATCAGAGCAGAGTAGATCAATCACAACAGACCGGACCATCTGACCAATCAGAGCAGAGTAGACCAATCACAACAGACTGGACCATCTGATCAATCAGAGCAGAGTAGACCAATCACAACAGACTGGGCCATCTGACCAATCAGAGCAGAGTAGACCAATCACAACAGACTGATCCATCGGACCAATCAGAGCAGAGTAGACCAATAACAACAGACTGGGCTATCTGACCAATCACAACAGACCGGACCATCTGACCAATCAGAGCAGAGTAGACCAATCACAACAGACTGGACCATCTGATCAATCAGAGCAGAGTGGACCAATCAGAGCAGAGTAGACCAATCACAACAGACTGGGCCATCTGACCAATCAGAGCAGAGTAGACCAATCACAACAGACTGGGCCATCTGACCAATCAGAGCAGAGTAGACCAATCACAACAGACTGGGCCATCTGACCAATCAGAGCAGAGTAGACCAATCACAACAGACTGGACCATCTGATCAATCAGAGCAGAGTGGACCAATCAGAGCAGAGTAGACCAATCACAACAGACTGGGCCATCTGACCAATCAGAGCAGAGTAGACCAATCACAACAGACTGGGCCATCTGACCAATCAGAGCAGAGTAGACCAATCACAACAGACTAGTCCATCTGACCAATCAGAGCATAGTAGACCAATCACAACAGACTGGGCCATCTGACCAATCAGAGCAGAGTAGACCAATCACAACAGACTGGGCCATCTAATTAATCAGATCAGAGTAGACCAATCACAACAGACTGGACCATCTGACCAATCAGAGCAGAGGGATTAGGGGTTTAGAGCGACTGAATCCTTTATTGAACCATTTCAGACACTGTACAGAGAAAATAAAAGAGGTGATGCTGCAATTATGAGAAAATTAAAAGCTCCAAAACATAATTAAGAACATTTAAATAGTTAAATAATAGCTAAATAGTGCCAATTAAAACGTCCAATGTAATAATAAAAAATGACAGCACAATAATTGTGTGCTATGCATTTTATTCATGTAATAACATGTAATACAAAGATAATGTGATGATTATTCTCCCATGCATGAAGTGCTGTTTGCATGAGTTGATACTTACTGTACGTAGAGTGTAATCTTAATATCTCTTTAAAGTTGCTCTGGGTGTTGACTTACTCTGACTGCCCTCTTCTTCTTACAAGTCTTCTATTCATGACATGAACTCCAGGCCAGATGAAATGGTCCCTGAGAGCCTCCTGTGATCAAGCAAATCTATCCTTCCTCCTGCAGTGAAGATGGTTCTCCATAATGGTGTTTCTGTCTTCTCTAATGAACTACATTGTGTTAAGTAAAAAATGGATCATCACCCATACAAATCCAGACAAGTCAATATGGAATTATTAATTTGTGCAGAAGAGTTCACAGCGATGTCTGCGGTAGTTGCTTTGTATAAGGAGGGGATACAAAACCTGTGTGGTTCTTATGACCTGAAGTCAACGTGAAATAAATGTGTTGAAGGATGATTTTTTCTATCACCACAAGACTTTTTCTTTTCTAAAACACAGATATTTTTGTATTGATTCAACTGATATAAAGATTACGCAATCAAAATGATTACCACACTTGGAAGGTGATCACGACAGAGATGCCTAAAGTACCAGATGGAGAAAATAAACTTTTCTATACACTGCACAAAATGCTTTTCTTATTTAGTATTTTCTGTCTTGTGTCCAGAAATATCAAATAATTCTTAAATCAAGATGCATTTACTTGATAAGTTGAAAAATTACATAAGCTATTTTTTCTTGTTTTCTGGAAAATAAAATCAAAATGAAGCAAAATTTCAAGCAAAAACAAGATTATTTTTAAAATTACATAAATTAGGCCTATTGAAATGAACAAATAAGCATGAATAAACTTTCATTAGTTTTAAGAGGAGAAAACCCTTCTCATATGTTGCTGTAAACATTCATATTTTTGTTACTGTGTTGGGTCATCACTTGATATTCAATGTAAAACCTGCATCCTGGTGCAAAACCAGCTGAGAAGCCAGTGATATATTTAGTGAAGTGTGAGTCTGCCTCCTAGTGGGGTTATTGTAAAACTGCATGTAACATCTAGGAGTATGAATGTTTTATATTTACATGAACAGGCTAGTGAAAATCACAGGAAGCTTATATTAGGGTGTTTGAGTACTTATGGATTTCAGATGAAAAATGTTGGCTTGTGAAGTGGGGAAATCCTTGATCTGTGTGTATGGGCATGGTGTCAAAAAGTGCACAAGCAGGAAGACAAGTCATGCAGAACTTATTCAGTTTGACATGAATTTACTTTTCAATTTAAGAAACAAGGGTCACATTTGTTTGTCTGACACAAAGAATGGTGTAAGTCAAAAGCTGTATTAAACAATAAAAAAACAATATATAGGGACAAAAGCAAAAAAAAAATAAAATATATATATATATATATATATATATATATATATATATATATATATATATATATATATATATATATATATATATATATATATATATATATATTATATTTATTAACAGAATGTAAAAAAAAACAAGTCAGTGCACATAGCCACCTCAGTCACTCAAAAAAGTGAAAACAAAATACAGAAACAAGGAGAAACAATTAAATCACAAAGCTAAATGGATAGCACAGCTCTCCTAACTCTCCTTTGAAAGTGCCATCAAGTGCCAGCTTGAGGAAGACTCTATTCCTGTCAATAGCTGAATGTACTTGTTACCCCTTTGGGCTACATGTGTAATTGTTGCATAATGTGTGTGTATAATGTACGTTTTTGCTTAATAAAGGCTGGAAAATACACAGAAAAAGTGTATTGCCTCTCGCAGTTCAAAGCGCTTTCGCTATGTCTGACGTTATCGCCAGTTACACTTTTTCCGTAAGTTGAATACAAAAGGCGATCCGCCGGAAGCTAGATATTTTACTTTATAACGTGTTAAATATGGATATTTTTCTTACACAAATCCATCGATTTGCTTCAGAAGGCATTTATTAACCCCCAGAGCCGTGTGGAGCACTTTTATAATGGATGGATGTGCTTTTTTGGGTTTTAAATTTGGGCTGTCATTCACTGCCACCACAATACTTGGAAGAGCCAGGACATTTGTTAATATAACTCTGATTGTATTCGTCTGAAAGAAGAAAGTCATACACACCTAGGATGACTTGAGGGTGAGCAAATCATGGAGTAATTTTCATTTTTGGGGAACTATCGCTTTAAGAACACTACTCAATGACTATATGGGTTCAGTCTACATAGTTTTAAACTGTATTAATTTCATAAGTTCTCACTGAGATTAACAGACGTTTAGATTTTTTATTATATTGAATGTTTAGTTTGAAGTCACCATTATGGTGATCAGTGTTTCTTTTAATTCGGCTCTGAACTTGACTATGGAACTATATATATATATATATATATATATATATATATATATATATATATATATATATATATATATATATATATATATATATATATATATATATATATATATATAACATTATTTTAAATGGCAATTGATGGATCATGATTGCACAAATATTATTTAGTAGCCTACTAATGTTCCTTTTGATTGGCAAGCAGTATGAGTGTGACCAAGTAAAGAATACCTGAAAGGTTCCACTCCAGAAAAAAAAAAACCATACTAATATTGTCTATTATATAGAATAAAAATAAGGAATAAAATGCTACTGAAAATGTCGTCAGTATAGTAATCAATGTACATTATCCATTAATATTTACCAGAAATTGCTGCAAATGTAAGTGAAACTGCTATCTATCCTGCTTAAACTCGTTTAAACAGATTGACAGCGTGGAATTGTTTGGAACTATTGAGAGCTCCATGAACCTCTGATACTCTTGTTTTTCAGCAGCATTGGTTTGTTCATATCTTTTAGAGAACCTTGCCAAAAGTTAACATTAGCCAAAGTTCTGAGACCATTCCCTGTTAGCTGGGTAATTTCTCAATTAATCTGATCAGATATACGTGCTGCATTTTCATAAAGAAAGGGGATAAAAGAATGAGCTAAATGCTGTTTAAAATAGTTTGAGGTTTTCATATCAGTTACTCAGTGATTTTATTTTTTTTTTTTTTTTTATAAATACAATATAAATATGTTTCGTAAAAGAGAAGTCCTGGTCAAATGCCAGTTCACCGCCATTGTTCCAGTTGCCATGTGAAAATCAAAAGCATTTACATTCAACTTTATTTCGATAGTCTAGACATTCTACTAACTATAATTAACTTGTCAACTTGTCAATATACATGTCAACTAACTCTCATTTGAGTATTACATCATGTCTACACCGGATGCAACTGTTGATGTGTCGCGAACAACTAGAAGCTGTCTACACTGGACGTGGCAAAGAGTCTGTTGCAAAGCATTTGTCCTTTGTGTCAGTATGTTGTAAATAGAATATGGCATCAGTTTACTGTCTGGGATTTGTTGCAGTGTAGATAGCATCACTGATTATAATGGGTTCTATTGTCTTTTGTTGCATCGCGCCACTCGCATCCGGTGTAGACAGCATCACTGATTATAATGGGATTTATTGTCTTTTGTCGCATCGCGCCACTCACATCTGGTCTAGACAGCATCACTGATTATAATGGGATCTATTGTCTTTTGTAGTCCGCGCCGCTCACATCCGGTGTAGACAGCATCACTGATTATAATGGGATCTATTGTCTTTTTAGCACCACGCCGCTCACGTCCGGTGTAGACAGCATCACTGATTATAATGGGTTCTATTGTCTTTTGTAGCACCACACCGCTCACGTCTGGTGTAGACAGCATCACTGATTATAATGAGTTCTATTGTCTTTTGTAGCACCACGTCGCTCACATCCGGTGTAGACAGTATCACTGATTATAATGTGTTCTATTGTCTTTTGTAGCACCATGTCGCTCACGTCCGGTGTAGACAGCATCACTGATTATAATGGGTTCTATTGTCTTTTGTCGCATCGCGCCACTCACATCCGGTGTAGACAGCATTACTGGTTATAATGGGTTCTATTGTCTTTTGTCAAATTGCACCGCTCACATCCATTGTAGACAGCATCACTGATTATAATGGGTTCTATTGTCTTTTCTTGCACCACGCCGCTCACGTCCGGTGTAGACAGCATCACTGATTATAATGTGTTCTATTGTCTTTTGTAGCACCATGTCGCTCACGTCTGGTGTAGACAGCATCACTGATTATAATGGGTTCTATTGTCTTTTATCGCATCGCGCCACTCACATCCGGTGTAGACAGCATTACTGGTTATAATGGGTTCTATTGTCTTTTGTCAAATTGCACCGCTCACGTCCATTGTAGACAGCATCACTGATTATAACAGGTTCTATTGTCTTTTGTTGCATCGCGTCGCTCATGTCCAGTGTAGACAGCATCACTGATTATAATGGTTTCTATTGTCTTTTGTTGCATCGCGACGCTCATGTCCAGTGTCGACAGCATCACTGATTATAATGGGTTCTATTGTCTTTTGTTGCATCGCGCCCGCTCATGTCCAGTGTAGACAGCATCACTGATTATAATGGGTTCTATTGTCTTTTGTAGTGCCGGTGTAGACTGTTAGGGTTCGGGTAAAGGTTAGTAGAATAATTTGACTCACTTGCAAAGTTACTTATAGTCAGGAGGATGTCTGTTGGTGAGCATCAAAATAAAGTGTCAGCAGATATTAAGTAGACAGTCTACTAATAGTCTAATGAGAGTTAGTTGACATGTAGTTACAAAGTTACTTATGTCTAAAGTGGACTATCAAAAAAAAATTCCATTGACCCAGAGTTCTTCCACTGAAAGTATTGATTAGATGATCAATTTATCTTGCAAATTTTATTTATTAAAACCCACCAGATCTTTGGTTATTTTATCAGGTCTTGTGATATTTGGGTAGGAGTCGAGTTGATTTATAAAGGTTATAAACTCAAACAGGTTCTCAATGAAAACATCAGGCAAAAAGGGGAAGAGTCCATGATAAACAATGCATGCTAAATGATCTGAAACTAACACCAACATTTCGTCCATTTCTGAGTGACCACAGAGAGCAATTATAACTCTCTTTTTGTCTTGGATGATTAGGACACTTGAGATGTTGAATGTTCCATCAGAGTTCTTCCAACGTGTGATTGTAGAGCTGGAAGTCACGTTCTTGTCATAATGAAACCAGTTTATTATTTTGTCGGGATACACATTATTAAAGCTACATTCCATTTGTTCGAGCCCAGCCATCTGTTGGGAGAATTCTCGACTGCACTCTCCTGCGTAAATACATTTACAAACACAAGGTACAAGGGTTAATGATGTGATGCCCACTTTTGGTGTCCAGATCTATTAGTTTATTAAACAAATATAGTAAATAGCCTACTTAATTCATACAATGACTTAAGTAAACCCTCTTCTATGGTTAACATGTTTTTATTTTCCAAAATAAAATTAATTTTGTTAAACTGTACTTAAAATGTATTTAAAAGATTACATGAGATAGAAAATTGACATTTTACACTTTAAATTATTTTAAAATAGTTGTTTTCTTATACAGATGTAGCGTTTTCTACATTGATTGATAGATTCACTCATGCATTCATTTATTTATTAAAATTTGCATCATGCATGTAACTTTGGACTGCTGGATCAATGAACTGACCTAAAAACACGTTGATGTTCGCTGATCCATGTCCTGAGCGTGCCTTTATTTTACAATAATATGTGCCCATGTTTGCTGGTGTAGAATGTAAAATAGTTAATGTTGATGCTTCTCTTGTGTAGTTGCACTCAAATCCGGGAGGGTTGTTGCTCAATTTTGGATCACATTTAAAATCTTTTTCTTCTTGTCTTTCCCAGTATATATCAAAATTGTCCGACTCTATTAAATTATTAGTGCTGATGTTGCACTGTAAGACAGTCCGCCCATTGCAATCCATTGTCTGGTCTGGGAAAGCATGCAGCAATTGTTCACCTGCATGTATCATAAAGCAAAGTTAGCATTTGCTGAAACATTTCAATGCATTCTGACAACTTTATACACACTAATTCACAACATTGTCGAAAATGTTTGAAACCCAGTCTATGTGGTAAAAATGCAAAACAGTTAATTACATTATTAACAGCATGACCATCTTCTTCAAACATTGTGGTCATACAGGAGTTGTAGAAAATCTTTCTGTCATTTTAGTTTATTTATTTATGTTGATGATAGTGGTCACTTTAGCCATACTTTAAAAAATAGTACTTTAAATACACTTGTAACTTGTAACAAATATATTTGTATACTTGTAATGGTTATGTTTTGTTTTGTTTCCTATCTGTGTTTAGTTCCTGCCTGCTTAGTTCCCTTGGTATCTCTAAGAATACTATGGTTACTCATTGGTTAAAGGGATAGTTCACCTCGAAATGAAAATTCTGTCATCATTTACTGACTCTCAAGTTGTTCCAAACCTGTATGAACACCTACTTTTGCCTTCTGGATTGCCATAATTAAAAAGAACAAATAAATAAATAATAACAAAAAAATACTTAAGTGGATTTACACAAATGAAAGTTAAAAAGCATTAGACGATAACATTAGATGATTAAATATTAGATGATTAAACGTTAGCTGGTTAAATGGAGACGATAACAGTATTGTTTTCAAAAGTTAGCATTTTAAGGGCCCCAAAATGCTGATGTTGTGTAAACATCCATTAACGTCCTCTGCTCCTCTTCCCTCTGCACCATAACAATAACTAATTGTGAACCAAATGTATAAACTGAATTAACACTTAATTTAATATTAATCATAATTACAAACCTGATTCCAAAAAAGTTGGGACACTGTACAAATTGTGAATAAAAAAGGAATGCAATAATTTACAAATCTCATAAACTTATATTTTATTCACAATAGAATATAGATAACATATCAAATGTTGAAAGTGAGACATTTTGAAATGTCATGCCAAATATTGGCTCATTTTGGATTTTTCAAGATTTCAAGATTTCAAGAGTTTTATTTGTCACATACACAGTTATATACAGAATATACAACCGGCAGTGAAATGTAAACAGGTCCGCTCCATGGACAGTGCAAATTCACAGTTAAATTTCATGAGAGCGGGTGTGGTGGTATGGGTCAGTTTAAGGGTAAAGTTAGGGGCAGGTGTGGTGATATGTGTAAGTTTAAGGGTAAAGTTAGGGACAGGTGTGGTGGTATGGGTAAGTTTAAGGGTAAAGTTAGGGACAGGTGTGGTGGTATGGGTCAGTTTAAGGGTAAAGTTAGGGACGGGTGTGGTGGTATGGGTAAGTTTAAGGGTAAAGTTAGGGACGGTGTGGTGGTATGGGTAAGTTTAAGGGTAAAGTTAGGGACGGGTGTGCTGGTATGGGTAAGTTTAAGGGTAAAGTTAGGGACGGGTGTGGTGGTATGGGTAAGTTTAAGGGTAAAGTTAGGGACAGGTGTGGTGGTATGGGTAAGTTTAAGGGTAAAGTTAGGGACGGGTGTGGTGGTATGGGTTAGTTTAAGGGTAAAGTTAGGGACGGGTGTGGTGGTGTGGGTAAGTTTAAGGGTAAAATTAGGGACGGGTGTGGTGGTATGGGTTAGTTTAAGGGTAAAGTTAGGGACGGTGTGGTGGTGTGGGTAAGTTTAAGGGTAAAGTTAGGGACAGGTGTGGTGGTGTGGGTAAGTTTAAGGGTAAAGTTAGGGACAGGTGTGGTGGTGTGGGTAAGTTTAAGGGTAAAGTTAGGGATAGGTGTGGTGGTATGGGTCAGTTTAAGGGTAAAGTTAGGGACAGGTGTGGTGGTGTGGGTCAGTTTAAGGGTAAAGTTAGGGACAGGTGTGGTGGTATGGGTCAGTTTAAGGGTAAAGTTAGGGACGGTGTGGTGGTGTGGGTAAGCTTAAGGGTAAAGGTAGGGACAGGTGTGGTGGTGTGGGTTAGTTTAAGGGTAAAGTTAGGGACAAGTGTGGTGGTATGGGTTAGTTTAAGGGTAAAGTTAGGGACAGGTGTGGTGGTATGGGTTAGTTTAAGGGTAAAGTTAGGGACAGGTGTGGTGGTGTGGGATAGTTTAAGGGTAAAGTTAGGGACAGGTGTGGTGGTGTGGGTCAGTTTAAGGGTAAAGTTAGGGACAGGTGTGGTGGTATGGGTTAGTTTAAGAATAAAGTTAGGGACGGGTGTGGTGGTGTGGGTAAGTTTAAGGGTAAAGTTAGGGACAGGTGTGGTATTATAATGTAATTATGTGTAATTATAAATGCAACTACAGAAATTAATTACAGATGTGATTACATGCAGGTTTTTTATTTTTATTTTTACGTAAGTACAATGTAAAAACATGTATGTACACAATAAATGCATTGTATCAAATTATTAATCTAAAGGTTAGTAGTTAAAGCTACCTAATATAAAGTGGGTCCGCAATTTCTATTGAAATTTGTGCCATGTATTTGTAATTACATGTTTGTAACAATGTATTTGCAATTTATTGTAAGGCGTCTTTGTTACACTGTAACTATATATTTAAGTACTGAGTAATATTAAGTAACTTCATGTACTTACAATAGGGTTAGGATTTGGATTTGATTTTGCTTAGCGTTAGTTGCATGTAATTATGCATGTAATTATGCATGATTTATAGTTATTACTATAGTAACTACATGTAACGTGTACAATAAAGTGTTACCCATTTAAAATGTATTAACTTTAAATGTAAATTAAAAACCACACCGCTAAAATTAGAATCCATTACATACAATTTAGTATGTTAGCCAGCACATAAAAAAAAGTGTACCTCTTTAAAGTAATTTGCTGAACCATAATACATTTCTGCAAGGAAGTCATCAATTACTTTATGAAGAACTAAAAAGCTGTGTCTTACCTGTTGTGTTTCCTGGTATCAGGAGAGTAATTAAAAATGCCATAATGACTAACATCTTTTTGTCGTTCAGAAGTTGTGCCGAGTAGAAGAAGAAAGTGCTTGTGAGCAGTCTCGGTCTACACTCCTTTTGACTCATACATCCTGAAGAGGAGAATTCTCCCTAAAGCTGACAACAAGTAGTCGCTTGCCCACCCTATAACTATGGCAATCCTTTTTGTATGAAACAAAGTCAGACTATCCCTTTTTGGCTTGAATAGGGATTTCAAAAAGCAAACTTTTGTCATTAGTGTGTGTCTCTTCTTTTCTTGATATATGCATGAAATAAAGGGATTATATGGATTATATACATCTCTCATTCTTTCACTTATCAAGAGATTCCCTCAAACATCCAACAGCTCGTGTTTCATTATACTGCATTTATAATATAATTTTTACTTTGCAAAAGGCAAATGTAAACTCTTCCAGGAAATGTACTGGACTCAATGGTGGTAAGCAAAGCTCACACAGCATTCCTCACCTCTTGTGCAATGAATTTATCTAATAAATGCCTTTACTAAACAGAATCTCAACATCAGGCACAGACACAAGCTTTGGAACTCTTCCACAAATTTGTCTTGAGTTTACATACTTGCAGTTTTATTTTGGCAGATTGTATTTCTATAGTGTGATATTGGAGCTCATGTTCTGTGCTGCATACACAATCGCAGATGACACAAACCTTTATCTGATACTTTAAGACTTCTTGGGTGTTCAGACAGACATGTGTGCTGCATTGACATGCTGGGGCAATGCAGGACATAAGGCTGATGAGCCTTGGTGGAATGTTTTAGCATTCAGCGTTTGCGTTCAGATCTTCATGAACTTTCTGCGTATCAATATGACTGTATAAAGTGTCTTTTTACTATGTTTAAGTTATGTCATAATGCCCTTAGGTTAGGGTTTCATTTCTTTTTCCCTTTGCTTTATAGATGCAAAGAACATTTCATGAACCATTGTGTGACTAATGTCTCAAAGTGGAAGGCATCCAGAAACACACAGCCCTCTGGGAGACATCTGTCTTCACAGGATAGAAGGGGAATTGTGCTCCCACTTACAGAGGTTCACTCATCTGGCCCTAGGTCAAAAAGAAACCTAACACTCCAAAAAAATTCAGTCAGTTTAGCGCCTCATCTCAGTCAGAAAATGTTCTGAAAAACTTCTTCTCTGATCAGATTTGCAGCCCTGACTCACTGAAAATAAAGCATTTTAATTATTGTTATTTTTAAATAATGATCAACTACATAGTAAAAGTTAAAGAATAAAGCATAACATAAATATCAGTTCAGTCATAAAACTCTAGGGACCCTATCTTAACGATCTGAGGGCATGGTCTGAAGAGCATGGCACAGATGCACTTAGGGTGTGTCCGGATCCACTTTTGCTAGTTTAACGACTGAAAAAACTGTTGACGCCAGATGCATGTTCCAAAAGAGTTATACCTAATCTCTTAATGAGACATGGGTGTGGTTTGGACGTAACATGCAATAAACCAATCAGTCTCATCTCCCATTCCCTTTAAAAGCCAGTTGCACTCGCACCATGGCGGATTCACTATTTACATGACGGAAAGACTGAACGATTCTCCAGAGAGGAATCCTTTTATTTTGCATATTTAAAATGTTTGTGTGCTGCTGCTCGTCCCTGTGTGTGTAATAAGCAGAGTGTACGTGTGTTGTGCACCCGCCTATAGACGCATTTTACTAACGCACACTTTAAATAACACAAAAAATACTGCACTATTGACTTTAGATCAGGTTTTTGTTGGTCAATGGCGCAGTTGTTTTCAGTTCCTCAAAAAAGCAACACGCCAACAATTCGCCTGAACACACCTGGTTTTCAAACCAGCACGCCCATGGGCGAATAGATGCATTTGGCTATTTAAACAACGTGACGCTGGACGTGAAAATGATAACGCGTTGAGGCTGAAACTAGCAAAAAAACACATTGCACTGGGTGTATGATAGGGCCCTAGATGTTTCAGGCTGATAGTTCCTTTACATCTGCTAGCAATCACATTATTTACAGCATGACACAAGCTGATTGGTCTCTGCTGATCCTGCAGCCAGTGAGATTGCTTGCTCAAAATTTAAATAGTCTGGCTCATTGTTTGCTGTAAGCTAGTCCTTCAGCATGTTATCTGAACCCCCCACCTCCCCCAGCTCCACCTGCCTAGATCTACTACAGCAGGAGTCTTCAGTGTTTTTCAGGGCAAAGACCCCTTAGGCGATAGAGACATGGAGCGGGGACCGCTGATACAAAATGCATCAAACAGAGCTACATATTAAGCATATAACCTTCGATATTAATAGAAACTAACTATTATGTGATTAAGAATAAGTTATATTATGTTAAGACAGTAAATCAGAACTATGCACATTATTGACTGTATATTACTTTTCATTGTTAAAATTGAAATATTGAAATTTATTGAAATGCATCATAAACAACATACTGCGATAAAAAAAAAAATCACAATTCATTAGTTGTTTGCAGTTGTTGTAAATTAATTTAATTGATTTTGATATATATATATATATATATATATATATATATATATATATATATATATATATTAGACATTTTTGACATGCCATATTTTTGTCCCGTGCTAGTTCACTGTCAATTGAAATTTCGAGAGTGAATTTATAGACGTCACTTCCAAAACTTTCCGTCGTTCCTCTTAGCAGCGTGAAAATCAATACTTTTATTCAAAGGATTATAGCTATATAGCCTTGAAAGCATGAAAGAGTGCTCACTTTACAATCATAATTAAGCTTTCATTCATCTCAGTTTGTGATCTAACAGCATTCCATCTAAATCAGTAAATTTGTCTCTTACTTGTCTCTTACTCAGTAACGGCGCATTCGTTAACGCTTCTCATTTACGTTGAATGGTTGACGTCATGTACTGTCGAACTGAATTGTGGGTTCCGATGCGTCACGTCACTGCCGTTGCTTGTGGCAGAGGTGGAGAACGTTTCAACTTTTCAAGCGCCAACATAGGTGTCAGCCAATCAGATCACCTATGCAAATAACAATAAGAGTTCCTTTCACTGGGACTAGCAAATAATAGCCAATTGCTTTCATGCAACACTGGAAAAGTAATGTGATTAGCTGTTGTCACTATGATGGTTGTGTCAGCACCAGCTTTAGACACCGCCAAGTGTCAACGCTGACAGCCCGTGTGAATGCAGCATAACAGCAGCAAAGCAGATCTTGTCCGACAACACCAAATACATGAACATAGTCATATCCACTAACTTGCTAAACAGAGAGTTGTCCTGATTAAACTTCAGATAGCAGTTTTGCATCTCCTCAGTGAAAAACAAAGGTGCGCTGCATTTCGCTTCCGCTTATACCCGCACTGCGGGGCGGAGCGCGAGACGCAAATCTTACACGCCAATTCTCATTGGCCTGTTCTCTAGATCTCGAAGCTGATAGGGGCTCCCTGAAGTGATCCCAATTCATCGGTGACGTACGTCTCCGTTCCCTCCTTCAGGGAACAAGGGTTACCATACGTAACCGAGACGATTTTTAGAAGGGGCTGAGACATAAGCAAAAGACAACCCGTAAAACAATTTATGTTACAAAAACGTCTTATCCTATATGACTTCACAGTATGGGTATTTTCAAAATAATGTACTCAAACTACCCTGTATTTTAGAGATAAGATAAGAAATGTACAGCTGTTGATTAAATGCATTCTCATCCTTTAAAACTTTTCTGGAATCGCTCTAATTTTTTCGCTCTAACATGATTTGTTTTTTTCTAGTAAGGTTACTCTGCAAAAACTGAAGCAAATGACAGATTGGAGAGCACATGAGAAGTCCAGTGTAAACATAATCCTGGGCTGTGTTGCTCCATGTTGTTGAGACAGCTTGATATCCTACTAACAATGCTGGGTTTGTTAGATTGTTCTTTGTTATTTTGAAGTTCTGTGTTTGATGTTTGATGTTCTTGGCTCTGTTCAAAACCTGAAAAATGCTGAAGTAGGAGGATATTAAGGCATGCCCAGTGTTTGCGTAACATTCTGTTTTGAAGGCAGCATTAATGAATTGTTTGCTGTGAAATCCCATAATCCTGCCCTAACATGATGCTATAAGAAATCAGGAAGTCATAACCAGTCAAAATATGGAGATAGAGGAGACCGGGTATGGTTGTAATACTTTTTTCTTCAGCACCTAAACCCTTTTTTTTTTTTTAGCTACATGTCTGAAACTTTTAGGCAAAGTACCCACATTTGTCAACTACAAATGGCAACAATTTAAATTTCTTCAACTATATCACAGACTTTTTTGTCTGAGGTTTGAGGCTTCAAAAACTCTCTTCAGAAACTTTATTACTTTATTTATACTTTATTAAAATAAAGTAATTGAAATAGTTACACTACATTACATTTTAAATAGGGTAATCTGTAACTTACATTTCCATAGTAACCGTCCCAACACTGCTTATCTGCAGTAACTGAGGTGTGTGTGTTCTCTCACCGTCGTCATGATCTCTCACCATTCCTGCAAAGACAAGAAACTGGTTAATTCACACAGTTTATTGTTACAACCTGCCTACTCTCATGTTTACTCACCTGTTTGTTAATGCTCATCTGCTACACCAATAATCTATTAAACGGCATCTATGCTTCTCTTCTCTGAGTATACTAACTGTTACAAATGCAAAACTTTTGAATAATAATAATGTTTTTTTTAAATAATATTCTGACCAATGGGAACTGGGACTGTCAAGATCTCAAATGACAAGTGTTCAAGGTGAACACACATAATGTTAAAATGTATGGCATTATAAGTGCCAAATGCATAAATGTAAATGTACTGTCTTTATTAGTAATAAAATGAAAATGTCTGGCTCTTCCACCTCCTGAGTCTGAAAGCATGAGAGAACTTCATTGGCATAAGCAGATAAATAACTTGGAATCTCAAGTGAGATGTACAACACCTACATACCACGTCTTGAAGAGTCATCTTCGCACAAATAGACAGGGAGGGCTCAAAGTGCAGCTGTACATCTGTTGTTACGCTCTAAAAAATGCTGGGTTAAAATCAACCCAAGTTGGGTTGGGTTAAATGTTTGCTTAAAACAACCCAATCACTGGGTTAAAACAACCCAAACGCTGGGTTAGTCCATTTTCAATCCAACTTGGGTTGTTTTTAACCCAGCATTTTTTAGAGTGTAATATAGAAGTGCTCTTTAAAAGTCAACAAAATGTCATTCTTTATTTGTCATATTTGTCATACACACACACACACACACACACACACACACACACACACAAACACACACACACACACACACACACACACACACACACACACACACACACACACACACACACACACACACACACACACACACACACACAAAATGGAATTTAAGAGACAGCAACTAAGAAAAAATCCTGTGAATCCAATCGAAGTGCAGGCACCTGAACAGTTTTCATTGCCGTCATTCATATTATTTTAAACTTTTAAACAATTCTTTGTCAGGAACATTCAATGTTTGCAATGATAAACTTTCCTTTTCTAATTTCATGTGTGACTGATGAATAATAATTAATAGTGAAAGTAGCCATATGGGTGAACATGGGTGAGAAATGGAGGAATGCCATAGAGAAGGTTCAATTATTTTGTGTAGCCTCTCCGTAGCTCATCTCTATATCTTAAATGTCAAACAGAGCCTTACATCCTCCCCTTAAAAGCAGAATTCCGAGGGAGTTTGTTAGGCTGAGATTTGTGAGGTTGATGGGAGAAAGAATGTATATTAAATTAATTCCACAAGGTGTGTGTTTTTCTGTTAGTCTGTTAGTTTTGGCTTAAAAAACTTTGGTTAGTTTTTGGTATATATATATATATTTTATACAGCAAAGACAAGCATTTTTTACAATACAGAATTTTTTGAAAATAAATGCTGTGGAGTTAGATTTATTTTATCCTTCAAGAATAAAGCGTTAGTGTTTGGCTGGTTATCATGGACATTAAGTCCCTACACAGTCCTGCAGGGATGAGATAGACTATATTGCTAAAAGTGTTGGGACACCCCTCCAAATCATTGAATTCAGGTGTTCCAATCACTTCCATGGTCACAGGTGTATAAATCAAGCACCTAGGCATGCAGACGCTTCTACAAACATTTGTGAAAGAATGGGTCGCTCTCAGGAGCTCAGTGAACTCAAGTGTGGTACCGTGATAGGTTGACACCTGTGCAATAAGTCCATTCGTGAAATTTCCTCACTTCTAAATATTCCACGCTCAACTGTTAGTGGTATTATAACAAAGAGAAAGCAATTGGGAACAACATCAACTCAGACATGAGGTGGTAGGCCACGTAAAATCACAGAGCGGGGTCAGCACATGCTGAGGCACACAGTGCATAGAAGTCACCAACTTTCTGCAGAGTCAATAGCTACAGACCTCCAAACTTCGTGTGGCCTTCAGATTAGTTCAAGAACAGTGCGTAGAGAGCTTCATGGAATGGGTTTCCATGGCCGAGCAGCTCATCCAAGCCTTATGTCACCAAGTGCAAAGCAAAGCACTGGATGCAGTGGTGTAAAGCACACCGCCACTGGACTCTAGAGCAGTGGAGACGTGTTCTCTGGAGTGACCAATCATGCCTCTCTGTCTGGCAATCCGATGGACGAGTTTGGGTTTGGTGGTTGTCAAGAGAACAGTACTTGCCTGACTGCATTGTGCGAAGTGTAAAGTTTGGTGGAGGGGATTATGATGTGGGGTTGTTTTTCAGGGGTTGGGCTTGGCCTCTTAGTCCCAGTGAAAGGAACTCTTAATGCTTCAGCATACCAATACATTTTGGACAATTTCATGCTCCCAACTTTGTGGGAACAGTTTGGGGATGGCCTGTTCCTGTTCCAACGCGAATGCACACCAGTGCACAAAGCAAGGTCCATAAAGACATGGATGAGCGAGTTTGGTGTGGAGGAACCTGACTGAGTCCTGACCTCAACCCGATAGAACACCTTTGGGATGAATTAGAGCAGAGACTGTGAGCCAGGCCTTCTCGTCCAACATCAGTGCCTGACCTCACAAATGCACTTCTAGAAGAATGGTCAAAAATTCCCATAAACACACTCTAAACCTTGTGGAAAGCCTTCCCAGAAGAGTTGAAGCTGTAATAGCTGCAAAGAGTGGGCCAACTCCATATTAAACCCCACTGATTAAAAATAGGATGTCATTAAATTTCATGTGCATGTAAAGGCAGACATCCCAAAACTTTTGGTAATACTGGGGCCAAAACTGGGGGCCAAGTTAGCATTTTAGCACTTCCAGTTTCCATCGTCCCAAAGTCAGTGGGTTTTTGAATGGGTTTTTGGTTAAATGCTTGAAATAAGGTCTGTGATGATAGAAATTTTATTATTTTATTATATATCATAAAACACATCTGTAATACCCCCTTGCGATTTTTTTCTTATCTTGTAAAAGGTGGTTGTGACTATAAACGTTATCATCCGAACAGGTAAACTCATCTATACTCACTAGTCACTTTCACAGCCTTGTTGTGTTTATAATCCACTTTTACAAACTATAACTCAAACTCTCAAGGTAAATATATATATATATAATTTTTTTTTTTTTTTAATAAAGACTGAATAAGTTAAATAATAAACGTAGTAATATTGATGTCATGCGACCATGGTGATTTGTTTAGCCTACGTTTAGCTTTTTACTCCAGGCAGTTGTATAGGCTTCAAAATTCATTAAAAAAGTCATGTTTATTTGTGAAGATTATCATGATGAACAAAAGGAATCTTTTTACGTATAACAAACTTCTGTTGGTCACAGAGCTTGTTTTCTGCAATGGAAAAGTCCTATTGGGTGGCCTACAAAAATACATCATCCCTGCATCCACGCTATACTGGTAATTTACATCAAATGTGCCATTTGGGACAAGACTTGTGAATGACTTTCAGGTGCATTATTATGGGTAATAATTAGTGAAATGACATTTACGGCTCAGGTGATTGGCTCAAAAAATGGAGGCTTTTTAAAGGCTCAGGAAGCCCAGTTATCATGACAGCTTCAGCTTTGTGTTGATTATGTATTTGTATTATGATTATTTATTTATTTACTTTATATGCATTCTTTTGTACACTGATTTGTCTCAGAGTCCTCTGAAAATAAGTGGAGATTGTATGATATTTGAAAATGTCATATATGAACCAGCAGATGACACTGTTGCTGTTTTTTTATGTCTATGGCCTTTCCCAGTGTCTCAAACTGTAGACAGGGAAACACTCTGGATGGGTGACCAGTCCATTCCAGGGCTTCTGATACAAACATAATATTGTAAAATGTAATTCTTCTGATTTATTACCATTCCCTTCGCCATTCTGACAAGCAACATGAAGTTAATTGACCTCACACAGACAAAACGTGCAAAAATTGTTCCTTTAGGGGTACACAGGGACAGTACCCTTAAAGGGACATCTTAGACTTAGACTTCCTTTATTAATCCCCATGGGGAAATGAATTATCTTTGTACCTTATTTATGCTTAACATTTCATAGAAGTCTTAGAGTGTGTTCACACTTGTAGTTCGGTTTGCTTGGTTAGTTTGGTTCCGACCAAAATAATAATAATAATAATTAAAAAAAAGTCCTGGTCTACTTTCACATTGGCATTTTAACACTGAACCTAAAGATACTGAACCTAAAGGCATAGGGATACGTTCACAACCTGATTAGTCGGTTTTATCACATATATTTTGTGACGGAACTTACCGAACATCCAAAACAATGTTGTGTGCTGGGCTAAATGCACTTGTTGTATGTGCGTAGTCTACATATGATGGTATTTTGAGCAGCTGAGAACTTGTAAATATGAGAAAAAAAAAATGGGTATGCTTGGGGATTCTGACCTTTTTAGGGTCTCATCTTGTGACATTCGTTTACATGTCTTTGGTCAGCATTGCGTTCATATTTCATGTTGAACTAAATTTTTTTCTGACAGTGCAAAGAATTATTGAGTTTGATGGCTCAGCAAATTACAGTTCCTTACAAAATTGACAAGTCTGGCTGTATTTGGCCTATCGCCAGCTTTAATCTCATTGACCTCCTTTAGCAGGAGGTTATGGATTCCAACTATATCTAAGTGTTACACCCACACATTTTAAGGATAATGACTGGCATGTTTGTTAAACAGATAGGATCATCCTTATATAACTGCCTTGTATAACTCATAATACTTGATACCAATAGCTGCTGAAAATTAACAAGCACTTAATTTCCCTTCGGTACACACTCACCTAAAGGATTATTAGGAACACCACACTAATACTGTGTTTGACCCCCTTTCGCCTTCAGAACTGCCTTTGTTGAATCAATGCCAGAACATGGCATTGATTCAACAAGGTGCTGAAAGCATTCTTTAGAAATGTTGGCCCATATTGATAGGATAGCATCTTGCAGTTGATGGAGATTTGTGGGATGCACATCCAGGGCATGAAGCTCCCATTCCACCACATCCCAAAGATGCTCTATTGGGTTGGGATCTGGTGACTGTAGAGGCCATTTTAGTACAGTGAACTCATTGTCATGTTCAAGAAACCAATTTGAAATTATTCAAGTTTTGTGACATGGTACATTATCCTGCTGGAAGTAGCCATCAGAGAATGGGTACATGGTGGTCATAAAGGGATGGACATGGTCAGAAACAATGCTCAGGTAGGCCGTGGCATTTAAACGATGCCCAATTGGCACTAAGGGGCCTAAAGTGTGCCAAGAAAACATCCCCCACACCATTACACCACCACCAGCCTGTACAGTGGTAACAAGGCATGATGGATCCATGTTCTCATTCTGTTTACGCCAAAATTCTGACTCTACCATCTGAATGTCTCAACAGAAATCGAGACTCATCAGACCCGGCAACATTTTTCCAGTCTTCAACTGTCCAATTTTGGTGAGCTTGTGCAAATTGTAGCCTCTTTTTCCTATTTGTAGTGGAGATGAGGGGTACCCGGTGGGGTCTTCTGCTGTTGTAGCCCATCCGCCTCAAGGTTGTGCGTGTTGTGGCTTCACAAATGCTTTGCTGCATACCTCGGTTGTAACGAGTGGTTATTTCAGTCAAAGTTGCTCTTCTATCAGCTTGAATCACTCGGCCCATTCTCCTCTGACCTCTAGCATCAACAAGGCATTTTCGCCCACAGGACTGCCGCATACTGGATGTTTTTCCCTTTTCACACCATTCTTTGTAAGCCCTAGAAATGGTTGTGCGTGAAAATCCCAGTAACTGAGCAGATTGTGAAATACTCAGACCGGCCCGTCTGGCACCAACAACAATGCCACGCTCAAAATTGCTTAAATCACCTTTCTTTCCCATTCTGACATTCAGTTTGGAGTTCAGGAGATTGTCTTGACCAGGACCACACCCCTAAATGCATTGAAGCAACTGCCATGTGATTGGTTGATTAGATAATTGCATTAATGAGAATTGGAACAGGTGTTCCTAATAATCTTTTAGGTGAGTGTAAGGTATCCTATAGGTGTAACTCATTTACAAACCCATGTAGAATCTTCTACAAAGAACCAAAAAAAAACTCAAATGCTTCATTCACAAACAGCTGCAGATTCCATCCTCCCACCGATCAGGCATAACATTATGACTAATATTGTGCTGGTCCCATTTTTGCTGCCAAAACAGCCCTGACCCATCGAGGCATGGACTCCACTAGACCCCAGAAGGTGTCCTGTGGTATCTGGCACCAAGATGTTAGCAGCAGATCCTTTAAGTCCTGTAAGTTGTGAGGTGGGGCCTCCATGGATCGGACTTGTTTGTTCAACACATTCCACAGATGCTCAATTGGTTTGAGATCTGGGGAATTTGGAGGCCAAGTCAACACCTCAAACTCATTGTTGTGCTTCTTAAATCATTCCTGAACCATTTTTGCTTTGTGGCAGGGCGCATTATCCTGCAGAAAGAGCCATAGCCACCAGGGAATACCGTTTCCATGAAAGGGTGTACATGGTCTGCAACAATGCTTAGGTAGGCGGTACGTGTCAAAGTAACATCCACATGGATGGCAGGACCTAAGGTTTCTCAGTAGAACATTGCCTAAAGCATCACACTGCCTCCGCCGGCTTGCCTTCTTCCCATAGTGTATTCTGGTGCCATGTGTTCCCCAGGCACTCACATGCACCCGACCATCCATGTGATGTAAAAGAAAACGTGATTCATCAGACCAGGCCACCTTCTTCCATTGCTCCATGGTCCTTTTCTGATGCTCACGTGCCCACTGTTGGCACTTCGGCGGTGGACAGGGGTTAGCATGGACACCCTGACTGGCCTCCGGCATTATCTTTTCATCAACGTGCCTGTTAGTGGGTGGGATATATTTGGCTGCAAGTGAACATTTTGTCCTCAAAGTTGATGAGTGGATGAGTTGGAGTGGAAGCAAGAATTATCAAAAGATAGTCACTCACTTCACCTGTCAGTGGTCATAATGATATGCCTGATCGGATATATATATAGCTGTTTTGACTTTTTTTAATTTCATTTTATAAGCTCTTCACGAGTTCTCAGCTGGTCAAACTACCATCATATGTACACACTTACAACAAGTGCATTAAGCACATTTATCTCATTCTGTGTTTTCCACAGAAGCAAGAATATAATTTAGGTGTTGAACGATAATGAGGCTGAGCACATAATGACAGAGTTTTCCTTTTTTGATGATCTATCCCTTTAGTTGCTGCAAAGAACCATAATCTGGGAACCCATAGATTGTGTGGAATGAATAGTTCTTTTAGAAGATTTTCCCAGAATTGAGGCAGGAGACTGAAGAGCAGTATCTTGCCTTTTCCCTGAACCCATCACTGCTACATGTTGCTGAAGTGAAGCGCTGGTCAGTGTTGTTGCTGGATCAGTGAGCATGACAGAAGCTTGTGAATCTACCATTCTCAGAAAGCCATCTTGGGATCTCAGGAAAAACACTTGCTCACTTGCTCATTAAATGGTAATTTATAGCTCATCTTGATTGCACATATAACACTTCCAGCTACATCTCTTTGTCCAATATACCGTCTTGTTTTCTGCCTTTTTTTTCTTCAGCATGTGCTATTCATATGAGACTGTTTCTGTCTCTTACTCTGTGATTTGTATCTGTTGTTGGACATACTAATTCTGTCCAACACATGATCTGGATTCATGTTTCTAATGGCTGCTAATGGTCATTCTGGGAAAATCAGAGTTGTTTTCTATTCCTGTAATATGCATATGCTTATGTTTGTGAGGGTGTGTTCACATCTTTTAATCTGGTTATTAATTATCTGTGTTTGTTTGAGAATGTTTGAGCATTCTGTTATTTATGTACTTATTGCACGTCTTATACATTTTTTCTGACCCAAAGAAATGTACACATCATTCTCGATAAACTTTAATATTGAGCTTTTCTGATAGTGTTGACACATTATATAAGATGATTTAATTTAACATAATTATGCCATGTTTTAAACAAATATAGAATAAATGTAACCATATAGAAAAAAGTTATAAAACCAATACATAGATCTCTCTCTCTCTCTCTCTCTCTATATATATATATATATATATATATATATATTATAAAAACTTCACAGATGTGTTTAAATGGTTCCAATATTTCAATAATAGTAATTTAGTTTTTAAGTACTTTTTGGGGCTGGTCTTTATGTTCTCTTTTCCCAACCACTGCACAATAAATAAATAAATAAATAAATAAATAAATAAAATAAAGCTGAAAACAAAATGATGAAAACATGATCTTCGGGGCATATGAAAACATCAGAAATTCTGTTTTTTGCTGAATGCACCTGAGACGCTCAATACCTGTGCTTGGAAAAAAATTTCTAACTTTTTGAAAGTAAAAATGGCTTTGATGAAAAAACTGGCCATTAACCCTTAAATGGATGAATGTTTTGTCATTATTAGACCGCTCTGAAATGCAGTGTAACAACCAAACAAGACTTGAATGACCAAGTGAAGTCAGTGAAGTCAATTAGAAGCACTCGCTTCCTGATGGCTGAGCGTACTGCGCAGCCTCAGACTGAGCTTGAGGACGTAGATGTGAAGTGAGCAACCTGTCTTCTAGTAGTTATGCAAAGTCAAATCTGAATCTTGCAGAGGTTTTGGCTCTCTATGGGCTTCTCCCTTGACTTTATCAGACTTTATGCCTCCACGTCCCCCCGTTTGCCTCACAGACAGTAAAAGATTGCCTGCGAGCTTCTCCTCCTGTCTATACGGTAATTTCTCTACTGTGTGACAGAGTCGCGTGGTTATGACGCAATCGTTAGCCTATATATATACAAAAAAGGCTTCCACGGGGCGATAGTGTAAGATACAAGGTAATGGAGCCTTTTATAAATTGTCATGTTTCTTAGGAAATAAACAATGGACAAATGGAGTCTTTAAATGCCTCAGACGTAAAGTTATTCGCTGTCAAAGTGTCATGTTGTTGTCACAATGGAATGCTAACAGCAGGTGATGGCTTGGTTAGCAGTGGCTGCCCCTATGGAAGGCACACTTCCCAGGTGCTGGATGACCCCCCTTGTGAATGACATGGTTTATATAGGCTGAGGAAATTAGGTAAATGAGACACAGGTGTAAACAATGAGTGCTGATGAGTCCGGGCAAAGGATTATGGGAAATGTAGTCATAGATGGAGTGACAGTCCGGGGTGGAGAGTCCTCTGGTGGTAATCACTGGCACTCACACTGGTGAATCGTGACACATACTTTGGATCACTAGTGACCCTATGCACTTTTTACACAAAAAAAACCAAACATATTTGAAAACATACAATCTTTTATACTTTTATACTGTGTATAATTGATTGATGTCTAACTTTAAAAATGAATGAGAAGGAGGGTAGTGAATGACATCCTGGGACAATCCTTTTATTGGAGCTTCAGAGATGTCAACATGAGTGTCAGCAAAAATGACAAACATTTCATTTTTGTGAACTGTCAATAAACGAGATACACTGCCATTGAAATATGTCCATATTTTTCTACTACACACTGAGCAAAGACATAAGGTAACAGAAAATGATGTGAAAAATCACCATACCTCATGTTGTTCTGTCACTACTGACAGGGCTGTGCTTTGCTATTTTCTCTAGTTAAATATATATTTCCAGCAAATACTAATGTGAATGTGAAAGCATGCTGGGCTCTTCTATTTGGCACAGGAGGAATCCACAGCAACAGTCCACAAATGCACATCATGTTTTATATAATTATAGGGAAACTTACTTACTTCTATTCAGTACTTTAAACCTTCAGTGCATGAATTATTAAGCCACAAAGGGAAAAGATTTCTTAACATTTATATTCATTTAGCATGTTCACTGGGCAGCCCTTATGTGGGAAGCAGGAAGCTGAGACAGTTCAAGACTGTTGCTAGTTGGTCATTTGTTTTGCTACCTTTGACAACACTGAGATAACAACTCCTCCACCATCTATGAATACAACAATCTCAATAGTGCAGCTGTTTCTTCTTTGCAGGGAAGTTTTGGAAATAGGAGTCTAATTCAGTGGCTATGTCTGATGGAAGTTCAAGAAAACATCGCTTACAGCACCTTTAAAGGTTGTAAGCCTATGAAAATGTATGAAGAATATCTCTTGCTGAACAAACATCTTAAATCATCCAATAAGTTTCCTAGTCTAGACCAGCAAACCAGCTTATGTCAATGTCAGATTTATTTGTATAGCACTATTCAAACAACACATGCTGACCAATGTGCTTTACATCATCTATAGGTATAACAAGAAATAAATACAATATTAATAATAACAATACACACATTAAAATATTTCAACAAGAGGGATATGCCATGGAAAACAAGAGTGTCTTAAGTTGTGCAGAATCAGCATGCCTGACATACATGGGTAAGCTGTTCCAAAGTCTAGGCGCTACTACCGCAAATGCACAATCCCCTTTCTGGGTTAACTTGGTCCTTGGAAAGTAATTTTTTTTAAAGTAAATTTTGAGTTGTTGATCTCAGTGTTCTTCCCGTTTAATGTTCAATTAACAAATCTGATAAATAAGACGGTGCAAGGCCATGCAAAGATTTATATACTAGTATAAGTAACTTAAAATCAATCCTGTACTGTACTGGAAGCCAATGTTGGGAGACCAGGGACGGAGTGATGTGTTCATGTTTTTTAATATTCATTAATAATCGCGCAACAGCATTTTGTACCTTCTGCAGCCGTAAGATTGAGGCTTGACTAATTCCTTTATATAAAGAATTACAGTAGTCCAGTCTTGATGATATGAGAGCATGAATTAAATGACTCTTAAATGTCAGACAAGATTTCATCTTGACCAGATCTCTCAGATGAAAAAGCTAGACTTTACAACTTGATTTATCTGTGTGTTCAACTTCAGAGAGCTATCAATAAAAATGCCCAAGTTTTTAACACACTCTTTAACGTTCATTGACAGTGGGCCAAAATTAAAGCTGCTGTCCATAACTTTTTTTTCACAAATTCACAAAAATTATATAATGAGAATGTACAACATGAATCCATTTTCCAAACCATGTTTTTGTCTTCCCCTGAATCATTATGGTACACTTATAATAAGTGTTTATATTGGGACTATTTCAGAGCGGTCTGGTAGGAACCGCTGCGGAGGAGCACAGTTCCTGCGTGACTCGCCATAGACATAAACAGAGAGAAGTAGATCCGGCTGCAATGTTCTTCCGCAAGGCGCATGCAGCTCTGTTTAATAACCGCTAGAGTGCAAAAAGTTTAAACTCTACTGTGCCCTTAGCTCCTCTAGGGCCGAAAACTACAACCTCCATATTGTTTTCGTTAAGATATAGGAAATTAGAAGCCAGCCATGCTTTAATATCAGAGAGGCAGGACATTAAAGGTTCTAGACTATTTCTATTAGTTAACGGTATATATATTTGTAAATCATCCGCATTGCAGTGAAATGCTATATTGTGTTTTCTAAAAATATCCCCCAATGGGAGCATGTAAAGTGAAAAAAGCATGGGGGCCAGGATGGAGCCTTGAGGCATACCACATATAAGTGATGTCGCTCTCGATGTATATGATCCAAATCGTACTGCCAAGCTTCTGTCAGTCAAGTATGATTTGAATCAATTTAGGGCCTTACCCTGCAACCCCACGTACTCTTCTAGCCGTGAAAGCAGCACCATATGATCTATTGTATCGAAGGCTGAAGTTAGGTCTAATAAAACTAACACTGCTGAATCACCAGCATCCACAGTCACCAATAAATCATTAAAAACTTTTACAAGGGCTGTCTCCATGGAATGATACTTTCTGAAGCCGGAATGGTTAAGTTCACCAATCTTATTCTGTTCTAAAAAAAAACAAACAAAAAAAAACATGTAGCTGACTAAACACCACTTTTTCTAAAATGTTTGACAAAAAAGATAGATGAGAAACTGGTCTAAAATTTGTCAAGTCAGTCGGATCCAAATTGGGTTGCACAAAGGCCTGTTTCAGCAAGTTAGGAAAACCCCTGCATCTAAGCTTTTATTTACAATCTGAAGAATACTAGGTCCAATATCCCATATATAGTAATATATCCTAATATATAGTGTCTTCTATCAAAAACCATGGAGGAACCATATCAACAACTGACCCAGTAGGTTTAAATACACTCACAATTTCCCGTAACTGCTGAAATGTATAAGTTCAAATTGATTAAAAACATGTACAACAGAACCTAAAAAGTCTTTGCGAAATATGAATTAAGAAAATTCTTGCATATTGATGGGGATGAATCTACATTTAATATAGCAGGGTTTACTACTGTATTTATAATATTAAACAATGTCTTAGGATTATTAGCATTGTTTTCTATTAGCTTGACAAAGTACTTAGATTTTGCTATTTTTACAGAATTTACAGTCAGACACTTTACACACCTCATTAAACATTGCAACAAATTCTGTACTAGTTGTAGATGAAAAGCTGCGAAAGCATTGCAGAGATTTCACAGGATTGACAGAACAACATGAGATATTAAAAAGTACAGGTTTGTGGTCAGAGATAACATGGTCATTTAGTTTTAAATCTTTGGTAGAGAGTCCATGGGTTAATACCAGGTCTAATGTATGGCCTTGCATATGAGTCAGACCATTCACTAATTGTGTTAGGTCAAAAGAATCAATCAGGTTTAAAAAGTCCTTCATCATCGCATTTTCTGGGCAGCACACATGTATAATAAAATCTCCTAAAATGAGCAGTCAATCAAATTTTGATAAAATTATCAAATTTGCTTTTGGAGGCCTGTAAATAGTAGCAATAACAACCGGACTACCAATGTCCAGTAAAAGCAGCTGTCGTTCAGAAGAAGCACATTCTTCATTTGCTGTTAGTCTATTATTAGTTAAACTTCTCTTTGAATAGCCAGTCCTCCTCCTCGACCCGATGAACGAGGTGTATTATAGAAATTACAGTTCTGTGGTGTGAGCCCAGAAAAAGGACTCCCACTTATAATCCATGTCTCAGTATTGAACATAAAATCTAAGCCTTGTGCAGTAAAAAAGTCATTTAACAAGAATGTCTTATTCATCACTGACCTCGCGTTGATCAAACCGATCTTCAGCTTTGTTGTATCTAGTTACATGATGATTCCATGGAGCGCCATCTCACAAAATGAGAGCAGTCCATTCCGTCAACAACCAGAGCGCAAATCCCATATCTCTTCCGGTTACTTCCAAGGGCAAGTTTAAGTTTAACTGCGAAACCACCTCTTTTCCTTCTATGCTTCCGTCGTTTCTTTCCCGGCGGGAAACATTGCATCTGACGAAGGTAGGGCGGCACAGACGCCAACAGTGGCAGAGGAGTCCCACCAGTACCCGGCACTAACTGATGTGTTTGTCCATCTGCCAAAAGTCCAATATTCAGCAGAGTTTGCCGGTCATAAACTAGCCCAGGAGACACGCTTTGGTTTAATACAACAGGTGAATTAAAAATGCCAAAAGGTAATTAAAAAAACATAGTACAAACAGAGTCTCAGAGACTGATGGCATGCCAGGAACATCGGCGCCATCTTGTCAGATGCAGATGCATGTTATATGGAAGTTTGTTTCAACCAAGTATAAAAAATAAAAAAATCTTGTAAGGGGTAGTCTGGGTTTGTGTCTGATCTGGGTGGGTTCATTTTTCCTGGTTTAAGTCTATGTCTATGCTTTTTCATTGTTTGATTGATTATGCACCCATGTCTCGTTTCCTTGATTAGTTTCCTTGTGTATTTAAACCTGTTTTATTCAGTTCTTTGTCTGATCTTGTCACATTTAACCAGTTGTTTTGTTCATGTTTTTGATATTTGCCTAAATGATTTGTTTCTTTTGTGCTTATGATTAGTAAAAACAACTGAGCCAGCTCTTTTATGTCATCTAGTTTTCAACTGTGTGAAAATTTCCACAATTCTGACTTTATTTCTTGCAATTCCGAGTCTCTCATAACTGTGAGAAAAAACTGTTTATGTAAACATATGCATTGCATGTGCGCAAGGTACTTTTAATCCGATTGAGAAAACAGTCAGATTCAGGCATTTCAATGTTTATAAATGCTTATATCCGTCTGGCTTTAGATCACAGTACAGCACAGAGTCTGCATTGCTCAAAGCATTAAATGACTTACTGCTTTCTGTCGATTCTGGAAACTGTGCTGTTCTAATATTGCTGGACCTCCGTGCGGCCTTCGACACTCTTGATCATGACATTCTTTTGAATCATTAACGACTCGTGCATCAGTTTTCTATGGGGTTTCACAGGGCTAAATTTTGGGTCCAGTTTTATTTTCATTATACATGCTCCCCTTATTATGCACCACCATTTTTTAGAAAATATAATATTTAATACCACTGTTATGTAGATGACACTCAGTGTTACTTTCCCTTACATCCAAAGCATGCTACTACTTTACAGTGTTTATTTGATTGTTAAACATTGGATGTCGCATGTCAGCAAATTTCCTTTAGTTAAGCTGGGTGCACACTCTGCGGTTTTGGCCGTGATTTGGCCGTCTGAGATAAATTTAGCAAATCCTGAATGATTCCTCTGATCCTAGGCTACAATCTGAAGTCTTTGATCGATTAATGACCAGTGCAATCAAATTTGACCTCAGATGAAAATTCTGGCAGTGTCAGAAGATTTGGGTCCTGCAGTGTGACTTCTCCTACGGCGACCGTTGAATTGTCTTTGTTTTTCAAGACAAACCATGACCAAAATGAGCGCTAGAGATTTCTGTGTAGCCAGCATTTCAATCCCGCGTGTAATGCAGCTCGAATGGGTTTTCTTGTGTGCATCCATTTTTAATGCACCTTGACTATCGTACAGTCTGACATTAATGACAACTGAGATCTTACAGTGTGACATGGCTTACAGTGGGGATCATGTTCGTACAGTCTGACGAGGAACAATAGTAATGGACTATTAAAAATCACACAGTGTGCACCTGGCTTTAAACTAAGCAAACCATCTCTGCTTCCTCAGAGATGGTTGTCAGTAAAATATGGACCATTAACTGGTAATGCTAGAAATGTAGGTGTCATTTCTTATTCTGCATTGACATTTGATAAACAAATCATTGCTGTGGTCAGAAGAAACTCAAGAATATAGCCAAAATAAAGTAATTTTTATCATCCAAAGATCTGGAGTCTGTAATACATGCTTTCATCTCATCCAGACTGGATTATTGGAATGTATTGGGTGTCTCACAGTCTATACTGTCACGTCTCCAGCTTGTCTAAAATGCTGCCACTAAACTTTTGACTGGAACAAAAAAAGGGAACATATTTCGCCATGGTCTCTCTTCACTGCCTTCCAGTAAAATATCTTATCCAGTTTAAAGCATTATTGTTCATTTATAAAAGCCTCCACGGAGTGGCTCCTCCATATATTTCTGATCTTCTTTTATTTCATCACCTCCAATCAACCAAATGTCTATGGTTGATTGTTCCCAAGATACGTCTTAAACTGAAAGGAGGCTTTTCAGTGGCTGCTCCACAGCTCTGGAATAATCTGACACTTTACATTAAATCTGCATCAACATATGACTATTTTAAATCCCTTCTTAAAACTCATCTATTTATTACTGCATAAGTAGGTGTAGTGGTATACTTTGAGCATTGCTTGTGATTGTTTTGTGTCCTAGTTTTAATATTGTTTGCTTAACTTTGAACAGAACTTTGGTCAACATCTGTTGTTTTTACATGTGTTTTATATTATAAATATGACTGACTGACTGATTTTTTTTCCCCTACTAATCAGAATGTTTCAGGTCTACACCTATCAAAATGTATTCGAATCAAGCTCAGTCGAATTGATTGAGGTAATTTACATGATGACTTTTTAGTCTGATTGAGCCATCAAGCTGATTAATAATGGATTATTTGGTTGTATGTACACAGAGCCATTTTGATTTTATGTTATCCTAGGGACTTTCCTTAGACATAATGATTTTTATACTGTACAAACTGTATATTCTATCCCCTAACCCGAACCCTACTTCTACATCAATCACAGAAAACGTTCTACATTTTTCTGTTTTCCTCATGGGGACCAAAAAAAAAAAAAAAAAGCCCCCACAAGGTCAAACATTACTGGTATTACTATCCTTACTTATGAGGAATATATATATATATATTCATCACAATGTAGGCTTTATCAGGACCACACAGGCACACACTTTATTTAAATAGCACAGTAGTATTAGTATGGTTGATCACCCTGAATAGTTGAACTGACTTACAGTATAAAAGTCTGTATAGTCCACACCATGTGTCAGAAGGTCAAGGCACCCATGGGGATGAAAAGAAAGACAACCAGTGAACTTTGTAAGGATTTGATGAAACATTTGCATTGTTGTGATGTGAAGCTAAATGACTTGCTTTTGACAGGTGATTAATTACAGAGCCATTGTTTGGTGAGGAGTGCTGACATTTGGCTCTGGTTATGGAACATTGGTCAGTGACGTGTCTGTGAAGTTTATGGAGCGTCTGCAAAAATAATTAGATTGAACAGAATGGAAAGGACCGGGCCAGGGGTCTGCTAATGTCTGTAATAGAACATTTCTCCATCTGTGCATTTTAGCAAATGTTGTGGAGCATTAATTTGTTGTATGATTCACCTGCTTCAGCACTGACAAACATAATTTGTCACTGTATAGTATAATTATACAACATAAAGCATCAGTCACTGCATGGCTACGTTTGAATCATCAATTTAAGAAAGTTGTTTTTTAGAGTTGATACCCAGCAGGCACAGGATGTAAACACCAAAGTCAGTCAGATTTTGGTTGAAAATTAAAGTCGGGTTGACGTTTAAATCCAACGTTTGTTGGCTGGAATAATTGTGCAATAATTGTCTGCAGCGGTCAGTATCTCTTAAAAACTGGTCCTTCGTAAAAAGGAAAGAACAGTGAACCGGCAAATTATCTAATCAACCAATCACATTGCAGTTGCTTCATTGCATTTAGGGGTGTGGTCCTGGTCAAGACAATCTCCTGAACTCCAAACTAAATGTCAGAATGGGAAAGAAAGGTGATTTTGAACGTGGCATGGTTGTTGGCTAAAATGGCGCCGCCGTGTTTGGTCGCCGTTCAGGTCGCTCCGCGAAGACTGTGCTTTTATTTACTATTTTACTTTCTTTTACTCTCAGTTTTTACAAACTTATCATCTGCATTGATCTACTATGACAGCAAAACTCTTTTGGACATTGGTTACCTCTACACTGGACTGTTTCAGGACACTTTCACCGATCCTCTGTGGCCATCTGAGATTCTTCGCAACGCCGAGTTGAACAATGGACAGAGCCGACAGCGAAGAATCAAGAAACACCGTGGGAAACGCGCTGGTATCCGTAACAGACTGAGGAAAAGGGCATTCAGACCTCCTCTCCCGAGCATTCTTCTAGCAAATGTTCAATCCTTGGATAATAAGATGGACGATCTTAGAGCCAGGATAAGTTTTCAACGGGACATGAGAGACTGTAATATCTACTGTTTGTCCGAAACATGGCTCACGCCCGCGTCCCGGACACAGCTGTGACGCCGTCGGAGAACTTCTCTGTTTTTCGGATGGACAGAACAGCCGAGGCCGTAAATCCAAAGGCGGTGGAGTGTGTTTCATGATCAACAAGAAATGGTGCGATCCCAGGAACATCACCATTCTCTCGCGGTCCTGCTCGCCTCATCTGGAACATTTAACAATCATTTGCCGTCCATTCTATCTGCCGAGGGAGTTTTCTGCGGTTGTCGCGACCGCCGTTTACATTCCACCGCAGGCAGACACAGCGCTGGCTTTATCTGGCCTTCATGATGTTGCCAGCGGCATCATAAACCAACATCCCGACGCGGCATTCATTGTCGCGGGCGATTTTAACAAAGCAAACCTAAAGAAAGTCCTGCCAAACTTTCATCAGCACGTCTCCTGCCCCACACGAGGAGCAAACACACTGGATCACTGCTACTCTCCGTTTAAGAACGCCTATAAAGCGCGGTCACTTCCAGCGTTTGGCAAATCGGATCATGCCGCCATTTTCCTCACTCCCGAATACAAACAAAAGCTCCTCCAGGAACCCCCGGTGAGGTGGGAAGTTAAGCGTTGGTCACCCCACTCAGAGACCGCGCTACAGGCAGCTCTGGAGGATGTAGACTGGGACATGTTCCGAGCGAGTTCAGCTGACGTAAACGAGTTCACAGACGTGGCGCTTTGCTTCATCAACACGCTTACAGAGCAAGCCACGCAAACAATAACAATAACGTCCTTCTCAAATCAGAAACCGTGGGTGGACAATTCAATCCGCGCGGCAGTGAACGCACGCACTGCTGCTGCTTACAACGCCGGTCTCCATTCAGGGAATATGAATGAATACAGATCGTCCTGCTATGCTCTCAGACGAGCAGTTAAAGCCGCAAAACTCCGTTATAAAGACCGAGTGGAGTCTCATTTCCAACTCAACGACTCGCGGCACATGTGGCAAGGTCTGAGGTCCATCTGCTCCTTTGGATCTAAATCCTCTGCAGAGGCAAGCGTTGATCCGTTGCTCGTGAACGAGTTAAACTCTTTCTACGCCGCTTTGACTGTAACCGCTGCAACGACTCCGCCAAGTGGCGCGCGTTAGGAAATTACTCAGAGCAGCAACAATCACGTGATCTCTGTCTCAGAGGATGAAGTTCGGAGAGCACTCAAGCGTGTGGACATCAGGAAAGCTGCCGGGCCGGATGGTATTTCAGGTCGTGTTCTGCGGTCCTGTGCTGATCAGCTCGCCGGGTTGTTTACATCTATCTTTAATGAGTCCTCGCTACATCTGTGGTCCCCACCTCCTTCAAAAAATCCACCATCATCCCTGTCCCTAAGAACAGTAAACCCTCTTGCCTAAATGACTATCGCCCAGTGGCTCTCACGTCTATAGTCATGAAGGTCTTTGAGAGACTCATTAAAAACACCATTTGCGCCTTCATTCCTGGCACTTTGGACCCTCTTCAGTTTGCCTATCGTCCCAATAGATCGACTGAAGATGCCATCTCTCATGTCCTCCACTCCTCCCTCACTCACATCGACAGCAAAAGTGGGAACTACGTAAGACTGCTATTTATTGACTATAGCTCAGCCTTTAACACCATAGTTCCCACCAAGCTAACCTCCAAACTCCTGGATCTCGGCCTGAATCCTTCTCTCTGCCACTGGATTGAAGACTTCCTCACTGGCAGGCCTCAGGTGGTGAGAATAGGCCAGTCCACCTCCTCCTCCATCACCCTGAGTGTGGGAGCTCCACAGGGCTGTGTCCTGAGCCCCTGCTCTACTCTCTCTACACGCATGACTGTTTGTCCACACACAGCTCCACCTCTATCATCAAATTTGCTGATGATACTGTTGTCCTGGGCCTCATTTCCAACAACAATGAGACGGCATACTTGGACGAGGTGGAGCATCTAACATCATGGTGCCAGGACAACTGTCTCTCTCTGAATGTTGGCAAGACCAAAGAAATGATTGTGGACTTCAGGAAGAGACAGCAACGGACATACTCCCCCCTCATGATCAGCGGGTCACCAGTAGAGAGAGTGAGCAGCTTCAAGTACCTGGGAGTAAACATCTCCGAGGACCTCTCCTGGACTGCTCACATTCAGACACAGGTGAAAAAAGCCAGGCAAAGACTGTACCACCTGCGCCAGCTGAGGAAATTCAGGGTTTCACCAGCTATCCTGAAAACTTTCTATTTAGGGGCGATAGAAAGTGTTTTAACTGGTTTGCATCACAGCGTGGTATGGGAACAGCACCAGTCATGACCGCAAAGCCCTGCAAAGAGTAGTGCGCTTATCCGAGCGTATCTCAGGGTCAGCTCTCCCGTCTCTGCAGGACGTCTACACCAAACGCTGCAAAGGTAGAGCTACCAAGATCATCAAGGACTCTAATCACCCTGCAAACCCTCATTTCACACTGCTGCCATCTGGTAAGCGCTTCCGAAGCCTGATGGCCAAAACTGAGAGACTCAGGAGAAGCTTCTTCCCCCAGGCCATCAGACTCCTGAACTTAACGCCACGTGACTTCACTTCAGGATAAACATCGATACACTGTCATTGCACTGCACTTTCTGTTCTCGTTGTTACTGTGTAACAACCTGTTATAAACCTGTTTGCACATTATACTCTTATACATTTGTTAACCACATATTTATAAGTCTACAGTTTACTCACTGCAAAGTCTACTTCAATTATTTTATTCCACTTTATCCTTATTTGTTACCTTTTTTTTTTTCTCTTGACTTGATTATTTATAATTCTACAGATATAGATATATATATATAATATATATATATATATATATATATATATATATATATATATATATATATATATATATATATATATATAGTACTTTTTTATCCTATTTCTATTATAATTTCTTCCTTGTGTTTTTAACTGTGAATTTGCACTGTCCATGGAGCGGACCTGTTTACATTTCACTGCCGGTTGTATATTCTGTATATAACTGTGTATGTGACAAATAAAACTCTTGAATCTTGAATCTTGAATCTTGGTGCCAGACGGGCCGGTCTGAGTATTTCACAATCTGCTCAGTTACTGGGATTTTCACGCACAACCATTTCTAGGGTTTACAAAGAATGGTGTGAAAAGGGAAAAACATCCAGTATGCGGCAGTCCTGTGGGCGAAAATGCCTTGTTGATGCTAGAGGTCAGAGGAGAATGTGTCGACTGATTCAAGCTGATAGAAGAGCAACTTTGACTGAAATAACCACTCGTTACAACCGAGGTATGCAAAGCAAAGCACAACACTACAACCTTGAGGAAGATGGGCTACAACAGCAGAAGACCCCACCGGGTACCACTCATCTCCACTACAAATAGGAAAAAGAGGCTACAATTTGCACAAGCTCACCAAAATTGGACAGTTGAAGACTGGAAAAATGTTGCCTGGTCTGATGAGTCTTGATTTCTGTCGAGACATTCAGATGGTAGAGTCAGAATTTGACATAAACAGAATGAGAACATGGATCCATCATGCCTTGTTACCACTGTGTAGGCTGGTGGTGGTGGTGTAATGGTGTGGGGGATGTTTTCTTGGCACACTTTAGGCCCCTTAGTGCCAATTGGGCATCGTTTAAATGCCACGGCCTACCGGAGCATTGTTTCTGACCATGTTCATCCCTTTATGACCACCATGTACCCATTCTCTGATGGTTACTTCCAGCAGGATAATGCACCATGTCACAAAGCTTGAATCATTTCAAATTGGTTTCTTGAATATGACAATGAGTTCACTGTACTAAAATGGCCCCCACAGTCACCAGATCTCAACCCAATAGAGCATCTTTGGGATGTGGTGGAACGGGAGCTTATTATATTATATATATATATAATCATGTAGTGTTTGATTCGCTGATCATATTCAGAGTCCATTCGTTTAGATATCACATTATTAATTTCACATGATTGATTGTAATATTTCTGTGATTGCCCTGTTGGAAAAAAACAAACAAAAAAAAACAGCTGGTTTGAGCTGGTCCTAAGAAACTTTCTCCAGCTCATGACCGACTAAGGCCCAGCATAAACCAGCTACATGGAAACATCAGACATTTAAAGATACATGCAAGAATCAGCGTATGGATCTCAATAATGGTGGCATACTTCATACAAAACTCATCTATGGCTCCCAGAATGCATTGTGGCACGTCACCATTGTTGAGATTCATATGCTGATTATTGCTGTCTGAGTGTGTCTAATTGATGTTGTAGATCAAAATGTTTTGGGGACAATGTAGAATTACAGAATTGCTATAATTAATACAAAATTATCACATATCAAAAGATCAGATTCTGGATGACATCAGTCAAATAGACCACTATATGATGATCATATCTTTATCATAAAGTAAGACAACATCATCTGATCACATTTCCTCTTGCTTTTCTTGTCATAACAAAGACAGTTACAGCAGCCAGAAAAAAAGACTGCTGTTAAAAAGAGTCAAACTACCCAACTAAAGTAAACACTGATCACCATAATGGTGACTTCAAACTAAACTATTATTTTCATTAAATCATCAACATCTAAAAATCTGTTGATTATCATTAAGAGATTATATAGACATCTGATAGAAATAAAGCCAATCTGGTTAGTAATGTGTGAAGCTGGTAATGCTGTCTATGGAGTTGTTTAATCCTCCTCTGCTGAGATCTTCAGAGATTTAATATGCTAATAGTAATTTGCAGTGCAGTGCTTATACCAATCAGAATTCAACATCTGTCTGACATTGGAGCTTGACATCAAACAAACGTTGGGTTTAGACGTCAGCCCAACTTTCATTTTCAACCAAAATATGACGTCTGACTGAGGTTGGATTAGTTGAAGTCCAACATCTTCCTGACATCGCATTGACGTACTGTGCCTGCTGGGTACAGCTTTGATGAGCAAGGGCAAACCTTGATTCCTTGTATGACACAAACAATCTTGCTGTGATTTTCAACAGAAACATTGTGCACTACAAAGATCCAGATCTTAGGATCTTTCCAAGAGTTCAAGCCATTAATATTTGTATGCCATACTGCTGCAGTGGGTGGCAGAAGTCAAATGTATGCACATTCCCATTATCAGGAAGTGCTGCCCTTGTCCTTTTTATGCAGATGAAAGACAGTGATGTGCATCGAGGCAGGTTGACAGCCCCTCACAAACACTAACCCGCATGACAGTGCTGATTGTGGAGCTGTAAAGGGCAGTGAAGTGTGTGATGGAGTCATCTGCTGTCTGTCTCTCTGCCTGCATACTGATGGCCACAAATTATAAGGACTTCTGCTGAAAGATTCATTCATTTCTTTTCTTTTCCTCCCTTGACCATCTTAGTGATGTTTCCCCTCTTCTCTTTTCACTGAAGCACTAGAGCATTTTCACTAGCTGGGTTTTCTTTAAGAAGGAAGGAAGGAAGGAAGGAAGGAAGGAAGGAAGGAAGGAACCGATCGATCGATCGATCAATCAATCAATCAATCAATCATACATTATTATCGCTAGCAAATGTGCATTCTTTAAAAAATTTTTTTTTTTTTTTAAATCAGACTGAGTAGACACTTCCCAACTTTACTTCATAGGTGTCGATTTGGAATATCACATACAAAGATTTGCAAATAAAATTTACAGCATTATTATACCATGTGTTCAAGAGAACAAAATTATCACTTCCTGGAAAATTGCTGCAAAATATCTGCTATAAAAATGGAAGTTGCTGCGGTGCAGTGGCTCTTTTATCTTACATCATAAATGTCTCAGAGTGTGCAGATGAAATGCAATAAATGCTGTCATGTTATCTTGTATTCGGATGCTGGTGTTTGTGACACTTCTGGGAGGTCATTATACCAAATCATTCAGATGACGGACTTTGGCTCAGATATTTTAGAATGTTCAAACTAACATTTGAGATGCTGTGATGTGATTGGTCTGCTGGTTAGTTCAGTTATCCAATCACATCCACTGTTGAGGCAAAGTCACATGAGTTTTTTGTTGCGCATCAAGGGATTTATTCGGTAAATGTGTTTCCATCATAGTTTATGCGTATGTCTTATCAGATAAAAAATATATATCCTCCTCAATTGAGCGCATATGTTTTTTATGCACATTTCTACAATTTATGCTCATCTTGGGGTTTCCATCCAGCTTTTTAAAAATGCGATATCCCAAAATGTGCATAAAAACAGGTAGATAGAAACATAGCTACTGTGTCTGATGCAATTGTTTTCAAATCAAACACATTCACATGCCCTTCACTCAGTTTTGAACCATGACCTTACTTTCATTAGTGCCATTATATTTGACAAATCTAACATTTGACATTTCTAAAAACAAAAGTAGCCCGACTTTTCTGCGAATGCACCAATTTTGAGAACATATAATATGTACATGACAACAGCAGTTTTTCTTTGCATTCTGGTAGTTGATGTAGATTTAGGGTAACTTTTATATAAATACGTTGTAAATACTGTTGTATTTCAGTATTCCTAGTTCAAAATGTTTAATTGTGTTACTTACCATCTCTTTTAAACATTCTTAACTCTATATGCCATATATATATATATATATATATATATATATATATATATATATATATATATATATATTTTTTTTTTTTTTTTTTTTTTTTTTGAGTATACAAGGAAGGGAGGAAATAGTGTACACATCATTCCTTTTACTTTTGTCTTTATCCACCTTTTTGACTTTTTGACATTTTTCAATAGTCCATCTGTATTCGAAACCGCTTATCCTATTAAGGGTTGCCGGGGAGAATTTAGCAACATGCTGTGTTAAATTGTTTTAAATGGAGTACTGTGCGTCACACAAAAGGTCAACAGTATTTACTGATTTAGAATATCAGGAAACACTTTAGTATGGGGAATACATATACTATGACTTTTTGACTTTTGTTTGTTATCCTCTTGTGTCATGTAGTTACAGGGTAAGTGTGAATCTATGGGCTGTAAATTAAAGTGGTGTTTGTTATCCTCTTGTGTCATGTAGTTACAGGGTAAGTGTGAATCTGCGGCTGTAAATTAAAGTGGTGTTTGTTATCCTCTTGTGTCATGTAGTTACAGGGTAAGTGTGAATCTGCGGCTGTAAATTAAAGTGGTGTTTGTTATCCTCTTGTGTCATGTAGTCACAGGGTAAGTGTGAATCTGCGGCTGTAAATTAAAGTGGTGTTTGTTATCCTCTTGTGTCATGTAGTTACAGGGTAAGTGTGAATCTGCGGCTGTAAATTAAAGTGGTGTTTGTTATCCTCTTGTGTCATGTAGTCACAGGGTAAGTGTGAATCTGCGGCTGTAAATTAAAGTGGTGTTTGTTATCCTCTTGTGTCATGTAGTTACAGGGTAAGTGTGAATCTGCGGCTGTAAATTAAAGTGGTGTTTGTTATCCTCTTGTGTCATGTAGTTACAGGGTAAGTGTGAATCTGCGGCTGTAAATTAAAGTGGTGTTTGTTATCCTCTTGTGTCATGTAGTTACAGGGTAAGTGTGAATCTGCGGCTGTAAATTAAAGTGGTGTTTGTTATCCTCTTGTGTCATGTAGTTACAGGGTAAGTGTGAATCTACGGCTGTAAATTAAAGTGGTGTTTGTTATCCTCTTGTGGTGTAGTCACAGGGTAAGTGTGAATCCGGCTGTAAATTAAAGTGGTGTTTGTTCCCCTGTCATGTAGTTACAGGGTAAGTGTGAATCTACGGGCTGTAAATTAAAGTGGTGTTTGTTCCCTCTTGTGTCATGTAGTCACAGGGTAAGTGTGAATCTGCGGCTGTAAATTAAAAGTGGTGTTTGTTCCCCTCTTGTTTTATGTAGTTACAGGGTAAGTGTGAATCTGCGGCTGTAAATTAAAGTGGCTCTTGTTCCCCTCTTGTTTTGTGTAGTTACAGGGTAAGTATGAATGTAGAGGCTGTAAATTAAAGTGGTGTTTGTTATCCTCTTGTTTCATGTAGTTACAGGGTAAGTATGAATGTACGGGCTGTAAATTAAAGTGGTGTTTGTTCCCCTCTTGTTTCATGTTACAAGGTAAGTACAATAAAAACATGTACACAATCTGATATCACTCGGAAACATTTATTTCAAACGTTTAAAAAAAAAAAAACATATTTACAACACTTATTTGTTTCTCTTGCTTGGCTTCATCCTCCTCTTGTTCCTCTTCTTTTTCGTCCTTGCCACAGATGAATCTTAAGAAGGGATCCCATGTCTCTAGTTAGTATTCTGTATTCTGTAACTGTTACACTGAAAATACAGTGCACGCAGAAATGTCCTCACCGTTTACTGTTCTTTTACCCTCATGCCATTCGAGATGTATACGACTTTATTTCTTCAGATGAACAGAAAAATAAACAATCTCTGCTAATGAAAACTCATTTGGGTTCCTACAAGTTGAAGCATCAAACTATACATATACACTATAATTACCGAAAGTTAAGCTGTAAATTTGCTTTACTTACACAGAACTTTCCGGGCCGTAATCTAAAGCGTTACAGAATAAAGTCATGCAGAATGGAGCATTAATATGTGATTTATAAGTACTAATAAACAACCAATACCCTTGTAATATGCATGCTGATAAGCAACTAGTTAATAGCGAGAATTGAATCCTAAAATAAAGTGTTACCGAATATAAACCATATAGTATCAATACAGCTGAATGGAGCTGACTCCTTCACAAACAATTACAGTATCCTCAACGAAAAACATCTAAACAAAAAGATACATTTAACAAATAACTCAGAAAGCAAACAGACAGAAACGCAAACTCTATTTTCTGAAATTACTGGTTTTAGTCTTGTGGAGTGACTCACAAAATCTAATTTGGAAATCTCTTCCTTAAAAATGTAGCTCATCAGGACCCCACCGGGAAGTAAATAAGATTTTCTAGCATGTGAGTTTGTGGGAGAGTTTTACCTCCTACTATTAATTAAGTTTATAATGTTCATGTGGAACTACATTGGTGTTCATTAATTCAGTCCCACAGTAGGACTTCTCCATAATAGAAAGAGATTAACAATCATAAAGTAAGTTAAAGCCTTATTTATTTGGATGTTAGCACATGGGAGTCTGGCCTGCTGAAATGCACAGCTTAAACCAGACAGTGGTGGTTTTCTGATCTTAGCTGTTCTAATTCAAAACCTAAAACCAGACCAGCCTAAACTACAAGGGAGGCCAGCTAACTAGTCTATGCTTTAAGCCCGTGTACAGACATTTTGTCCAGTTAAGCCGCACTATACATTTTTATACAAATGTGTATATTTTAATCAAAATATTTTGTAAGTAAAATGTCAGTTTGTCAACTACTGATTTAGAAAGTGCAACACTAAATCCTCATTATAACAATGATCAAAACTCTACTTTGATTTGCCAAGTTTAACGCGCTTTCGATACTGATAGTTAATGGGCCCTATTTTAACGGTCTGATCGCATGGGCACAAGTGCACTTAGGGTGTTTTACAAATCTTGCTAGTTTAATGATGGGAAAAATGGTCAGCACGCCAGGTGCAAAAAGTACCTAGTCTCATAATGTCTCATGGGTGTGTTTTGGGCGTAATGTGCAATAAACCAATCAGAAAGCGAGTTTGAGTAAAAGCGAGTTGCACTCGAGCCATGGCGGATTCACTATTTACATGGTGGAATTTGCAAGCGGAAAAACTGAATGCTTCTCTAGCGAGGAAATGGATCTGCTAGCCCAATGACGCCTGCTTGCTCGCCATTACTGCAAATAGGTAGGCTAATTCTGATACATACAATGACTAATATAGTAATAATGCCTGCATGTAATAATAATCCATTATGACATATGTATTAATTTTTATATGTATGTACACAATAATAATCCTTTACATTTTAATCCTTTCATTTTTCATTTTTAAAAATGTTTGTGTGCTGCTGCGCATCCCTGTATGTGTAATAAGCAGTGTACGCACGTTGTGCATCCGCCTATAAGCGCATATTGACTTTAGACCAGGTTTTTGTTGGTCAATGGCATAGTCGTTTTCAGTTCCTCAAAATAGCAACACGCCAACAATGTGCTTGAACACACCTGGTTTTCAGACTCATGGGTGCACAAATAGGCGCAAATGCATTTACTATTTAAACAATGTGCCGCTGGACGTGAAAATGATAACTGCATCGGTCTGAAACCAGCAAAACATCAGTCTGTAAACCAGGAAACACACTAGGCAGTTTCACTGTTTGTATCACTCCTGTCATAATATTCCAGACCAGAGTATGTGAACATTGCTTAATTTTTTGAGTTCTCATCAGGACAGGAAATTGCTTGTTTTGTGCATGATACCTTACTTTCTCTGTAACATTGTAAATAAATCATTTTTCTTCATGTCCCACCACAAGGTGGACATCAACATCATTGATTTATTTTGAGACCTAGGAAGCATGCCACAAAACTTACTTTCCCCCCAACGGTGCCTGGAACCTCTGGGATAATTTGAACACTCAATAAATGTACTACTGTCATCCAGTCAAACAGAGGCCGACTGTTCCAAAGAAGAATTTGTTTTGCCAGAGTGAAATAAAGCAAAGTTGCAACTGGAGCTTTAGGCTGGTAGTCCAGGCTTTCTCAAAATGGAAAAGGCCTGTCAACGCTGCTCCTTTGCATAAGAGTATGCATACTGCACAGACTTGCTGAGTTAAAGTGTTGCTAGATTACGGGAGGCCACTTTTCTTTTTCCCTGAGCTGTCAAGAGTCATGAGAGCCAGATGAGATGCTGAGGAGATGTGACAGAGGTTGTCTGCTCTAATAGATTTTACCCCATGAGAGCAGCTCCATTTAAATCAGACTCTGTGTTAATGTGTTAATGAATCTACCGGTAGAGCTCCAGAGGGAGAGGGTAATGTGGACGGGTAAAGTTTTCATCTGGCTAACCGTTAACAGGGGCAGGAGACGCAGCCTAAGTGTCTGCAGTGGTCAGCACAGGATGTGATATTGAGCATTATTTATATATATATTAATAAAAAATAAAAAAAGAGAGATCAGTAGAGACAATCCAAAAATGTGCCATACCAAAAAATAAAAATAAAAAAATAAAAATTAACTCCAAAAATGAACCTATAATTCACTGCAGTTTCAAGCTGAAATGAACACTAGTGGCAGTAAAACACCAACAAAGTTTATTCCTTTTCACACAAACACACAATTAATAAAGACTTATTTTCATGCAATATGACCTCAAAACACATTTATCATATTGCAAATTTGGAAAGATTTACATTTTCCAACCTGAGCCTTTGGCAACATTTCTGCAAAATTATATTATGTTACTACTGTTACTACAATTTATGCCACTTTCAAAGTGAAATGTCCATTAAAAGCACCTTCACCCTTACAAAACAAAAAAAAAAAAAAAAAAAACGTTAATTTATGTGAAATATACTTTTAAGTTTACTGTTTCAATACTACTTTTTAAGTGTATAAAAGTGTATACAAATAGGCAGTACATAAAACTATGTGAAAAAAGAATTTAATAGGCTACTCAATCAAAATAGTAAACACAACTACAAGCCAAGTATACTTAGAATACTTAATTATACTTTTATAACTGTGTGAGCCACGTTTCTAACATCTGTAAAACTGCATTCTTCCATCTTTAAAATATATCTAAATTATGGCGCATGCTTTCAATGCAAAATGCTGAACAGTTAGTTCACACGTTCATGACCTCAAGGCTAGATTATTGTAATGCTTTACTGGGTGGTTGCCCTGCTTGCTTAATAAACAAACTATAGCAGGTCCAAAACGCAGCAGCTCGAGTTCTTACTAGAACCAGGAAGTATAACCATATTAGCCCGGTTCTGTCAACACTGCACTGGCTCCCTATTAAACATCGTATAAATGTTAAAATCTTGCTTATTACTTACAAAGCACTAAATGGTTTAGCTCCCCAGTACTTGAGCGAACTCTTAACACATTATACTCCATCACGTCTATTGCGGTCTCAAAACTCTGGCCAGTTGATAATACCTAGAATATCAAAATCAACTGCAGGCGGTCGATCCTTTTCCTATTTAGCGCCTAAACTCTGGAACAGTCTTCCTAGCATTGTTTGGGAAGCAGACACACTTTGTCAGTTTAAATCTAGACTAAAAACACATCTCTTGGCTTACACACAGAATATTATCAATTTCTATTATCCAGATCATTTAAATGATTGTTTTAGGCTGCATTAACTAGGTCAGCCAGAACCGGGAACACTTCCCATAACACCTGATGTACTCGTTACATCATAAGAAGAATGGCATCTATGCTAATGTTAGTCTCTCTCGTTTCCATATCAGACTAGATGGTGGACCTGCGCTAGACACAACCTCTGTTGTGTGACCTGCCGATGACTTCTGACCTGTAATGTTGCTTGAATCATAATCATACACTGGCACCTCGACTGAGCCTGGTTTCTCCCAAGGTTTTTTTCTCCATTTTGTCACCTGATGGAGTTTTGGTTCCTTGCCACCATCACCTCTGTTGCCTTCGGCTTTTTGGCTTGCTCAGTTGGGGCTAAAATATAAATTTTACAATAAATATTACAACTAAATATTCAACTATATCACTGATCTGCCCACATTGACACTATATGATAATTGAACTGAGCTGGATAACATCACTGTTTTCTCCAGAGCGGCTGTACAGCCGAATCAAATTCTGTTGCATTATTTCCTGTTACCACTGTGAAGCTGCTTTGAAACAATCAGCATTGTATAAATCACTATATAAATAAAGGTGACCTGACTTTACTTTTAAGTGTATCTCGATCAAAAGATTGAGTACAAGTATAGACCAAACATACTTAGACTTAAGTGCAATTTTAACTACATTTCTGAGAAGTACATAAAAAAGTAGACAAAGTATACTTTCTTATTTTTAGTTAAAAAGTATACTAATAGCACACTTGACCAAACGTCTTTTTTGTAAGGGCAGAATCTGGCAATGTTTTATTAAATCAAATCAAATCAAGTCACCTTTATTTATATAGCGCTTTTAACAAGTCCAATTGTTTCAAAGCAGCTTCACATTGTTAAAAGTAAAATAATGCAACAGAATTTGTACAGCCGTTCTGGTGAAACGGTGATGTTATCCAGCTAATTTCAAGTATCATATAGCATCAATGCGGGCAGATCGGTAATATAGAAGAAATTTAGGTGTCCCCAACTGAGCAAGCCAAAAGCCAGAGGCAACGGTGGCAAGGAACCAAAACTCCTTCAGGGTCAGAATGGAGAAAAAAACCTTGGGAGAAACCAGGCTCAGTCGGGTGCCAGTTCTTCTCTGGCCGACGAACAAACAGTGTATGATTATAATTCTGGCAACATAGCAGGTCTTAATTCATATTAGGCAAATAGATATTTGTTAGATTATTCGAGAGATTGGAGTCGTCACGCCAAGACGGGTTTAATGAGGATGTCGTGTCGATGCAGCATTTACGGGGAGTTTATTTGACATGTTCTCTGCAGACACTTCAGGGATGCGTTGGTCATGTCCAGGCGCTGGTCCACCATCTGATCTGGATACGGCCTGGATCTGGCTGACTGCAGTAAACCTCGGTATAAACAGAAAGACTAACATTAGCGTAGATGCCATTCTTCTTATGATGTAACGAGTACATCAGGTGTTATGGGAAGTGTTCCCGGTTCCGCTGACCTAGTTAATGCAGCCTGACAATCATTTACTGATTTGAGTAATAGAAATTGATAATGTTTTATGTAAGCCATAGTAAAGAGATGCGTTTTTAGTCTAGATTTAAACTGACAGAGTGTGTCTGCTTCCGAACAATGCTAGGAAGACTGTTCCAAAGTTTAGGCGCTAAATAGGAAAAGGATCGACCGCCTGCAGTTGATTTTGATATTCTAGGTATTATCAACTGGCCAGAGTTTTGAGACCGCAATAGACGTGATGGAGTATAATGCGTTAAGAGTTCGCTCAAATACTGGGAGCTAAACCATTTAGTGCTTTGTAAGTAATAAGCAAGATTTTAAAATTTATTCGATGTTTAATAGGGAGCCAGTGTAGTGTTGACAGAACCGGGCTAATATGGTCATACTTCCTTGTTCTAGTAAGAGCTCGAGCTGCTGCGTTTTGGACCAGCTGGAGTTTGTTTATTAAGTGAGCAGGGCAACCACCCAGTAAAGCATTACAGTAATCTAGCCTTGAGGTCATGAACGCATGAATTAACTGTTCAGCATTTTGCATCGAAAGGATGTGCCGTAATTTAGATATATTTTTAAGATGGTAGAATGCAGTTTTACAGATGTTAGAAACGTGGCTTTCAAATGAAAGATTGGTATCAAAGAGCACACCCAGGTTCCTAACTGACGACGAGGACTTGACAGAGCAGCCATCGAGTGTTAGACAGTATTCTAGGTTACTACTTGCAGAGTTTTTTTGTCCAATAATTAAAAATTCAGTTTTTTCTGAATTAAGTTGCAGGAAATTACTAGACATCCAATGTTTTATATCAGCTATGCATTCCGTTAATCTTGTGAATTGGTAAGTTTCATCAGGGCGTGAAGAAATATAGAGCTGAGTATCGTCAGCATAACAGTGAAAACTAATGCCATGCTTCCTAATGATATCTCCCAGTGGTAGCATGTACAGGGTGAAGAGCAACGGTCCTAGCACCGAGCCCTGCGGTACTCCATACTGAACTTGTGATCAGTGTGACATCTCTTCATTTACTGCTACAAACTGATAACGGTCAGATAAGTATGATTTAAGCCATGCCAATGCAGTTCCACTAATGCCAACATAATTTTCGAGTCTATTCAAAAGAATGTTGTGGTCGATAGTATCGAATGCAGCGCTAAGATCGAGTAACACTAATAGAGAAATACAACCACGATCGGATGATAAGAGTAAATCATTTGTAACTCTGATGAGAGTGCTATGATACGGTCTAAATCCTGACTGGAAATCCTCACAGATACCATTTCTTTCTAAAAAGGAACATAATTGTGAAGACACTGCCTTTTCCAGTATTTTTGACAGGAAGGGTAGATTTGAGATCGGCCTATAATTGACTAATTCTGTAGGATCAAGTTGAGGTTTTTAATAAGTGGTTTGATAATAGCCAACTTAAACGTTTTCGGTACATATCCTAATAACAAAGATGAGTTAATGATATTAAGAAGAGGATCTATGACCTCTGGTAGCATCTCTTTTAATAGCCTAGTCGGTATAGGGTCGAGCATACATGTTGTTGATTTAGATGATTTAACGAGTTTAGCCAATTCTTCCTCTCCTATAGCAGTGAATGAATGTAATTTTTCTCAGTGACACAACAATGCTCTGTCTCATGTGACACTATAGTAGACGGCTGCATGGTTATAATTTTCTTCCTAATATTATCGATCTTACACGTAAAGAAGTTCATAAAGTCATTACTGCTGTGCTGTTTACAACCATCAGAAGTATAAGCTTTATTTTTGGTTAACTTAGCCACTGTATCAAATAAATACCTAGGGTTGTGTTTGTTTTCTTCTAAGAGAGTCGAGAAATAAGCAGATCTAGCAGTTTTTACGGCCTTTCTGTATGCGATCATGCTCTCTTTCCATGAATTACTGAAAAATCTCTAATTTTGTTTTCTTCCAGCTGCGCTCCATTTTTCTGGCTACTGTTTTAAGGGCCCGGTGTGCTCATTGTACCACGGCGTTGGACTATTTTCTTTAATCTTCTTTAAGCGCCGGGAGCAACTGTGTCTAAAGTGCTGGAAAAAGAGAGTCAATAGTTTCTGTTGCAAAATCGAGTTCCTCTAGGCTATCTGGGATGCTGAGGAGATGAAACTGATGAGGAAGATTATTTAAAAGCAATTTTTAGTGGCGGCAGTGATAGTTCTGCCATATTTGAAGCGAGGGGACGGCTTTGCAGCCTTAGCTAAATTAAGTATACATGATACTAGGTAATGATCTGAGATGTCGTCGCTCTGCTGCAGAATTTCAACGGTATCAACATTTATTCCATGTGACAATATTAGGTCTAACGTATGATTAAGGCGATGAGTGGGTCCTGACACATGTTGCCTTACTCCAATAGAGTTTAGAATGTCTCTAAATGCTAATCCCAATGCGTCTTTTTCATTATCTACATGGATATTAAAATCACCAACAATTAGTACTTTATCTGCAGCCAGTACTAACTCGGATAGAAAGTCAGCAAATTCTTTGATAAAGTCTGTATTGTGCCCTGGTGGCCTGTATACAGTAACCAACACAAATGTCAAACGGGATTTATCAATTACACTACATAATGCTACATAAAGCACCAAAACTTCAAAAGAATTATATTTGAAACTAGACTTCTGAGTAATACTGAAGATATTATTATAAATTACAGCAACCCCTCCCCTTTACCTTTCAGACGCGGCTCGTGTTTATAACAATAATCTTGGGGTGGACTCATTTAAAGTAATGTAGTCGTCAGGTTTTAGCCAGGTTTCTGTCAAACACAGCAAATCTAGATTATTATCTGTAATTATATCATTAACAATAAGTGCTTTTGGGGAAAGGGATCGAATATTCAGCAACCCGAGCTTTATCATTTGATCATCTGTATTATATCTGTTGTTTATTCGTTTGACATCAATTAAGTTTTTACTGTTGAATGGTCTTGATGTTTTTGTATTTACTAATTCAGGGGAACAGACACAGTCTCTATGTGATAATATCTAGGTGAAAGAGTCTCTATGTGTTGGGATTTATCTGACTTCTGTAACGGAGACAGCTAGCAGCGGTCGGGTAAGCCAGTCCGTTCATTACATCGGTTGTTGAACGTATCATGGCAGTTCATAAATAAAATATCTGGTGAGTGGCCTCTGAAAATACCATACTACCTACAGTAAACTCTATACACTAAGCCTAACTGATAGTGTAAACAAAAACAAATGTGAAATAAAAATCCATCTTAAATTGTTTCTATGGGTTTTTAAGCTCTTTTATCATGAAATTGTGTTTCATGGGACTTACAAGTGCAATGATATACCAGGTGAGGTACTGAGGAAGTTTATTATGTCAGAAAAGCCTAGAGCTGGTTATGTGATGCAAATGTCAAGATACATTCGTTTTCCTTCATTAATAGTACTTTTAAGTTGTCTCTTACTGTTTCTGACATATTTTTTCTAGACATATTGTTTTTGACATATTAATTTGGAAAGACTTGGAGAACTCATTATTTTAGCTGTGTGAAACTTTGAAACATTGAAATTATTGCTCACACACGCCGTCAGAAAGATACATTATTGCTTTATTAATTGTGTTGAATATGAACAGGTGGATTACATTCGAGAGTTGTGGAGGAGGGGAAATAATGACTTGCACATTCAACTGAACATCGCACAAAAACGTGACCAGACATTCTGCAAAATATCTTAATGTTCCATTGAAGTTAAGCATACGGCAAAGTTAAGACATTTAATGCAGGTTTGGAACAGCATGAGATCAAAAACAATATCAAATCAAAGAGATTGTATATCTGTACATCAAAAGACACTTACGAAATTAAGCAGACTGTGTTTGTTTCTTTCAGCAGTTTTGTTCAGAAGCCTTTAAGCTCTCAAGCATATTAATATGTCAAACCAAAGCAATTGATCACAGTGGTATAATATCCTTCTTTAATGCTCAAGAGCTCACAGTCAGCAGCGAATGTTTTCTTATCAGCATACACTAACTTATGCTGCCTGCAGAGGTTGTGAGGGAATAAGTCTTTGTAGAAGTATGCTGAAGGATGAGGCACAAACTAAATTTTGAAGGTGGAAGTTACTCTGATGAACTTTATTAAGAGTACAAGTTAAGGAAAGTAAGGGGGAAGGAGTCTTGTGGGTGCAAGGTGCCATAACAAATCTAGAGTTTGTGTTTTTCAGTGCAGGCAGGATTTGGAAAGCATTCAAGGAGCTGCTTCTGAGGTACATAATAATTTACAAAACGATGAACAATGTTACAAAAAATTGCAAAATGTCCTTCCTCCGCTTAGTTGTCGGGTCTCGACACAAAAACAGTTTGTTTGTTGACTTCTATTTAGATTTCAAGGCATTGTTTTTTTTTTGTTGATGACACTGTCACAACCTGTCGTGTTGGCTGTTTAGTTTTCAAGGTTTCTGTTTATGCTTGTCACCTGGTTATTCATTATTTCATTGATTCTCACACAGCTGTTCCTCATTTCCTCATTAGTTCCCTCAGCATATACACTCACCTAAAGGATTATTAGGAACACCATACTAATACTGTGTTTGACCCCCTTTCGCCTTCAGAACTGCCTTAATTCTACGTGGCATTGATTCAACAAGGTGCTGAAAGCATTCTTTAGAAATGTTGGCCCATATTGATAGGATAGCATCTTGCAGTTGATGGAGATTTGTGGGAGCTCCTGTTCCACCACATCCCAAAGATGCTCTATTGGGTTGAGATCTGGTGACTGTGGGGGCCATTTTAGTACAGTGAACTCATTGTCATGTTCAAGAAACCAATTTGAAATGATTCGAGCTTTGTGACATAGTGCATTATCCTGCTGGAAGTAGACATCAGAGAATGGGTACATGGTGGTCATAAAGGGATGGACATGGTCAGAAACAATGCTCAGGTAGGCCGTGGCATTTAAACTATGCCCAATTGGCACTAAGGGGCCTAAAGTGTGCCAAGAAAACATCCCCCACACCATTACACCACCCCCAGCCTGCACAGTGGTAACAAGGCATGATGGATCCATGTTCTCATTCTGTTTATGCCAAATTCTGACTCTACCATCTGAATGTCTCAACAGAAATCGAGACTCATCAGACCAGGCAACATTTGTCCAGTCTTCAACTGTCCAATTTTGGTGAGCTCGTGCAAATTGTAGGCTCTTTTTCCTATTTGTAGTGGAGATGAGTGGTACCCGGTGGGGTCTTCTGCTGTTGTAGCCCATCCGCCTCAAGGTTGTGTGTGTTGTGGCTTCACAAATGCTTTGCTGCATACCTCGGTTGTAACAAGTGGTTATTTCAGTCAAAGTTGGTCTTATATCAGCTTGAATCAGTCGGCCCATTCTCCTCTGACCTCTAGCATCAACAAGGCATTTTCGCCCACAGGACTGCCGCATACTGGATGTTTTTCCCTTTTCACACCATTCTTTGTAAACCCTAGAAATGGTTGTGCGTGAAAATCCCAGTAACTGAGCAGACTATGAAATACTCAGACCGGCCCGTCTGGCACCAACAACCATGCCACGCTTAAAATAGCTTAAATCACCTTTCTTTCCCATTCTGACATTCAGTTTGGAGTTCAGGAGATTGTCTTGACAAGGACCACACCACTAAATGCATTGAAGCAACTGCCATGTGATTGGTTGATTAGATAATTTAATTAATGAGAAATTGAACAGGTGTTCCTAATAATCCTTTAGGTGAGTGTATTACCCTCTGTTTAGTTAGTCTTGGTCTGGTGTTGTTTGTGTTTCATGCACACTGTTACGTTGCCTTTGCTTGTTTAGATTATCTTTGTGTTAGACTATTTTGTGCTGTTTAATAAAGCTCACATTTTAGATCTGCTTCATCCTCAACCAGTCCAAGACAGAACACTAGACCTCCAAAAAGATATTATTACGGATCTTGCAGCAAAGTTTATAGTCCTCGCCCATGAAAGGTTACCCATTTTAGACAGTCACACAGTTGCCTCCTCTTCCAAGTAAGCCACCCAGTTCCACAGTGTCAGCTCTGCTAATCCTGTTCAGTTTGGCTTCTCCTCCTCCATTGACTCAAGCCAAACGATGCTGTATCGCCTCGAGCCTCCCGGTCTTCAGCTCCGCTATGGTGTGATGATTCCCTGGCTCCACCTTGGACCTCTGAGCCCATAACTCCACCTCGGCCCATTGATCAGTCGGCTTCGCCTTGGATTTTCACTCCCTCTGCTCCACGTGGAACTGTCATCCTTCCTGCTACACCAGGAAATCTCATCCCTCTGGCTTCACCATGGTCAGTTGTCACACTACCTCTACCACTGCCATTGACTTCCGGGCCTTTGGCTGCAACTCTGCTCCTCCTTCCCGCTCTGAAGTGTCTTTTTTAAAAACATGAATCCAACATATAACAAATAGTAATACACTCAAAAAAGTAAAATTTACCCAACTTCACTGCAAAAATATAATTATTTTAATTGAGACAAGAGGTCATCACTGTGACATATTGATCTTCAACTGGTCACTCGTCTTCACGTGATGTGAATTCGCAGCTCAGAGTTCACCAAACTTGAACTTTGCGCATGAGCTTGCGTTTCCGGTCTGACGCATTAGCATTTGTTTGAATGGAAGTCAATGGAACGAAAAGTTCAGTGTGATCACCCCTTTAGCTGTGTTTATCATCATTTCCTCGGTTGCCTTTCTGTTTATGTTTGTTGCCATGGTTATTCATTGTTTAATTGATTCTCACACACCTGTTCTCTTTGTCTGGCGTTGTTTGTGTTTCATGTACACTGTTACATTGGCTTCACTTAGATGATCTTCGTGTTGGATTATACTCTTTTGTTTTGTTTAATAAAGTTAGCACTCTCACTTAATCTTCATCCTCAGCCAGTCCATGACACACACATTCTTATTGTTTATTAGTGAGCTAGACTGAAAATGGCTAAACTCGCTCACAAATTACAGCCAGTCATCTAAAAAATTATTTATGCATGCGAAACATGAGAAACAATTAGCAAAATAGCTCATCACTCATCTCCACTGGTATTCTATTGCGTCGGTTGGGCTGCGTGTGCAGCTGATTTCATATCAGGGGAGAGATCTTCTGGCTGTCTTCCGCCTCCAACAAGGGGCCAAGTTTGAATGTTGTGTTTACAAACTGTAACTTAATTGTTGCCTCAAGGCAGTGTGGGAGTGTTTAGTACGCTTAGTCACTACCTACGATCTGCCTATATCAAGCTCACCCCATTGAGTAGCCACTAACCTATTTATTTCAAATGCTGAACAGTTGTTTGCCCACACAAGTGGCCTATTATCTTTTCCTACTGATGGCTCCCAGTTGATGCACAGGCACTGTACAATATGTCAACAGAGGTTCCACAGGAGTCATTTAGTTGGCACCCAAGCATATGCACATGCTGACATTATAAGCATGCCAATCCAATATCATTATCAGAGACACCACTTACTCATGTAGACATTCATGCAGTGCCCATGATGTGCGATCTAACAAAACCTTTTGCACCATTTTTGTTTATGTAATGACAGTTGGTTGACTAATGATTATGAATTCAACCCCAAATGTTGACCTTTGTAAGATGGAGGTGCTGATGATCAGCCAAACGAAGCATCTAGGTATTCCATATCACTGACAGATGCTTGAACAAATTACAGAAACTGTTAACTTTGTAGGCAAAGTGTTAATAGACAAAATTAATAATAATAATAATTAAGTTATCAAAGTCGGTATGAAACTGAAGTTGCAAGACAGTAGTCTTTTCTTCCCTATTGTAATGTATATCCAAGTGAAACGGCTTCTGGAACGAGTAAAATTATTGGATTTTGTCCAATAATTTGGGAAAAATCTTTCTTTGCCAAATAAAAGTCATGTGGTGTGACCAAAAAAATCACATTGTCCAACCAACATCAGAGACAATAGCTGTGTCACAATTCAGAGACTACATTCTTCGAAGGATGTGGATTTCAAAGGCTACACCTTCAAAGTGCGCGAAAGTCGAAAAGAGCATTGTTAAATGGCACAGTCTAGCCTACGGAGGATTGCTCGTCGCCTAGCAACTGTGACAGCTGCCGTTGACAAGTTAAATAAAAAAAAAAAATATCCAAATGTGTGGAAACAAAACAGGGTTCACAACCTGTCTAAATATGTTTACCTTGGTCAATTTATGCACCAATAAAGAGTATAATTCATCTATAAAATCACATCTTGCTAAAATATGTCAACATTTGAACAGCTTGACATCATAGAAACAAATCTGAAATACATCCACATCCATATTTAAATGCAGACAACCATCTCTTTAATCAACAAGCCAAGCTTTTGGTGTACCATGGACAAGGATCCTGCAGGCGCCCCTGTTTGTGGCCATATATTGGCTCAGCTGCATGTTGGCATAAATCTACTTTTTCAAGCATAAACACTTATAGCTTAACACACGGAGGATGTTCGGCAAGCTAATAAATACTACATGAGGCTGAGACAGAGCTCAACAGGGTCTGAGATTTGCTTGAATAGGTGAATGGGTTGAGAGTAGGGTCAGTTTAGGAATTTAACACAGTCATCCATTGTGATTCAGAATGTTTTGATGCGACTCAGACAAGGTTTGGTTATGGTTCAGTGAGCACAGTTTTATTACTGCAAAGAGAATAGACCAGTATCCCTGAGGGGTCATGAAAAAGCTTCTCGTTGTGCTTTTGAAAATAGCAAAGCTGTCATTCAGTGCTGATCTCAAGCATCAGCCTTGGTGCATAAATAAGGGGTTCTGGCATTTCACTCACTTAGCACATATATATTTAAAGTGTGTTGAGCTCAGTGTCCTTAATACAGGAGAAGATTCATACACTGATCCAGATGAATGACTGAAGTGGGGCAGAGTGAGCTGTCGGTCTCAATGATCACTGCCTAAAAGCTTCCCATCAGTAGATGGATGAATCCTGAGATGGCAAGTCTACCGACCACCCACACTGATGTCCTTCTTGGTTCATACTTGGACCATGGGTGCTTCTCAATTCTTATTTGTGCATGCTCGTTTTCTTTCCTCGCTTCTTTTCCTCACATTTTATCTCCACCCCTTCAGGATGTGAGGGAAGAATGCAAGGAAAAGGTGCGAGGATGGAGGAATTGAGTCAAGTGAAATTAAATATCCTCGCTCCCTTTAACGTCACTTCAAAGCGTCGTCAATTAATGATGACTCTACACCGCTGGATTTAGCTTGCACATCGGGATTCTTGAACATTAGAGATAATATAATATTAATATTATAATAGTTTCAACCTCCACAATTTTTTTTTTTATATTACCAGTTATTATTAACAATTAATTATTCTCAGTTGTTAACTGCTTTTTATTTGTTGTATAGTATTACAGTGTTTAAATTTCTTACATTTTCTTGTGCTTTGATATAAGTCTGCAACTGTCCTACTACAGTTGTTGAAATTTGACATACATTGTCTTAAACAAGTAAATAATAATAATAATAATGAATAAACTGTGGCAAGATGTGAAGGGGGAGGAGAATGTATACGTGCGTCACGTTTAGTTGCTAAAACACTTCCGCAAAGGATACACCTGTGTATCCTCGCTCATGACTCCTCAGGAAGCCTCCTCACCCCTCGAACCTCACCTCCTCACGGTGCAATTAGAGAGTTGAGATGTGGCTGAGCTCCATAGGCTTCTGGGTCATAGGATGGAGGACGGAGGAGCGAGGAAACGAGGAGGGATATTGTGAAGCACCCCATGTTAATTGTTCTGTGGGATATAAACTACATCTCACACAGAGAGTGCACCCTTATGACAATTCACTCACAGCATTCATTCAAGAACTGCCAGGATCTCCCACTGATCAGACAGAAGTATAATAATTAATGTAATTAGCTTCATTGTTCTGTGACTAGTAAGGAGAAGAGGGAAAATAGCTTGCCGCAGCTGCAGTTTTCAGCTAATTTGAAAACAGATTGCATAATTGATTTAAAAGTCCCTTAAATTGTGACTGAGATGAAATTATGGAGGGCGAAGCCCCACTAAACAGGGTTTGGCACAGGGGTGGGCAACTCTGGCCCTCAAGATCCACCTTCCTGCAGAGTTTTTCTCCAACCCTAATCAAACACACTTGAACAAGCTAATCAAGGTCTTCAAGATTACACTCTACAGGCAGGTGAGTTTGATTAGAGTTGGAGCTATTTTTATAATTTAATAGTTATATTCTCATTTAATATTTTTATATATTTATTAAACTGAATGCAGTTAAATTAAAATCGAAACTTCATCCACACCATTGTGCCGTCAGTATCTGTATCAGCGAACAACAGAAACTGTGAGCAATCTTCAAGGACTACAGCATTAAAATGGTTCACTTCAAAATCCATTATTGAACACTGCTGCTACTGCCTTTTTTCAAAACAAGCATGAAAAGCTGCTTGACTGTTTACATATAGAGTAATATACTGAAAATGCTCAAATTTCTCACATAAGATACATTTTAAACAACCTGTTTATGTTCTCATTTTGGCATTTCAACAGGAAAACACTTGAATTAGTCTTTAATATATCACTCAGGAACACGGGGGATCATTAGAGATACAAATCTCAGAACCACAGGAGATAAATAGGTGCACCACACAGTACAGACAATTGAGGGTACGTTTACATGACAAATACACTCACCTAAAGGATTATTAGGAACACCATACTAATACTGTGTTTGACCCCCTTTCGCCTTCAGAACTGCCTTAATTCTACGTGGCATTGATTCAACAAGGTGCTGAAAGCATTCTTTAGAAATGTTGGCCCATATTGATAGGATAGCATCTTGCAGTTGATGGAGATTTGTGGGATGCACATCCAGGGCACGAAGCTCCCGTTCCACCACATCCCAAAGATGCTCTATTGGGTTGAGATCTGGTGACTGTGGGGGCCATTTTAGTACAGTGAACTCACTGTCATGTTCAAGAAACCAATTTGAAATGATTCAAGCTTTGTGACATGGTGCATTATCCTGCTGGAAGTAGCATCAGAGAATGGGTACATGGTGGTCATAAAGGGATGGACATGGTCAGAAACAATGCTCAGGTAGGCCGTGGCATTTAAACGATGCCCAATTGGCACTAAGGGGCCTAAAGTCCCCCACACCATTACACCACCACCACCAGCCTGCACAGTGGTAACAAGGCATGATGGATCCATGTTCTCATTCTGTTTACGCCAAATTCTGACTCTACCATCTGAATGTTTCAACAGAAATCGAGACTCATCAGACCAGGCAAGATTTTTCCAGTCTTCAACTGTCCAATTTTCAGGACTGCCGCATACTGGATGTTTTTCCCTTTTCACACCATTCTTTGTAAACTCTAGAAATGGTTGTGCGTGAAAATCCCAATAACTGAGAAGATTGTGAAATACTCAGACCAGCCCGCTCTGGCACCAACAACCATGCCACGCTCAAAATTGCTTAAATCACCTTTTTTTCCCATTCTGACATTCAGTTTGGAGTTCAGGAGATTGTCTTGATCAGGACCACACCCCTAAATGCATTGAAGCAACTGCCATGTGATTGGTTGATTAGATAATTGCATTAATGAGAAATTGAACGGGTGTTCCTAATAATCCTTTAGGTGAGTGTATGTACTAAAAACTGAATTTTGCGTACAGATGACAATGCTGTCAATGTGATCCCCGTTCACACAGATCCGTGAAAACGAATACAAATCTTGTATTTTTCATGCCAGGCCAGTATTTGGTAAATAAAAAAAAAAAAAAAAAAATGTTTTTGGAGACAATAATGGAGACAATAATGGTATCGTTTTTAAGAACTTGCACTTTGAAACTCGTTTTCAAAAGTTTGTGTTTTCAGACTCACAAAAAAACGCTGTCGTGTAAATGAATGGCCAAAACGCATTAAAAGTTTTCCATTTTTAGTTGAAAATGGTGTTGTGTACATGTACACAGCGATATATTCTATTTGCACTATAAAAAGTAGCAGTTCTTTGCAATAAGCAACTATTTGCACCTCAGTATTGTTGTACAGAATTTACAGAATGCTGTAATAATAATATTAAATGGATGCCACCTTATTGGGACAATACACCTACACCTACCCCTAACCCTAACTGATAAATCCTGCGATTAAAAAATTCCCTCACTTGGTCCCCTGGGGCTGTGCCCATAATGCCCATAATGCCCATAATGCCCATTAGGTAATCCAAACTAGCTCATGGGACAAATAATGGCAACTAGTGTCACAAATCAACCAGACTGCCTCACTTCCACCACACAGCGCTCTCAATCTTCAGAGTACTAATCACCCGCACCTGGCACCACTCACCTCATCACCAGCAGACAATATAACCACGCCACTTACCTCCAGTCCTTGTCTGGCCTTGAACAAGGAAAGACCTACTTACCTATTCTCTTCTTATCTAGAGTGTTGATATCTAGCGATTGTTCTAGTTACTACTTCCCTCTGTGTTGGCTCACCGTCCTCGATTCAAGTCTCCTGGCCATCCTAGCACCTGGATCTTCCATCTACCATTCCTGCCATAAAGAAACATACCAGATCACCGATCATCATCATCTGGTTTCACTTTCATTGTTGTTTCTCTGGTCACTGCCCTGTGTTCCAATAAAGTGTTAGTTTGGATCTGCATTAACCTTGTCCAGTGTCTATATCCTGCCAACTAGACAATGTGAAACTAATTAGTAACCATTTTCCCTTTTCTTTTATTAAAAGTATTCACAAATTTGATAACTATAGCATGAAATATCTAATATTCCAATTGTCAAATATGGGCAAGTGGATGTGTTTTGTTGTTTAAACACCTTTTATAATGGCCACGTTAGCTGAGGTATGCGCAATTGGTGCTGCCATTTTAGTTTGTGACACAGTTCAGAGAATCGGATCTATTGGATTTACAACACGTGAATTCATCCACTTCTCCTGAAATACAAGAAAGTAAGTGGCCGGTGAATTGAGAGAAGAATAGAGTATTCCATAGACATCTCTTCCATAGACACTCTAAATGTATTGTTTTGCTGGTACTTATGTTTATTTAAATGTCTGAAGCCAACACGCAGAAGCACATTTGATTTAAACATTGATCACATGAAGCACTGACTGTTCTAATCACACCGGTGTGATTGTATACTCCAGGGACCAGTCAAGACTGATCACACCGGTGTGATTGGTTAATGGTTAAAGATGAATAATGATATTGGAATATGCTAACCCTATTTGTAAAAAAATCTCAATGTTCCAGTGTTCTGAATGGTAAATTTTGCTACTAGTGTTAAGATAGGCGTAAGATAGTGTTAATGTTTTACTTATACGAGTTTAGCTGTATGAGTAAAATATTTTTATCGTATCAGCATTTCGTCCAGATGGATCCGATGTTTTGGGAGGATGAAACCGATATTTTTTTAAATCGGGTCCCAGAGTGGATAAATCTGAAAATGACACGTTTTCATGTGAACAGCCAATCCATATATTTTGTGAAACGATGATGTCATCACCCCACGTCTCGACCCTAGTCAGACGCCACATGCTCCAAGTCTTCTTCTCCGTTCTTATTGTATTTCTGTGGCAGAATTACAGCGCCACATAATGGTCTGACATGTATACTACATCGTTTTGAGCCAGTTTCAGTGGTTTTGTGTGTATGCAGATATTTCTTGAAAAAACTATTAAAAAAACTGATCGGATAGGGAAAGCTCTGTCTTCATGTGGATGTGGCCATAGTACAGTGATGTCCCGTGCAAAGGAGTAGAGGATCTAATTGAAGCATTTATTAATGAAAAAAAGACTATCCAAAGAGAACTGGCATAAAAAAGAAGGGTGAAAAAACAAAACAACAACAGCCTAAATTAAACTGCAAAACACAGGCTAAGACAACTCATGAGACAAAGAGCTATTCAGATGCAAACAAGAAACTAAACTAGTGCGAAACAACTTAATTTAACTTAATTATTCTGTTTACAATAACTCGTGCATGTACCTTTTGCTAACAGAGGATGCAAATGTTCACTTTCATTTGAAACACCACTACAAATGCTGTACACTTTTCAAAGTTCCCTTCAAGGGCACAAAAATGCCGTTTGGAGTTTGGAGTTGGAGCCCTAGACACAGGTGAGAATCGGCAACCAAAGAAACAAAAACTTCAAAATTAAAACAGAATGAAAACTTCAACAGAAAAATCCTAGGGAAACATAACAAACACACTATACAATACTGTTTGAAATAAACACTGTGAATATTATAAATTATTTAAATCAGTATTTAAGCAACAGTAAAGCATTAAAATGGCTAGCTTGATTGAAAACTTTTCTGCCCTTAGCAAAAAGAGTCTCGACCAGTGACTAAAAAAACAGGACATGTGACAGCTCTTTTTGAATGGTATGGTGATAGAGCTGTCTAGTAACCTTAAGGTTAGTGATTTGAAGGAATGAAAAGTCTGATATCCCTTATCACTGTGTCCTTGAGAAAGGCACCTTACCCAAGTTTCTCCAAGAAGATATCACTGTGTAAATGCTAAATGCTCTACAAGTTATACATCTTTTTAGGTAAAAAAGCAGCTGCTAAAAGAATACAATAACTATATCTGGCATATCTCTACAGACTGTGTATGTTAGTGTGCAGGATCTGTGAGAGAGGACAAATAAACATCTTTAGATTATTTATCTGTATGATTAATTTATACCTGCAGTTTTGTCCACCTCTACTGAGGAACTTCATCACATTAAAACAATTTAATGTATTACACAAGTGACACTGACAAAACGAATGTAAAGATTTTGCTGTGCTTCAAGTTGCCCTATGGAACTTTGACCTCTTTATCGCCATCTTTGGTACAAGCACAACATTGCATTTCACTTGCAAAGTAGTTATTTAATTAATGACAGTTGTGCTTTGGCTCTGCCCTTTTGCATTGAAGAACCTGATGGTTCACATGTGTCTGGTTTAGTTGCCAAGAAAACCTCATGGCCCCCAGAATATTTTGTTGTATGAATATCTGAATATGCAGTATCAAAAGAAAGAACAAAGCATCTGCTTTAAAGACATTGTTTTATTCTAGCTTCATGCATTCTTTTTTTTTATCAACACTTAAAGGGTTAGTTCACCAACAAATGAAAATTAGCCCATGATTTACTCACCCTCAAGCCATCCTAGGTGTATATGACTTTCTTCTTTCAGACAAATACAATCAGAGTTATATTAACAAATAACCAAGCTTTATAATGGCAGTGAATGGGAGCCCAAAATTCGAAGCCCCAAAAAAGTGCATCCATCCATTATAAAAGTGCTCCACACGGCTCCAGGGGATAATAAAGGCATTCTGAAGCAAATCGATGGGTTTGTGTACGGAAATATCCAAATATCCAAAATTATGACTTCGATACGATACCAGACTAAAATACCTCGATAACAAAACTAAATTGATACCACAGCAAAAGAAACAGTAAAAATAATTGAATAATATAACAGAAAAATTAGAGGTTACTATTAATTTTTTTATTATTATTATTTTTTTAAACCCTAAAAACTCCCTTGGCCAGCATGTTCCTGCTCTGCTTTTTGACCATTCCCTCCTCTTTATTTAATAATAATAATAATAATAATAATAATAATAATAACAACAATACTACTACTACTACTACTACTACTACTACTAATAATAATAATAATAATAATAATAATAATAATAATAATAACTACATGCCAGTGTGAACATCCTTACAGAGATGTTCAATCACATTATTATCATTCACTAACCTTTCACTATTCTCAACAGGTTGGGATGACCAAAATCTCATTTCATGATACTAATAATTAAATATTTTTAAATGTAATTTTATAATTACAATATAGATATTTAATTTAATTGTATCTTAGTTTTTTTAAATAAGCAAAAATGTAAATTACAAACAATATGACAAAAACAGTGCTTTATTTTCAGATACAGTAGGTCTATTTAACAGGAGCATTCAATAAATAAATGAAATAATCAAATGTATATATATATATATATATATAAAAACGTTACACTGATTCTCAAGTTAATCAGTCAAGCATGGGGTGATTTTCTATTTTCTTTTGTTATTTGATTAACATTAAACACACAGAATATCAGGTCCGGCCCTTTAAGAGCTGCACGGACCCAATACACTGTAACACATCTGATTTCTCACTCAACTCTGTGTACGTTCACTAAAGACATATCCGACTGTGTTTACCTGAATGCTCGTCAGGACGTGCATTTTTACATATTTTTGACCATTTAAACCCAATAATCCGCGAAACTGGCGTCGCGATATGTCTGAGTGAAAGGCGTGTGTGCACGCTTCAGGTCAGAGTCCGGCAGCGCGAGCACGTCCCGCCTTGCACTTTATTTTCTAATGCATGCGTTTCTGTTGCTTTCTTTGTCATGCGCTGCACATATATATTTAACTCTTCTGCTTCCAATGTTTAGTGCACGGTGGACGCAGAGCTCTGCACACACGTCCTAACTCCTGCTGTCACACATCGACGCAAATAAATACTGCTCTCAGGGTGCTGTCATTCTTAAAGTACCGGTACTAATAAAATGTCATATCGTACTGTTTTTAATAACAAGGTATCGTGATAGTTTTCTAGTACCGGTATATTGTGCAACATTACTGCCTGCCATATTCAACTTCCAGAAAAAGCGTAACTGGCACGACGATGACGTCGGAACGTAGCGTAAGCATTTTGAACTGCGAGACGTGTTACACTATCTGTGTAAGTTGAATACTGAAGAAGCTAGATATTTTACAGAAACGCATTGCCTCACTTCAGAAGAACTTTATTAAATCATGAGGTAATTTAAATTTTTGGGTGAACTATCCCTTTAAATGTGGGTAAATTGAATAAAAAAAAGCAACATTTTGAACAAAAAGCTGAGAAAATCGCTTTATTACATGTGTAATAGCGCCCCCTACCGTATAACAGTGAAAACAGGAAACTGTAAAATTCTGTCAATGGCGGGGAAAGAGTTAAAACATAAGGTAAGGTAAAATTTGTTATTTTAAGAAATATTCACTGAAAGGTTCTTTGGGGAACCAATTGCTATTGCATCGCTATTCGCTACAAAACCCAACTTAAGAACTTTTATTTTTAAGAGTTCAAAAAGAATATAATCTGAGCAAGAAAGTACCATATCTGGTGCTGGGATATTGGATATAGTTCTGGGACAGACTTTGCTTCTAAGTTACTCTGTTTTGACAGTGGGTGATTCCCAGAGGTCAATAATGGTTATTGTTTGAATTCCACATAAAATAAAATCAATCGAGTCTTCTGAAGTGGTATGACAACTGAAATGTAAGTTATTTACAGAGGATTTTTTCGTCCACCGCAGTTCTCAAATCTTATTTTCAATTTGGCATATTCATGTTTGCTTATCTGACATATAAAACCTGATGCAATAAAGCATCATGGTTTTTTAAGTTGAATGTGAGTGTATAGGAGGTTTCAAGAGGAAAAAGGGAAAATTACTGCAATGGCATAGCAGGAGAGCTGTACCCCTAATGATGTGTTTGGCCTTGAGCTCAGTGGAGATGAGGAACAAGAGAAACATCCAATTACTCTCAATCAGTGCATTAGCGCTAATCAAGGGGAAGAACATGACTGTGAATACTGTGGAGAAAAAGGTCAGGATGAAAATCTTCTATGAATTAGACATATTATATTGACTTGACAAAATCAACATACTGTTATTGTATAAACTTGTACACACTCAGTTCACCAAAGTGTTGGCCCGTTGGTCAGTTCACTTATCCAATTGGTACATTGTTTTAAAAGTGGCATTGATGGTTAAAAGTTGAAGGTGAGACACTGTAAACACTGAGATGTGATGTCGCTATCTTTTGCACACACCAACCACTTAGCACATAGCAACTACCCAGAGCGCCCTAGTGTGACTGGTCCTACTCACAACTCTCTGAGTGGCATTCAAAACAGCATCACTGGCATGGGAGGCGGGCATACTAACAAGGACGCTAAAAGCCTCAACATCTAGTGTCAGTTGCTATTGCGCCTCCTGCACAGCAAAAACTCCAGTGTTAAATTAACTCTCCTGGGAGTATATGGGAGACTACACTCAAGAGTGTTAAAGTGTTAAAAGAAGAGTGTTGAAGCAGTGTTAAAGTTAATGAGATATTTAACTGATTAATTGAGTGATGATTGGCCATTATTGAAGAAACCTGAGGTTAACAAACAGAATCGCCAAAGGAGAACATCACAATTTTCAGTCACCATTATGGTGATTAGTGTTTGCTTTAGTTTGGATCATGCCCGTGACATTTTAACATTAGATTTTTTTTTTGGCTTGTTTTAACAGCCAGACAAGCAAAGAGTAAAAGTTGATCAGGTGGTGTTGGTTATGTTTTGACATAGTCATCAATTGAACTGAATCATTGAACTAATACAAACCTGATTCCAAAAAAGTTGGGACACTGTACAAATTGTGAATAAAAAAGGAATGCAATAATTTACAAATCTCATAAACTTATATTTTATTCACAATAGAATATAGATAACATATCAAATGTTGAAAGTGAGACATTTTGAAATGTCATGTCAAATATTGGCTCATTTTGGATTTCATGAGAGCTACACATTCCCAAAAAGTTGGGACAGGCAGCAATAAGAGGCCGGAAAAGTTAAATGTACATATAAGGAACAGCTGGAGGACCAATTTGCAAGTTATTAGGTCAATTGGCAACATGATTGGGTATAAAAAGAGCCTCTCAGAGTGGCAGTGTCTCTCAGAAGTCAAGATGGGCAGAGGATCACCAATTCCCCCAATGCTGCGGCCAAAAATACTGGAGCAATATCAGAAAGGAGTTTCTCAGAGAAAAACTGCAAAGAGTTTGAAGTTATCATCATCTACAGTGCATAATATCATCCAAAGATTCAGAGAATCTGGAACAATCTCTGTGCGTAAGGGTCAAGGCCGGAAAACCATACTGGATGCCGTGATCTTCGGCCCTTAGACGGCACTGCATCACATACAGGAATGCTACTGTAATGGAAATCACAACATGGGCTCAGGAATACTTCCAGAAAACATTGTCGGTGAACATAATCCACCGTGCCATTTGCCATTGCCAGCTAAAACTCTATAGGTCAAAAAAGAAGCCATATCTAAACATGATCCAGAAGTGCAGGCGTTTTCTCTGGGCCAAGGCTCATTTAAAATGGACTGTGGCAAAGTGGAAAACTGTTCTGTGGTCAGACCAATCAAAATTTGAAGTTCTTTTTGGAAAACTGGGACACCATGTCATCCAGACTAAAGAGGACAAGGACAACCCAAGTTGTTCTCAGTGCTCAGTTCAGAAGCCTGCATCTCTGATGGGATGGGGTTGCATGAGTGCGTGTGGCATGGGCAGCTTACACATCTGGAAAGGCACCATCAATGCTGAAAGGTATATCCAAGTTCTAGAACAACATATGCTCCCATCCAAACGTCGTCTTTTTCAGGGAAGACCTTGCATTTTCCAACATGACAATGCCAGACCACATACTGCATCAATTACAACATCATGGCTGCGTAGAAGAAGGATCCGGTACTGAAATGGCCAGCCTGCAGTCCAGATCTTTCACCCATAGAAAACATTTGGAGCATCATAAAGAGGAAGATGCCACAAAGAAGACCTAAGACAGTTGAGCAACTAGAAGCCTGTATTAGACAAGAATGGGACAACATTCCTATTCCTAAACTTGAGCAACTTGTCTCCTCAGTCCCCAGACGTTTGCAGACTGTTATAAAAAGAAGAGGGGATGCCACACAGTGGGAAACATGGCCTTGTCCCAACTTTTTTGAGATGTGTTGATGCCATCAAATTTAAAATCAATTTATTTTCACCTTAAAATGATACATTTTCTCAGTTTAAACATTTGATATGTCATCTATATTGTATTCTGAATAAAATATTGAAATTTGAAACTTCCACATCATTGCATTCTGTTTTTATTCACAATTTGTCCCAACTTTTTTGGAATCGGGTTTGTATATAGCCTTATAGCTGAGTTACGTTTATACCAGCCTTGTGATTCCACAGAATAAAATCCAGCATTTTCAACTTAATCCACAGGATTTCCTAAAAGTTTTTCTGATCAAAAAACATTTAAGAAAAACTCATTTTCACAGACATCAAGAATCAGCCTGAGAATCTCAACACCAGTGACCATCAAAAAGCATGTTGCAGTGCATTCTGGGAGCCATCAATCAAAATTATTCCATGGCTCCCATCATGCACTGCATGAATAACTTTTGAGCTTTGGTCACCATTGTTGAGATTCCTACGCTGATTCTTGATGTGTGTGTGTCTAAGAGGAAGGTTTTTTTTTTTTAATCAGAACAACTTTCAAGAAATCCTTAGAATTAATAGAGTTATATTGAAAATGCTAGATCTTATGTTGTAATCAACAAGATAAACCAAACTCAGAGACTAGGCTCTAAATGAGCTCATTGATTAAGGTCAAGTAATAACAATGTCAAAACATAACCAACACCAAACAATCATCTTTTCTCGTGGCTTTTCTGGCTGTTACAACTCAGCGACAGCAACAAACAAAATATAATGTTAAACGGTCAAGGGTCAAGATCCCAAGTAAAGCAAACACTGATCACCATAATGGTGACCTAAAAAGTTTTTCTCATTTGGTGATTCTGCTTGTTAACAATCAGGTATCTTCAATAATGGCCAATCATCACTCAATTAATCAGTTAATTATCTAATTAACTTTAACACTGCTTCAGTGTTACTTTAACATTCTTATTTTAACACTTTAACACTCTTGAGTGTGGTCTCACATATACTCCAGGAGAGTTAATTTAACACTGAAGATTTTGCTGTGTGAGGTCAGGGGAGAGAGTTTTACCTGCACAGCTCTTTACTAACTGGCCTCAGTTACACTCACTTCCTTAAATCTGACTCCCACCCGGGTCACGGCAGCAATGTAACTGGTCCTACTCACACCGCTCTGTGTGGGATTTGAGTCAGTGTCATCGGCAATGGATGCGCGTGTGTGCTAACAAGGACACTAAAGACCACAGTCTCTAGCATCAGTGGCTAGTCTGCTACTGTAGCTCTTGAGGAGTGAGGTTTACTCACATAGCTTTTTATTAGCTGGCCTCTGTTACACTCACCACCCTAAACCCCGTCTGGGTCACGGCACCAATATAACTGGTCCTACTTGCACTGTTCCAAGCAGGGTTTTGAACCACCATCACCAGTATGGGAGGTGAGTACGCTAACAAGGACACTGAAGACCACAGCCTCTATCGCCAGTCGCTAGTGCACCTTTATCTAGTCTACTAGCTAGTCTTCATTACACTAGCAACCGCCTATCTTACACCTGTTCTGATGCCGTGAATCTATTTTACATTTTGAGGGCTAATTAATATGAATTTATATGATCTCATTCATACAGTTTTGTATGATATGTTTACGCCCAAGTGACGGTTGCTTAGGGATAGACCTTCATGCAAAAAATGTTTTTATCTAAAAGTCATAGATTTTGATATGATTCACATAGCACAAATTCATACAAAATCAGCACCTGGTAAAATACCAACATTTTTCTGTGAGATCGGGTTTGTTCAGACTTAAATGTCTCTTCAACCTGAGTATTTAAATCACATACAAAAAGTCATATAACCTTTAGACTTCATACTTCATAAAACATCCAAAGTTTGTTTTGACAAACCTTCCTGGTCTAGTTTATAATTGAAAATGTTAAATGAACTACACTCTATAAGTCTAAAGCACAGGTTCACTGTCTGAAAACAGCTTCTAACAGTGATGAATATATATATATATATATATATATATATATATATATATATATATATATATATATATATATATACAGGATCTTTCAGAAAATACTTTACACAAAGTGGTGTACAAGTGATGTTATGGAACAAGTTGTGTAAACTTTGTGACCTGTGTACAGGAGGCCAGATGGTACTGCATTTCCAACACCAGCTGTTCCTTCGAGAGCTATAGAAACTGCTTCTAATGAGAGGTTATCCACACATACTGATGCTCTGCTGCTAGTACATTGAAATGCGGACCTTTGCTTTCATTAACATTTGCCCAGGATGGATATAAAAATGAATATAACTTCAAATTACAACCACCACTAAGCAGGTTTATGATTCTCAAGGCCAGTGACAGTCTCTAGACCCATTTCATTTGAACTCAGCCTTGGTCTTAAAAGATTCCTGCCTTAGGCAGTACATCCACTGCCTTGTTGCTATATTTAGTGGCTTAAGCCGTATATAGTGAATTAATTTTTGAATAATAGAGTTGGGAACAAAGACCTTTTCCATTTACTCTACAGTACTAGAACCAGATGATGTTTGTGTGGATTTCCATGTATGTATTTATGCATGCATGTACAGTATTTATGAATTTCTGTATCAGTCAGTCAGCACTATCAGAAATTAGCCATAGGTCTGTGAATTTTCAGTTTGAATCAACTCACACAATGACTGACTCAGTTAAATGTTATCTTCTTCAATAATTAAAAGATTTATTAATTAAATTATTAAGGAACCAGAATCATTGCAATCAGAAAAAAATGTTACCCATCCCTAGTGAATGAGGTCACTAGCTAGAAGCGATTTGTAGACTCATGGAGAATTTCCTGCATTCTTTTCCTGGTGAGAGTATTAAAAGAGCCTTTGAATGACGGAAAGACTGCAGGGGAAGTTCAGTGTCGCTGTTACTCTCTGCACATGGTTAAACTGCCAGTGTTGGCCCTGGTAGAACACTACTGTCTCTCCATATCAATCCAGTTAGTGGCTCGCTGGGTTTGTTGTCACGCTCAGTGGACGCTGGTTGGCTGCTGCAACGGCTCCTTTCATCTCTAGGTTATCGCCAATACACATTGCATTCAGCACGATGAGCTTGAAAGCACATTCTCTAGGAATACGCAGCTCTCTGTGGCATCTACACAACATGCCATAAGCCTCACAGACCCAGATCGGTTCCTAAATTAATTTTAATAAAGAACTTCTAATGGAAAGTGAATAACTGAAATCTTTTCAGAAACATATAAGTGGATTATTAGACACTGGTAGAGGTTCAGAAGAGTGTGTCTCAAAGCTAATAACTTCAGGATGTTAATTTGGTTCAGCAATATTTTCACTTGCATTTATGTCTATCCAAAGATTACAACTGTTATGACTTAATACTTTAGAAAATAATGATGACGTCCTTGCAACTCTTTGCACTCATTTTAACTCATTTAAGACTGTGTATGAGGATATTCAACAAAGTGTACATTCTGGCATACCTTTGTGTGTTTTTGTCCGTTCAGGTGCAAAAGAGAACTCAATGTGGCCGTGCACTGTCTGGAGCGTCTTTCTGGAGTGCATGTGTTGCACAGAGAGATTCACAGATGTGTGCCAGTACAGATTTAAGTTATTATTTTTGCTTCTTGGGCGGATGGGCTACAACAGCAGAAGACCCCACCGGGTACCACTCATCTCCACTACAAATAGGAAAAAGAGGCTACAGTTTGCACAAGCTCACCAAAATTGGACAGTTGAAGACTGGAAAAATATTGCCTGGTCTGATGAGTCTTGATTTCTGTTGAGACATTCAGATGGTAGAGTCAGAATTTGACGTAAACAGAATGAGAACATGGATCCATCATGCCTTGTTACCACTGTGCAGGCTGGTGGTGGTGGTGTAATGGTGTGGGGGATGTTTTCTTGGCACACTTTAGGCCCCTTAGTGCCAATTGGGCATCGTTTAAATGCCACAGCCTACCTGAGCATTGTTTCTGACCATGTCCATCCCTTTATGACCACCATGTACCCATTCTCTGATGCTACTTCCAGCAGGATAATGCACCATGTCACAAAGCTCGAATCATTTCAAATTGGTTTCTTGAACATGACACTCACTGTACTAAAATGGCCCCCACAGTCACCAGATCTCAACCCAATAGAGCATCTTTGGGATGTGGTGGAACGGGAGCTTTGTGCCCTGGATGTGCATCCCACAAATCTCCATCAACTGCAAGATGCTAGCCTATCAATATGAGCCAACATTTCTAAAGAATGCTTTCAGCACCTTGTTGAATCAATGCCACGTAGAATTAAGGCAGTTCTGAAGGTGAAAGGGGGTCAAACACAGTATTAGTATGGTGTTCCTAATAATCCTTTAGGTGAGTGTATATACTCATAATAACTCATTGCCATCTATAGTTCCATGAAGAACCTTTAACATCCATGAAACCTTTCCATTCCAAAAAAGGTTCTTGTAATACTTTATTTTACAGTGTCACTATACATGCAGTTACAAAGTAATGACTATAAATTGTGCTTAATTACATGCAACTAACTTCAACCACACCCTAATCCTACTCTAACCCTATAGTAAGTGCATGTAGTTAATTAGTACTACTCAGTAATTACATGTATAGTTACACTGTAACACGGACACCTTAAAATAAAGTGTAACCAAGGTACTTTATAGTGGACAATGGTTCTTTAGATTTTAAAATGTATCAAACTAAGAAATAAAATAGTTCACTGAAAGGTTCTTTGACAAACCCAAAAAGGTTCTTCTTTGGCAGTGTTCCCAAACTTAGTTTTGCTGTCCCACCTAAAAATAACATTAAAACCGAGCATGTATTTTTAATAGGAACAATCCCGTAAGCCTAATTGATGAAATCGATATACAACAGTTCAACAAACAAAATGGTAATATTAAGTTCATTTTAAACACAGTATTGTCTGTATTTGTTCTATTTTGCAACAAAATAATAGTTCCAACGAAAGCCACAGCAGAACTGCAGCACACAGCAGAGTTTCGTGAACGAATCAACGGCTTTGAACTAATCGTTCGTGAAAGATTCAATTGTTTCAATTATTGGTTTATTACTGCATGAATAGTCCCAGCCTCAGACATCACGCCCACGGACCGTTGGCTGAATGTCTGATGCGTGTGGCACACTTATCTGGAAACACTTCAGGAGTTTCGAAGTCGTCATCTGTTTGGTTGAATTCTACAGGATGTCTGCGAGACGTGTATGTTGTGTTCTTTAACGGTCAGCCTAGAAACAAATTCCATGATGCCAAACTCCCTCGAGGAAGAAGAACGCCATTGTGTTTACAACTGTGACAATGAGCGCTTACCAGGATCAACTAAATGCTGGATTTTCAAAAGTATGTGAATTTCGCGGCTCCATTGTTGCAGTAAATTTGCACAACAGTAATAGTTGCACATCGATCTGTTATTGCAGAGACATCGACTTTACATTTTCACGCACCTAAACATGACGCAGAACAAATCAAACTGTGATAGGTTGCGTAACATATCAGTCAAATGTCCTCTTGGGCAGTCCTTGACAATGAAAGCTGCGATAGAGTCTAGATATTCTGCCGTCAGTCTGAAGATCTGGCTACACGAGACTATTGCATGAATGACTCGATGACTAACGCATTAAGACAGTGACTTGCCGCCACCTACTGGCTGTTTTAGATTAATATTTCAAAGAATCACGTTTTTATCATCATTGCATACTTCTCTATTGAACTTTTAAATTATTTTATTCAAAACATTATTAATGCTATAAAGGTATTTATAAATAGCATTGCAGCCTTCATATCTCAAAAAAAGTCTTTAGTTTTATTAGATTTATAAAAGACATAAGCTGTACCGACTCTTTCTGAAAACAGCCAAACTCGTGGAGGAGTGCAGTGGGTGGAGCTAAAGACACACACACACACACACACACACACACACACACACACACACACACACACACACACACACACACACACACACACACACTACATTGTGGATAACTTTCTATTCACTATAGATTCGTGTTGTTTACATCATATGCACTTACACGCCGATTGTCAACATTTGACACACACAGTTTTGACTCGTGTCAGGGAACAAACACACTTGCAGAACTCTGTTGCTGCTCTGGATAAACAAACTGCATCCACAGTTTCCTTAACCCTGGGTTATTTGGGAAGGTGAACAAGGTTATCTTTCCCTCACAACCAGAGGGATGCTGATAAACTGTAAGACTGCTGTGTATATATACACCTCTTATCGTTGATTGTCTGAATGCTCTCCACTCGTGTTAATTATCTGAAGGTGCTCCTCCCGAACCTTGTTAATAAAACATAATTTAGTGACATTGTTGATATCGTGGTCTAAAAACAAAACGCTGCCGACAGCTCCCGTAACCCAAATGAAGCCCGTTGATGGGTGCGCTCTTGTACGAGCTCTTCCTGGAGCACATACAAGGAATTCCACCCATTTTGACGTAATGTAGGGCCATACTCATATAAAAAAATTAAAAAAAAATTCCGAAACTTGTTCAAATCCTGAAGGAGTGTGTGGCGAGGTTGACGAGCGAGAGACGTGGGAGGAGCGGGCGAGACCAGTGAAGGATAAGAGAGGACTTGGGGCCTCATTTATAAAAAAGCCAAAAATGGCGTACGCCAAAAAATATTCTGATTTATAAAACCGTGCGTACTCACACCTGTAAGCAATGTTCCCTTTATAAATCACAGATCACCCACAGATGTGCGTACGTGAACCAGCCTCTATCCCGCCCTGTACACGCCCATTTTTAACCATAAATAGTCAATGCAAATCACCTCATGATTGCTGATCGGCATGTAAATGAGAGTGGAATCCCATATATACCTGGAAAACTGGCATGCGACCCGCCAATTACTTAATCCAAGAAAGTGAAAATGTGTATTTCTGTTACTTTGAATAATGGCGACAGGTGAGAAAAGAGGAAAAAAAACGTAATTTCTCAGCCACTGAGATTGAAACACTTGTAGGAGAGGTGGAGGCTCGGAAAACTGTGTTATTTGGTGGCCACAGCAGTGGGGTCACTATTAAAAAGAAGTAGTGCGAGTGGCAAAGTATTGCTTCTGCCGTCAATTGTGTCTGGGACAGAACGGACAGTTGCAGAATTAAAGAAAAAATGGTCCGACCTGCTATATACAAATAGCAATATTGATTTTCAAGAAGTTTTATTTACATGTGCTTACAGTATGCAAAATATGTGAAATAAAGATTCTCATTCATTGGCGTAATCCTCCAGCAGTGCCATCATGAAGCATTACATACCCGGGTCACCGGAGGATTTATATGTTTGTAGCAAATAGACTGACACCTTGACAAAATCACATAATTCATTTGTGGGCGAAAATTTAAGACGAAAATATTATAGTGAACGCATGCTTCTTGACGGTTTTGTAATGAATACCGTAATGGACCGATGATGAGTAGCGATTGTGCTTCGTGACTGTATTTGCAGACTTTGACATTTTATGATATATGTACGTTAAGGAAAATATTTCCTTTTTACACTGTGTTCTGCAGTTCTCTAATAAAAGGGTATCTCATGCTATTCTGTATCACATGTAGTCGCGCCATCTCCTCCTGCGCTCCCGTTGTGGACAATGTGACTGTAAGGCAGCGCTGATTATTATTATTTTTTAATACATTTTGAATTACGTTTGGATTTTACTAGATGTATATAGGCTAAAACAGTCGGCACAAATAACACTGTTGGATTTAATCTTCGTGATAATGTGGATGGAGTGAAAATTAAATGTCATTAATCCTTATAATCGTTTTTCTCATTTATTTTCTACAATCTAACTTTAGTTCACTACCTCACCATCTGTGTCACCAATTCCCTTTGTTTCCAGAATGTGCGTATGCACGGCTCAAAGTTTGCTTAAAGGTGCGCACATTGTTCCCTGGTTCAGGCCTGCTTCTTCCTTATTATGAACTATGCTACATCGGAAGTAATGCGGGCAGCCCCTCACGGACGACTGCCTTGAAAAAACACATAATAAACCATAAACAAACCACAACATAAAGTCCAGGCCTGGTCCTCTCTTATCCTGCACTGGCGTCGCTCGTCCTTATATGCCTCCGAGCTCCCTCATGAGAGGACTTGAGACCGGTGTGACTCACAGGTGACGCTCATTCTCGCTCATTCCTCCCACGTCTCTCGCTCATCAACCTCGCCACAGAGTGCATTTGGAACTAATACTCTGTCATTTTGGCCGTTTAACATTAGAATCCAACTCTTTAACAGTGTAAATAAGTCAGAATACATAAAACAGCATTAGATCCCCACTTTAATGGAAAAGGTGTGAGTGGAAGAAGGGGGTAAGCAGAAGGATGGTAAATGCCTCAGTGGGTACTCCACTCTAAAAAGTTTGGGAACCACTGTTCTATGGCACCGCTGTCATTTATGCCATTTCTTTTTAGTCTTTATATGCTTTTACAAGTAATTGTAACTGTTTTACCACTCATCAGTTTCATCACCTGCTATATTTTCTTGTTCTGAGCAGTTGCACACCTTTATATTATTGTTTATGGTGTTGGTTTTGTGCAGGAGTTGGTTTTTTTGGCTCGTTCACTGGACTGTATTTTATGACTGATATAATACTGGATTACAGTTTTTCTCTATGGAATCACTGTCCATGGATTCCAGCACACATTACAGTCTGCCTCATTACAAGCTTTTATTCAGATGAAATCCAATTTGTTACAACATGGTCCATGCAATTTCACTTTCACAAGGGAAAAAAGTAGATGGCTTGAACATTTCTGACCTTCCCCGAAAAGTACATGTATTATTTCAAAATTAGATTTTTTTTTTTCCTTTTTCAACAGGATGACACACCAAAGTATACAGTTTCTTTATTTATATATAAGGAATGAGCTCTTCAATATGTCCCGACCCTAATTTTTCGTTTCAACAGGAAATTAAAGTGTCTTTTAAAAGAGCTAATTTCAGACCCTTCACATGAACTGAAGCAGAGTGATCTGTCACAGCACTGCCAAATGCTCCCTATCGACATCACTTTAAATAACAATTTCTCTTATTGCTCTGAGAGCAATCCTGATGAATTCAATTATACATTGCACTTTTATTAGAGCCGCTGAAGGACACCCGTGGGCTCAGCTTTATTTATCTGTTTTAAAGAGTTGTTCTTTAGCATCACTTTCTCTCTGAGAGGAACACACACAGTTCAGACAACAATCTAATAAATCTTACGTAAACCTTGACTGTGCCTATTGCCGCTATCTTTGCACTCAGAGCGACAGATCCATTTGCTTTATTGATGTTTTAGCACTAGAATGTAGACAGATCTTTATTCTGAGAGGGCTGAAAACATTAGCCCTGCTTTCAGAATTATGACAGTGTAGGAGGACAGAAAGACAGAATTGTTAAGTTAATGTGATTATGCATTCATAGGATAGTGGAACAAATGAAAGGAATAGTTCTGTCATCATTTGCTCACCCTCATGTCGTTCCAGACTCGTATGGCTTTCTTTCTTCTGTTGAACACAAAAGGAGGAAATATGAAGACCGTGCCGGTTGCTCTATTGGACACAAAAATAATGAACAGGGACTGAAGCTTTCAAGCTTAAAAAAAGGACCATGAAAGAAGTGCAGTATATTCCAAGTCTTCTGTGGCCATACTATAGCTTAGAGTAAAAAAAGATATGTTTCAGAGAAACAAGAATTACATTTCATGAATTAATCATTTAGACCAGATCAAACGATTGTTCACAAAATGCACTTTGATTTGTTCACACTTTCTCTCACAAAGCTACAGTAAAACATCTGTATGGTCATATATATCATATACACTCACCTAAAGGATTATTAGGGAACACCATACTAATACTGTGTTTGACCCCCTTTCGCCTTCAGAACTGCCTTAATTCTATGTGGCATTGATTCAACAAGGTGCTGAAAGCATTCTTTAGAAATGTTGGCCCATATTGATAGGATAGCATCTTGCAGTTGATGGAGATTTGTGGGATGCACATCCAGGGCACGAAGCTCCCGTTCCACCACATCCCAAAGATGCTCTATTGGGTTGAGATCTGGTGACTGTGGGGGCCATTTTAGTACAGTGAACTCATTGTCATGTTCAAGAAACCAATTTGAAATGATTCGAGCTTTGTGACATGGTGCATTATCCTGCTGGGAGTAGCCATCAGAGAATGGGTACATGGTGGTCATAAAGGGATGGACATGGTCAGAAACAATGCTCAGGTAGGCCGTGGCATTTAAACGATGCCCAATTGGCACTAAGGGGCCTAAAGTGTGCCAAGAAAACATCCCCCACACCATTACCCCACCACCACCAGCAGCCTGCACAGTGGTAACAAGGCATGATGGATACATGTTCTCATTCTGTTTACGCCAAATTCTGACTCTACCATCTGAATGTCTCAACAGAAATCGAGACTCATCAGACCAGGCAACATTTTCAGTCTTCAACTGTCCAATTTTGGTGAGCTTGTGCAAATTGTAGCCTCTTTTTCATATTTGTAGTGGAGATGAGTGGTACCCGGTGGGGTCTTCTGCTGTTTTAGCCCATCCGCCTCAAGGTTGTGCGTGTTGTGGCTTCACAAATGCTTTGCTGCATACCTCGGTTGTAACGAGTGGTTATTTCAGTCAAAGTTGCTCTTCTATCAGCTTGAATCAGTCGGCCCATTCTCCTCTGACCTCTAGCATCAACAAGGCATTTTCGCCCACAGGACTGCCGCATACTGGATGTTTTTCCCTTTTCACACCATTCTTTGTAAACCCTAGAAATGGTTGTGCGTGAAAATCCCAGTAACTGAGCAGATTGTGAAATACTCAGACCGGCCCGTCTGGCACCAACAACCATGCCACGCTCAAAATTGCTTAAATCACCTTTCTTTCCCATTCTGACATTCAGTTTGGAGTTCAGGAGATTGTCTTGACCAGGAACACACCCCTAAATACATTGAAGCAACTTCCATGTGATTGGTAGATTAGATAATTGCATTAATGAGAAATTGAACAGGCGTTCCTAATAATCCTTTAGGTGAGTGTATATATAGCACTGATTAAAAAAAAAAAAAAAAAAAAAAAAAGCCTTTCTACTGCACATCCAAGTTTTATTGAAAGTCCATTTTGCCATCCTTTAGGTGAGTGTATATATAGCACTGATTAAAAAATTTTTTTTTAAAAAAATAAATAAATATATATATGGACTTATATGGGCAAAATGGACTTTCAATAAAACTTGGACGTGCAGTAGAAAGGCTTTTTTTTTTTTTTTTTTTTTTTTAAATCAGTGCTATCTGACTATCTGAGAAAACAGAGAAAAAAGAATGCTAATTCCCTTTTTCCAAATATGTAGGAAAACACCCATAATGCACCGAGCATGTTGCCATCCATGGCCACTCCCACCAGTCTGTTATGTATGAATACGCTTGACCAGAGTCACCACACCACCTTGCTTTAGTAGGAAATACTTCTTAGCAAACTTTTAGTCATAATGGTGTCGACTTGTATTGTTCCTGGGAGCAAGAATTCAAAGTGTAAACGTTTAGTGGGAGTGAGATACCAGCACATTGTAGGCTGTGAAGGAGCCAGCACAACATTGTAGGCTGTAGCTAAAGACTTCAAAGTATCATAAATATGGAGAGAATGCCGCAACCTCCATGTTTGTAGTCAACATTTCAAACTGGATGACCACGCACACAGTTCATTGTGTCCAAAATCGACAACTTCCCTACTATATAATGTCATGAATACTCTCATTCTCTCTCCGTGTGCGTGTGTGTGGAGGTGTAGTTGCTGATTGCCGCTGATCTGATTATCAGAGCCAGCTGCGGCTGATCAACTCGCCTGTTTAATGTCTTGCCATCCACCTTGTGTTTGTCAGATCGTTTCAGAGTTCGCTGGTGTGTATGTCCTGGTCCTGGCTGTTTCGGTTTTCTGCATGTCTGGATCCAGTGTTTATCTTCCTGGTCGTCAGGTTCCCTGTGTTTCACGGAAGGCTGGTTGCCCATTCGCATCCCTGCGCTGCCAAGAGTGGACTTCCGAGCACCTCAAATCATCTGACCCACTGCTACTACTCTTATTGGAGTTTCTCTAATAAACCCTGTTATTCTGCACTCGCTATTGAATCCTCCTTTATTGAACCTGACATATAGTATGTGAAAAACAGTACGGCAAAAGAGTAGTATGTCCGAAAACATAGCATGCAAAAACAGTAGACGAAAAGTCCCCGGATGACCTACTACTTCCACAAGGATTCTGAAGTGTGCATATGATGGACACTTTACTATCCCATGAGGCCACGGGAAAGGATTTATGAATGGAGGTGAAGCAACACAACTGACACTGGTAGGTCATATGATAATTACAACCTTTGCATATGTAGTAAGTCCAGATTACATTCATACTACCCATATTCATACTATACAGATATAGAGTACTTTTTTAACGATCGTGAAGTAAATTCAAATTCAAATGTAGAACCTACTCAGACAGTATGTGATACTGGACACTGTGAGAGTTTTAGACCAAACAGAGGGAAACACTGAAAAAAAAAAAAAAAAACTGCTGCTGTGTCAGTTCCACCTGAAGCAAGGCGCCATCGCATACAGGTAAAGCCCTATTCAGACAGAACTGACACAACAGTATGGGTAGATGGAGTAATATAATTTTACCACAGGATATCTGTAATATTAATGGCCAGTTTGCACGGGTAACTCGATTTACGCACCACCGTCACCTTCCTGTTGTCATGTGTGTATTAAATTGCTTCCTGATATCACATGCGCAAACACATATAATCTCAATATAACCAATATAGCAGTTAGACAAATTGTAGTGAACAATTTATTAATTAAATAAATTAAATTCTGCTTAGATTATGTTGGTAATAGGCACTTACCTAAAGCCAAAATAAGTTTTGTGCCTCTGACAAGTGCTTTCTACCTTTATTTTTATCCGAATTAGCAGAAAACACCTGAGGTTTGCCATAGACTTGTTCCACCGCCTAGAACGCAACTGAATGCTTTATCAAGCGCCTCCATACTTGAAAAACTGTGGAAAACTACTTTTAAACAGGAAATGCGTATAGGTATATATTTACAGCGAGTCTATTCGCACGGGATTAGTATTACCCAATGTAATTTTTCCAGACCTTTTTCCAGAAGGTAAAAGCCGCTGTAAACTTTACTGACATTGTCCGTAATGACGTCTGAGATGGCGCATTCGGATGGGGACGGGACTAAAATCACTGAGAAGCTCTGGTAATAATTACTTTACCTCACCTCTCCATGTTAAACTAATCCCGTCTAAATAGGGTTTAAGCAAGCTGTTGCCATAGTGTTTAATTTTTACCATAATGCTGTTTAAAGAGAAGACAAGGTACGATACAAGTTATAAATATATTTTCAGTTATAAATCCACTCTTACAATAACTTTTCTGTTAGTAACCCTCTGTCTATCCAGCTGTATGTGGACGCTATACAAAATGCGGAAGTATCTGTAGTTTTCACAAAAGCCCTGGAGCTGTCAAATGTCATCATCCAGCGGACTTTTTCTCACAAATAAACATGAATTTCTTGGTCCAAGTAAGACAGAGAACATAAACATTATTAATTTACATATACTACCAACACTGTAACAATACAAAACGGAAGTTGCACTTCAAAATATATTTATACTCATATTTTCACATATAGTTTTTGGCCATTTTCAGTGTAAACATGTTTATATTATCCAAAATCAAGCATAGCGTCAGTTCTGGCAGGTCACGTTAGTCAAGCTCTCATCAGCTGACTGTCAGCTGATCACGTCTACCTATAGGAATACGACGTCTATCACAGCATACATATATAAGCTCCTTCAGTATTATCAGCTGCTATCGTGTTTCTCCAGAGCTCATTTACCCTCCTCCATCCCCAGCTCCTCTCATCAGTCAGGATTTATGATTACCCTTGAATCAGACTAAATTCCTGAACTATGTTGTACATTAAATATTGACATTAATGATATTTGCAATACATTATGTTGGTTCTGTTCCGTTTACCCTAAGGGGGGTTATCGCTGCTCTCCCTGCTCTTATCCATGCTAGGCTGCATGATTGCACAGGGAGTTCTTGCCCAGAACAGAACCATACCGCCAATCCAAACTGAATGCTAATAGTCAATCAATCATCTTTGATGATAGAGGTCCTAACAGAAATATATAAATAAATAAAGTTTTAAAGTTTAAAGCCAGGGACACAACATCAGGCAACTTTTTTGAGTATCAGCCGACTTAGTTTTTCCGGTGTGTTCCGCACCGATGGCTCTAGTCGGAAGCCATCAGGGTTTTTTTTTTGGCCAATTCAACATGTACTGTAGAATCGGTGTCAGGTTGTCTGTGAGAGAGAAAACTCAGATTGGCTTTTAATCAGTAAATCAAAATTGAACAGACAGAAGGCTCATCTTACCAGAGCAACACTGTTTTCATAATAACATGAGTGGGGTGGGATAAAGAATGTGATCAGCGTGATGGATATTCAAAACGTTAAGGAAGCGCTGCTTTGTTTATGGTTTGTATGGTTTATGTTTTTTTACCATTTCACTTTTTCTTTTTGTATGACGAATATCTGCTTAAATAGACATTTATCTCCTTCATACACAGGCACAGAACGCGTGTGCTAGTTGACATTCGCCTGTAGTCCTTTTGGTGTGTTAAGGTGCTGTTTTTTTTTTTTTTTTCTCCTGGCGCAGGCGACGTGAGGCGACAACACCGCTAATTCTTTGGCATCGGTTTTGGTGTACCTACCATAAAAGCTTTAGTCTGCATTAGTTGCACTTGCATGGAAAAGAGCGACCAGCACAGTCTTCAGAATTTCTCCTTTTGTGTGACAGTAGTGATGATTACTCTCATTGGGTGAACTATCTCTTTAATATGATTTAAACAAAATCTTACAGCGAAACGAATGGCGCCATATTCACAGTAAACACACAACATTGGCACATATAGCTTAATCATATCTGAGAATATATGAACGCTACTGATTCAAGAAAACAGATGTAAATGTCAACTCATAGTGTCATTTAGTCATTATTTTACGGCCTGGTCCTGTGTGTGAAGCATATTGATAGAGATTACTTAGTAGTAATAAGAAAGAAAAAAATTGCGAATTCCCTCCTGCCATATTGAACACATCAATCATCATGATGAATATGTTACTGATTACAAATTCTAATGAAACAAGGATGGGGCTTGCATTGACCCAGAGTGTGAATCTACCAGAGTAAAAATGAGCACCAGACGGAAGCTAGGTTTCATTATAGGTTCGTTATGACATAATAACAGAATGAATGATCACAGCGTGTTGGGAAAAGAAATTAGCTTTGACCTTTTGCTTGGTCTAGAGGTTCGAATAAGTAGTTTTCCTCATCTACAGTCAAACCAAGGCTGTTCATTCCCTAAAGGCCTGAGGCAGATTGCAAAAGGAATTATAATATATCTGTAAGACAAATATTTTTCCATAGGTTGGACTAGTCTTTTTAGACCTGTTGGTTGATGCTGAAACTACACACTTGCTGCAGCAGTTCGCGTGACACTAACGTGAAACCAGACTTCATTCGCCCCAATGGAAAGCATATTTACACTGTCTGAATCGTTCCCTGTCCCCTGTATAGTGCACTATATGCCATTCAACATATGGGAAATAGTAATTTTGTGAACAAATTACTTATTTTAGCCACACCTTGGGGCGCGGCACACATTAGATTCTAGAGAGCTTTTGATTGGACAGAAAATCTGATGAGAATCTGAAGTGCAGAGTGATGTCATCAAAATCATTGATCCATATTGGTGGAAGTGAGAGACTAAGTTTTGAATGCTTATATTTTCTAAATGCAAATTTTGTCATTGTTTTGGAGAACACTAGATTATAGATGCTAACATGATCATACTTGTTTCTACTTGTGTTCGGTCGCCGTTCAGGTTGCTCCACGAAGACTGTGCTTTTATTTATTATTTTACTCTCTTTTTTACAAATTTATCATCTGCATTGATCTGCTATGACAGCAAAACACTTTTGGACATTGGTTACCGCTACACTGGACTGTTTCAGGACACTTTCACCGATCCTCTGTGGCCATCTGAGATTCATCGGAACGCCGAGTTGAACAATGGCGAAGAATCAAGAAACACCGTGGGAAACATGCTGGGATTCGCAACAGACTGAGAAAAAGGGCATTCAACCCACCTCTCCCGAGCATTCTGCTCGCAAATGTCCAATCCTTGAAGAATAAGATGGGCGATCTTAGAGCCAGGATAAGTTTTCAACGGGACATGAGAGACTGTAACATCTATTGTTTGTCTGAAACATGGCTCACGCCCGCGGTCCCGGACACAGCTCTGATGCCGTCAGAGAACTTCTCTGTTTTTCGGATGGACAGAACAGCCGAGGCCGGTAAATCTAAAGGCGGTGGAGTGTGTCTCATGATCAGCAAGAAATGGTGTGACCCCAGGAACATCACCATTCTTTCGCGATCCTGCTCGCCTCATCTGCCGAGGGAGTTTTCCTCGGTCATCGACCACTGCCGTTTACATTCCACCACAGGCAGACACAGGGCTGGCTTTATCTGGCCTTCATGATGCTACCAGCGGCTTCATAAACAAACACCCAGATGCTGCGTTCATTGTCGCGGGCGATTTTAACAAAGCAAACCTAAAGAAAGTCTTGCCAAACTTTCACCAGCACGTCTCCTGTCCTACACGAGGAGCAAACACACTGGATTATTACTACTCTCCGTTTAAGAACGCCTATAAAGCTCGGTCACTACCAGCTTTCGGCAAATCGGATCATGCCGCCATTTTCCTCACACCTGAATACAAACAAAGGCTCGTTCAGGAATCCCCGGTGAGGTGGGAAGTTAAACGCTGGTCACCCCATTCAGAGACTGCGCTACAGGCAGCTCTTGATGAACTCAACTGGGACATGTTCCGGGCGAGTTCATCTGACATCAGCGAGTTCACGGATGTGGCGCTTTGCTTCATCAACACGGTTACAGAGCAAGCGACACAAACAATAACAATAACATCCTTCTCAAATCAGAAACCGTGGGTGGACAATTCAATCTGCACTGCAGTGAACACACGCACTGCCGCTTATAACGCCGGTCTCCTATCGGGGAATATGAATGACTACAAATCATCCTGCTATGCTCTCTGATGCGCAGTTAAAGCCGCAAAGCTCCGTTATAAGGATCAAGTGGAGTCTCATTTCCAACTCAACGACTCCCGGCGCATGTGGTAGGGACTGAGGGCCATCAGTGCTTTTAGACCTAAATCCTCTGCAGAGGTGAGAGCTGATCCGTTGCTTGTGAACGAGTTAAACTCTTTCTATGCTCGCTTTGATTGTAATTGCGGCAGCGCGACTCCGCCAAGTGACGCGTCAGAGGGAATTACTAAGAGCAGCAACAACCACGTGATCTCTGTCTCGGAGGATGAAGTTCGGAGGGCACTCAAGCGTGTGGACGTCAGGAAAGCTGCCGGGCCGGATGGTATTTCAGGTTGTGTTCTGCGGTCCTGTGCTGATCAGCTCGCCGGGTTGTTTACATCTATCTTTAATGAGTCCCTCGCTACGTCTGTGGTCCCCACCTCCTTCAAAAAATCCACCATCATCCCTGTCCCTAAGAACAGTAAACCCTCTTACCTAAATGACTATCGTCCAGTGGCTCTCACGTCTATAGTCATGAAGGTCTTTGAGAGACTCATTAAAAACACCATTTGCTCCTTCATTCCTGACACTTTGGACCCTCTTCAGTTTGTCTATTGTCCCAATAGATCGACTGAAGATGCCATCTCTCATGTCCTCCACTCCTCCCTCACTCACATCGACAGCAAAAGTGGGAACTACGTAAGGCTGCTATTTATTGACTGTAGCTCAGCCTTTAACACCATAGTTCCCACCAAGCTAACCTCCAAACTCCTGGATCTCGGCCTGAATCCTTCTCTCTGCCACTGGATTGAGGACTTCCTCACTGGCAGGCCTCAGGTGGTGAGAGTAGGCCAGTTTACCTCCACCTCCATCACCCTGAGTGTGGGAGCTCCACAGGGCTGTGTCCTGAGTCCCCTGCTCTACTCTCTCTACACACATGACTGTTTGTCCACACACAGCTCCACCTCTATCATCAAATTTGCTGATGATACTGTTGTCCTGGGCCTCATTTCCAACAACAATGAGACGGCATACTTGGACGAGGTGGAGCAACTAACATCATGGTGCCAACTGTCTCTCTCTGAATGTTGGCAAGAACTGATTGTGGACTTCAGGAAGAGACAGCAACGGACATACTCCCCTCTCATGATCAGCGGGTCACCAGTAGAGAGAGTGAGCAGCTTCAAGTACCTGAGTGTAAACGTCTCCGAGGACCTGACCTGGACTGCACACATTCAGACACAGGTGAAAAAAGCCAGGCAAAGACTGTACCACCTGCGCCAGCTGAGGAAATTCAGGGTTTCACCAGCTATCCTGAAAACTTTCTATTTAGGGGCAATAGAAAGTGTTTTAACTTTGACTGCAAAGCCCTGCAAAGAGTAGTGCGCTTATCCGAGCGTATCTCAGGGTCAGCTCTCCCGTCTCTGCAGGACGTCTACACCAGACGCTGCAAAGGTAGAGCTACTAAGATCATCATGGACCTTAATCACCCTGCAAACCCTCATTTCACGCTGCTGCCATCTGGTAAGCGCTTCCGAAGCCTGATGGCCAAAACTGAGAGACTCAGGTGGAGCTTCTTCCCCCAGGCCATCAGACTCCTGAACTCAGTCACTTAACATCACGTGACCATCGATATACTGACATTGCACTGCACTTTCTGTTCTCGTTGTTACTGTATAACAACCTGTTATAAACCTGTTTGCACATTACACTTCTTTGTACATTTCTGTTAACCGCATATTTATAAGTCTACAGTTTACTCACTGCACAGTTTATTTCACTTATTTTATTCCACTTCTTTATTTTTATTTTTTTCTACTTGATTTATTTATAATTCTACAGATATATATATATGTATATATATATATATATATATATATATATATATATATATATATATATATATAGTACTTTTTTATTCTATTTCTATTATAATTTCCTCCTTGTGTTTTTAACTGTGAATTTGCACTGTCCATGGAGCGGACCTGTTTACATTTCACTGCCGGTTGTATATTCTGTATATAACTGTGTATGTGACAAATAAAACTCTTGAATCTTGAATCTTGAAAAGCCAAAATTTCATATTTTTAATTTTCAAAATTTCATGTGGATTTTAAGTAGCTTGTTTTGGTGTGTTTGATTATAGCAAAACCCTGCAGGAGCTCAAGGGCCATATTTGAGAAATCCTGTCCTAATCAAACACCAAATTCAACTCATCAGCTCATGGAGGGCCAGTGTTCTGCAGAGTTTAGCTACAACCTCAAATAAGTGCACATGAAGTAGCTAATAAAAGCTGTTCTTTTAACAACTGTCATTTTTATTTAAGAAAATGCTTAATTAGAAACTTCTAGGCAGGCAATTAGGTTTGGGGAGAAACTCTCCAGGACTTTGACCCTCCTGTAGCAGGATTTGACACCCATGCATCAGCTCATTAGAAGAAATGTGTCAGATAAGGAAAACGTCCAAAATGTGCATTGTAGATGTCATTAATTTAAAGTCTATGCTGCCTATAACAATGAAGTTCAGGATAGTCACTACTGAAGGGTTTGAGAATGTGCAGGTTTTTGTGGTGCCATCATTACATCATTTTGCATGTTCAGAGTGATTAGTCACATGGCATTTGCAGCTTAGTTAAATGAATTAGAAAGAACTGAATGTCCATGAGTAAAGATTCATACTCCCATCCTAGCAACACTTCCAGGCAGCTGTTTTCAATCTTGGTAATAGACATGCAAATAGAAGTACAAGCTGCTTGAATATGGTAAGACCGAAACTGCTTGGTTAAGCTTATTACGTTTCAAAAGCATATTTAAAATTGCTTACAAAATATGACCAAAGTAGTAAGTGATCAAAAATGGTTCTATAGCCTAAATCAGGCTAAAACTTGTCGGTCCATATATAATACATGTTCTAGAGCAGTGCTTCTCAACACACTTCCAAGGGAGCTTCATTTTTTTTTCATTGTCATTTTTATTTAAAATCCTGGGGGCCCCCGGCTTCCCACCATCTTTTAAAACCCGGTTACTGTGACGGATGATTTCCAAACATGGAAAAGTCATGGAAATTTGTATAATAAATGGGATTTTTTTTTCCTATTTATGTCCGTCACGAAACTTGCTCCAAGACACAAGGTTGAGGATTCAAACACAACTTTATTAGGGAAATCCACAATCATAATCCAAATAACAGGTAGGAGATCAAATCAGGTGGATGTAATCAGGCATAATGAGTCTGGGCAATGGGTCATGGGAGATATAGTCCATGGTGGCGTGACAATGATCTGGGGAGAAGTGTCCTCTGGTGTATATCCAGGGCACTCCAACTGGTGATCATTACAAAGCCAGACATATTCCAGACACTCCTCAAAGAGTGTCAGAAATCCAGGAGGGAGGTGGAGCAGGGGCGGTACGGAGGGCCAGGTCCATGTAGTGAAAGCAGGACTGGGGAGTGAGGCAGATTCGGGAGCCAGGATGGAGCTCTTGGAGGGCCATTGTAGGTAGCCAGGACGGAGTTGACGGCACTGAAGAGCAACTCAGCAGAGCTAGAGGCCACCACAGCAGGGCAGACAGTGTTGATGACCACCACGGCAGAGCTGGCAGGGCTGAAGACCACCAAGGTGCAGCTGATGACCACCACGGTGGAGCGGACGGGTCTGAAGATCCCCATGGCAGAGCAGAAGACCACCACAGCAGATCAGGCAAAACTGGAACACAGAAAGGTTATGGTTGGCCTCAGGGGACTTGTCAAAATAGCCAGAGAATTCCTTTATGGCCTCAGTGGCCATAACTGGGCAGGCAGGGTGTTCCAAGTTGCCCTCTGTGGTCATTTCAGTGCAAACAGAAAGTTCATAAACAGCCTCTGTGGTCATGTCTGGGCAGACAGGAAGCTCAAGTATGACCACGTGGTTGTTTCAGGACAGACAGGAAGCTCAGGGACAATCTTCATAGTCGTGTCAGGACAAGCAGAGAGTTCATTGATGACCTCTGTAGTCATGTTGAAGCAAATAGAAAGTTTGTGAGCACCTTGGGTAAAACTGGACAAGGTGCAGCTGCCCTTGGAGAAACTGGAAAAGCGTATGCGGCCCAGACACACAGAATGGCCATTACCATAACACGGAGTACAATTGATGGTGGAAGAACCTCTGAGACCCCATGACTTACATCCACCACAGAGATGCCAGATGATCATACTGACATCAGTGGTGCCTCCGCCAAACTGGTTGCCACTCTCAAATGCCTAGCGACCACCTCGGTATCTTCAGATGCAACATTCATGATGTCCAGAAACTCTGTTATGGCATCCATGATGTCTGAAGACTCTGGCATGCCATCCATTGTGACTGGAGACTCTGGCGTGCCAACCATAACAGCTGGAAACTCTGGTGTGCCATCCATATCTGCTGGAGACTCTGGTGTGCCATCCATGACAGCTGGAGACTCTGGTGTGCCATCCATGATGGCTGGAGACGCTGGTGTGGCGGTCATGTTGTGAAGAGGCTCTGGTGTGGTGGCCATGTTGTGAAGAGACTCTGGTATGGCAGCAATATTGTAAATAGGCTCTGGTGTGGCTACTAGTGATGGGACATTTGAACCGAGGCATCGGAGCTTGTGTCGAGAATAAATGGGCATGCCAGATGAAGCTCCAATTCGAGGCTTGTGTTGTTAATGGAGAAACCACATGACCAATGACAAATGAGGCCTCGGTTTGTGTAAAATATGTCATCGGTTCAGTCTGAGTGTCGCTTCAGGTTTGAAACTCGCGCCACCTTGTGGTTGTTGTGGCATTTCAGAAAAAGTGTCAGGAGTAGTAGAACTTAGAAGTGTGAGTGTCAGAGAGTCAGAGAGTTGTGTCATTGTTATTGTGGTTCATATTTGTTAGGGCTATATATTATTACATTATACTATTATACTACAGTATAGCCTACAACATTATTACTGTTAGTTTTCCTCTATTATTAGGTGTCCTTTGGCATCTGCTGGATAGGTTGATCAGTCTAAATAAATAATTAATTAACAGTGTGTCTGACAGTTGTCTTTGTGCAAGTAAAGTCAGACAGAGAAAGACATTTTATTTTATACCCAGACAATGGACAAATGTCTGCTCAGGTCATCGGTTCAGGATTAATGGATTTGTCTGCTATTATACTCTTTGCACAGTAGCTAGGTGTCACTAGTGAGCAATGATGAATGAAGCTTCGGATAATTAACCTTTTGGTGAAGCAATGGGCTGCGAGGTCTCAGTGGTTCAGGAAGCCTCATTTTGCCATCACTAGTGGCGACCATGTTGTGAACAAGGCCAAATATAGCTTTACTAGGGAATCCCAAATCATAATCCAAATAACAGGCAGAAGGTCAAAATAATAGGGAAAACAATCCAGACAGTAACAGGGTCCAATACACAGGCAAACAAGGTGATCCAGTGAACCAGGCAGAAGATCAAGACAATAACAGAAAAGCACTCAGAAATTCAGAAGTGACACAAACAAGACTTAGCAGTGAATGACTGAGATAACCCGGCTTATATTGGCATAGGTAGTGAGCTAAATGAGACACTGCAATTGCAATTTCAACCCCAGGGGTGGCAAGGTGTCTTGCCAAGGGAAGACAAATGCTCGAAGAAACTTACCATGGAATACACATGTGGGGGTTGCCCAGAGGGGGAACCATGCACATGGAGACACCTTCCTCATGCACTTCTGGGAAGAATGGCCCAGGGGGCGGTAGCAGGCGTTCAGCGTGCGTCATGCCCAGGAACCAATCGTCCAGCCTTGAACACTTGGGCTGAGGTGGAGGGTTCCAGTCCAGCCCAATGTTCACAGCTGCCCAGGAAAGCATGGCTGACAGCTCTGGATCAGACTCAGGCTTTTAACACTAGCACTCCCGAAGGAGGCAGCACAGCCGAACCTTCATCTCCAAAGGACTCAAGCCTGCCTTGTGATGCAGTGGTTGACATCATACCATCCACTGAAGCCCCAAATGAAATGCTGGGTCCCTGATGTGAGGAAGCAGCCATCTCAATCGGAAGCCCACCAGCTTGCAATGTGGAGGGGGGTGTGGCCAGAGTAATATTCATTGGGTTGGCCCACACCATAACCCTCAGATCACCCTCCATCAGTCAAAGTAGGTCCTCAGGAAGAGGAACTAATTGGGGTAAGACAGAGGGGACTCTACCCCTTCTGAGTTCATTGAGTCTTGATCTCAACATCGCGATGGTCATGTTCCTTTAAAACTGGAGCACTCGTGGCTATCAGACGGAAGAATGATGCGATCGCACCCAGAAACACACGGGCGAGACATCTTGAAAAAGTGTAGCTCTTTTAGAAGAGAAAAAACTCTGCAGCAGCGCCGAAGTGCCCAGGGAGAACACACACACACTCCGTGACAGATCACTGCACAGATCAGCAGCAGGAATGCGGAACTCACTGGAATGCACCATAACACTGACACTGCTGAAGAGTCGCTCATCTAAGTTGTAGAGAGAAGCTCAGAAGGCAAGTGATACACTCCAAAGCAGTGTAGCGAGATCTAGCCCCAGGGGAAATGGTGCGGGATTTATGCATGCGTTTAATCGTGTTACGATCAAACATGCATAAATCAGCACAGAGGGGAATTTGGATATTAACAGTTGATTATAACAATTATTAATATCTAGGGCTTGATTCAACTTTTAGAAATTTCTTTGATTCTAGAATTGAGTTCAAAGGACGGATAATTGTCCACCAACTATCTCCCTTTTAATAACTCTTAGACAACGCTTCTCTGGCCAGGAGAAGTATCTGTCCTTTTAATTTGTAACAGGGTTGGTTCACCGTAGAAGTGACCTATGAGTGAGCAATTAAGGCACAATCACATGTGAATATATATATTTTAATAAATCAACAAACAATAAACAAACATACACAAATTAACTGAAAGCAGGAGGGAGAGAGAGAGAGTGAAGAGAGAGAGAGAGACAAAAGGAAAACGGTGGTATTACCGACACAGCCTATTGAGCACAAGCAAGAAATCAGTCCAACTTATTGGTATAAGCTCAAGACTTTATAACGACAGCTTAAGGGATACTTGCATATGTTTCCTTGATCGCGAATTTGTGCGTGTGGGGGAATTCCGCAATCCGGTCCGTATTTGAATCTTGCCGGGTGGGTCTTTGGAGTCCTCGGGAAATTCAACTTTGGTTCCTTTGTGTGGTAATGTCCTTTGGAAGATGACGCGCGGCAAACCGAAAATCCGCGTTGAGGACGAGTCCAGAAAGGGGGTCAAAAGCAGGGAAAGAGAGGAACGAAGAGAGGGAGCCGGAGAAACCAAAAAGGGGCAAAAAGAGAGAAGGGCGAAGAGAGATGGCAAGAGAGAGGCAAGAAGAGCGCTTGTAGGCCTTCTTAAAGGGCCCTCACGGGGCACACCTCTTTTGTCGGAACAGCCAATCAGAGCGAAGGAACTCAGAAGCGGGAAATCTCCCTTTGTCTTTGGGTCTCGCCTCATTAACATGTTTATGGCTTTCTTAGGTATGCAGACTTTGGGGTTTTGGTATGCAGACTTTGGGGTTTTGGCATAAAAGAAGGAGTTTGATGCATCATAGTACCACACAAAGCACATAGATGGTCTACAAATTGAGAGACAAAGATTTCGAGACCAACCTTGGGGAGTTTAACTGATGAATTAAAGGAAGGGTGAGGCTTGACGTTGTTCTTCATTAAGCATTTCCTGATTATAAGTTTCTAACCTATCAAACACATCTAAAATGGTTATAACAAAAAGCATGCATACATACAGGGAACACAGCACCTCTAAAATGAAAAATAACTAAGTTAAAAGTCATATAACCCCCTTTGGGTGCTTTGGTATGTGTGCATGGGTGGGGGCTTTATTTATGATGGTCTCTCGTGGGCTGCACGAGGCTGGTTTGTGTCCTTTTAGAACCGTTAACCTGTCAGTCTGTAGACTTCACGGCGCCGAGTCCTGTTGACTCATTTCGCACAAAGTATTGGTCTGTTTGATCATGTATGAGCACCGTCCATACGCTACAGCAGAAACATAATGCGAGGTTGCAATGAAACTCCTTATATACCCACGTGGTGGGGCGGAGTTGCATTATGTAAATTCTGCAGACTCATGGCATTTTCATGCCATTGGCTCATTTTGTAGATCTGGAAGGCGATTGGCTTCTTGGCGAAACCCCCATTTCGTCAGTACTGACGTAACTCGTAGTGTACTGACTGAAAGGGAACAAATGTTACACCTTATCACACAATCAACGACTGGAAACATGTAAATTCACTGGTCATAAAAAGTGTGAACCCTGAAATACATTCAGTTCTTGAACCACTTGGAATCAGGGTTATTATTCTTAACTAAAAAAAAAAAAAAAAAAAAACTGAAATAAAATATAACTAAAATTGAAATAAAAGTTTATGAAAACTAAATAGGCATTTAAAGAAAAACTAATACAAATTACAAACACAATAAAATTACTAAAACTAACTCAAATCAATGAAACATTTGAAAACGGGTTTTAGGTGATTTGTTCTTTTAGCTAAAAGGCTGCAAATCCTTTTGTAGAACCATCACATTAAGCATTGTGATTTCTCCAATTCATTGTTTTACAAGTGGTCTGTCTCCTCATTCTGTGTCTGGCTTGTATTCAAATAGGCTTGAAAAAACCATTATTTGTTACTTGCTATTGTTAGTCGGCAGTTGGAGGTGTCAGAGAAGAGAAAGTTAAATATAGTACACAGCACAATTTGGTGAGGGTATTTACATATAAAATTGCTTAATAATAGATGCTTTCTCGTTGGACACTTTGCCCATTGCCATTTCATTCTGGTAATGTTACTGTTTTAATTAGACGATGGTTTTATTTCCTTGATACAGATTTGACTTTATGCTTCAGACGAATACAATCAGAGTTATGTTAAAAACATATCCTGGCACTTCCAAGCTTTATAATGGCAGTGAATGGCGGTCCTGATTTTGAAGTCCAAAAAAGTGCATCCATCCATCATAAAAGTAATCCCTACGGCTCCAGGGGAAGGCCAGAATTTGTTTAAGAACAATATCCATATTTAAAACTTTATAAAGTAAAACAACTAGCTTTCGACAGATGACTGTACGCATCAATTTACAGCAAAAGAGTGACCTCTGATGTTTGAACCGCGAGAGGCGTCAAAGCTTACGCTACTCCTACATCCTATGTCATACATCGCGTCAGGTGTTACTCTTTTGCCAAAAATCGACTTGCATAGGCCCTCTGTCAGAAGCTAGTTATATTAGTCTATAAAGTTTGTGGATGTTTTTCTTATAAAAACCCATTGATTCAATTTAGAAGGCCTTTATTAACCCCCTGGAGCCGTGTGGATTACTTTTATGATGGATGGATGCACTTTTTTGGGGTTCAAAATCTCAGGTACAATTCATTCCAATTATAAAGCTTTGAAGAGCCAGGATATTTTTTAATATAACTCTGACTGTGTTTGGCTGAAAGAAGAAATTCATATACACCTAGGACAGCTTGAAGGTGAGAAGGATTTTGTGATTGAGACAGCCCTTAAAATGGTGTCATATCTGTTTCTGTGTCTGGCACTCGGTGTGATTTTTATGTTGTAGTTCTCTGTGCATTGTCTCTGTGTTCTTTTCCGTGTCCTGTTTCCTGTGTCGTTTTTGTAGTTATTTGTAGTTTTCATGTCGATTAGTCTCCCCAGGTGTTTTCCATTTACCACACCCCTTGTTATCTAGTTAAGCTAGTCTTCCCTGTGTATTTATAGCCCTTGTTTTTTTTGGTTCTCTGTTGGTCATTGTTTGGTGTTGCAGGTGTATGATGTTCCCTGTTCTCTGTGTTTTTGCTAGTTTGTTTTGTTCATGAGTCCTGTCTTGATTGTTTTTTGTTATTAAATTTCTACCTGCATTTGGATCCTGCATTTCTGCCTGCTGCCTGTTATTTCCCAATTTCCTGACAGAACAACCAAACTAACATGGATCCAGTGGGGAGATTAATGCGTCTCCACCAGGGAGAGCTCAGCACAGAGGACTATGTGCTGGAGTTCATCAGGTTGGCTTGCCTGACTGATATGAGCGAGGAGTGCCTGATGATCTTTTTTTTTTGGAGGGGATTGGCAGAGCCACTCGGTTTGTGCATGCCACTATGGGGCCCTGATGGGACATTGGAGTGCTACACGGCCCTTGCGCTACAGCTGAGTGGCTCGGTGGCGGGGGTCAATTCAGCGGTCACTATGCCAGAGTTCTTAGCCATCAGGGTCACCAGGTCAGAGATCCCAGTAGCCATGATCTTGGAGAAGGAGGACTTTAGGGCAGCCCAGAGATAAGTGAGACTGGTATCGAGGCTGGAGGACACGGCACTTTGCTCCAGAGATATCTCCAGCCACTGACCAGCATCCAGAGATGTCTCCAGCCACTGACCAGCATCCAGAGATGTCTCCAGCCACTGACCAGCATCCAGAGATGTCTCCAGCCACTGACCAGCATCCAGAGATGGCTCCAGCCACTGACCAGCGTCCAGAGATGGCTCCAGCCACTGACCAGTGTCCAGAGAGGACTCCGTTTCCTGTCAAAAGTCCAGAGAGGACTCTGTCCCCTGTCAAGAGTCCAGAGAGGAGACCTTTCCCTGTTCCAAGGCTGGAGAGGACAACCGTCCCCCCCCAATCCTGAGTCCATTGACATCTCCTTTCCCTGTTGAGAGTCATGTGAGGCCTCAGGTTCCCGACCAGAGTCCAGAGAGGGCTCCGGAACCAGACTGTATCCCAACACAGTACTCTGCAGTTAGCACAAACCCCTTACCAGTCTGTGTCCCAGCCCAGTGGCCTGCCATCAGCACAAGCCTGTTACCAGTTTGTGTCCCATCTTGGTGGATTGCAGTCAGCCCAAGCCCATTACCAGTCTGTGTCCCAACCCAGCAATCTGCTACCAGTCAGTGATCCCAGCTCAGTGGCCTGCTGTCTGCACAAGCCCGTTACCAGTTGGTGCCACCCAAGCCACCTGACCGGCCTGTGTCACACTGGCCACCTGAACAGCCTGTGCCACCCAAGCCACCTGGCCGACCTGGCTCTTACGGGTCACTTCATCTGCCCACTCTGCCCTGGCCACCCGATCTGCACCAGTTTCCATCCTGCTTCCACCCTGACCCTCCATCCCTTCCCCTGTTCCGCTGCCACTTCACCTCCATCCATGACTGGTTTATATTGTAGTTCTCTGTGCATTGTCTCTGTGTTCTTTTCTGTGTCCTGTTTCCTGTGGAGTTTTTGTAGTTCTTTGTAGCTTTTCATGTCGATTAGTCTCCCCAGGTGGGATCTTTTCTCTCGTCTTTTCTTTAGTTTTTAAATCTTTTTACAAGAAATCCTGCAGGTCATAAATAACTTTGTTTTTCCACCTCCAAGAACGGACGAGTGCTATCCATTATGTCTCATTGTTTACCTAAATGCCAGGTATGGTGTCATTTTCCTTGTTTTACCCAAGGCTAAAAGCCATCTGTTGTTGATTTTGAAACAGAGTAGACTTTACATTATATGCATATGTGATGAAATTACTAGATTTTCATGTCAATACGTTTATTTTAATGCAAACAATGCGCTGTCACTTTAATTCAGCGAAAACCGCAAAAAAGAGACTCTGTGTGGAAACGCAAGCACTGCTGTATATGCACCGCTCCTGGAATGCACTGCTGGACCACATCCGTGTGCAGTGTGAAAGCTCTAACTGAAAGCTTTAACATGGGTACATAAAAAAAAAAAAATGCACCGCATACACACTGCAAACAGAGTATGTGTGAAACAGGCCTTACAGTATATATGTTGCATAGTTGTGACACACTTTGAAACATCATTATTTTATAAATAAAATAATTTAAATAATTTCATTATTTTTGCACTTCTGTTTGGCTCAGAAGTTACATAAGATATTATGACAAAATTACCTTAATTTTTTATTAGTTTATTTATTGAATAAGTAAACATACAAACATTTACAGCTAAATGTTAGTAAGAAAGCTAAATCTATCAAATAACATGAGGCAATCAGCAGTAAGTTACAGAGACACAAAAACTCTATAAAAAAAAATAAAAAAAAATAAAAAGTACAAAATAGCACACAAAAAAATGGCCGTCACTGGGATGGTAACCTTAAGGGTACATTTTTGTACCGTTAAGTCAGGGGTAGGCAAGTTTGTTCCTAGAGAGCTGATGTCCTGCAGAGTTTAGCTCCAACCCTACTAAGCCACCACAATATAAAACTTGCATTGCAGCATTAACTATTAAGTCACCATTGTTGAGATTCATATGCTGATTCTTGATATCTGTGTGTGTCTAAACTGTGTGTTGTTTTTTTTATTTGAACAGATTATATGTTTTGTTAACACTGTAACAAACTCGCATAAAAAGCCAAGAGTCAAACTGCCCAACCAAAGGAAACACTGATCACCATAATGGTGACCAAACATTTTCAATAAAACATCAACATCTAAACCTCTGTTAATTCTCAAAAAGAGCTACTATAGATGTCTTTCAGGGTTGGAGCCAAACTCTGCAGGACAGTGACTCACTAGGACCAAACTTGCCTACCCCTGCTCTAATTAGAGGAAAACAATGGTACGATTGTACCCTAAGGACCAATTGTGTACCTGTAAAGGTACAGTTATACGTTTTATTCTCCAAGGAACAAAATTGTATCTCCACTGTACCTTTTTTTCTGAGAGTGTAAGGCCCTATTTTCTGATGTCTCTTCACTGTATTGTCTTCTCAGATGTGCCAAGGTAAGATCTATCTCTGGGGGTTTTACTGCAGTGGTAGCTTTTATGAGCAGGAAGTATTAGAGGCATTTTATGAGCAAGACATTCTCAGAATGAAGATCAATAAATAAATAGCCTTCGATGTCTTCAGAGCCACCATAGAAATAGCTTTTCAGCAGCACATGCTCTATTTGTCAGTGTTTGTTTGCTTGAAACTATTAAACCAGAGGAAAACCAGCAATGGGGTTTCAGAGAGACGGAATCAATAATTGTAATCCACTCTCAAACTTTAAATCTATCCTGCTGTAAATGAATCCTGTCACTCTGATTTCTCAGCCTCATATTGGATAGAGGGATTGAACGAACAGAGTGACACCAGAGAAACAGCGGTGTGTCTTATCAGTATGAACAAGCAAACACACACCCTCTGTGAGAGAGAGAGAGAGAGAGAGAGAGTCTGAATGACAGATGAGAAGAGCCCATTGTAATGCAGAGCTGCTGCTGGACAATTTTCTTCTCATGCTGATTTAAGATCTGTTAAACTTTTTAAGAAAGTCTTCTCATTTGCTTTGAATGGCCATTCAACAATTTTATTTTAAACTAAAGAGAAGATAGGCCTGTTGACCTAAATTTTTTCCTTATTCATTCATTTTCGACACCACCACTCAAAAGAGAAACATGCCTGTGGCGACATTTCTCCAAAATATCATGTGGCTTTTTTTTTTTTTCTTTTTTTTTGTGTTTACTGGACAAAGAGAAATGTCCAGTGAGTGGTGATGAAAGTACATTCAGTTTTAACCGAAACAGATGAACATGAATCTGATAACGATTTGTTTTGTTAGTTGCAGTATTGTGGCAGTTTGGAAATTAAATGTGAGTGACTACAAGGGAATGAACTGGTGTGACGTCATTTTGAACAAAATCAGCCCAAAACGAAGTTAATTTAGGGAGTTTGAAACAATTTGCCAAAACAGAGCTTCCCTGAAAAAAAAGGCAAACATCATAGGTAGGCTCTGTCTTCTTTGAGGTGGACATCTTCTCCGGGTTCATTTCTTCTGTTCAGTCTGTAGAGGTCCGACATCTGCCAATAAAGACATGAACACCCTGAGAGCTGCTGTATAGTAGAAGTGGAAGTTGTAATTCTAATTCTAATTGAATGACACTGACACAATTTTCATGTTTAATACTGTAAAGCTGCTTGCTTTGAAACAATCTATTGTATAAAGTGCTATATAAATAAATAGTGTTGGGAAAGTTTAGAAATGTAATAGATTGCAGATTACAAGTTACTCTATTTAAAATGTAATAAGTAGTATAACTATTTCAATTACTTTATTAAAGTAATGTAACTGATTACATTTGATTACTTTTTGATTACTTTTCTAAATTATATACAGGAACTACTAGTGACCTGGACTATTATTTTAAAGTACAAATGATGTTTTTCACCTTAATGTAATGGTCCAGGTCACTAGTAGTCCTTGAAGAGTGCTTAGGTAACGCTTGAGTACTTAGTGATGCATTTTATGACCATGTTGAGAGTAAAAAAAGACAATTGCTCACATCTCAAAAACGTTAATGTTGTGATTAGTAATCAATTAGTAATTTTTTATAATTTGTCATAGTTACCTATTAGTTATGATGCCAATCTCTCTCTACTTTTGACACTACATTAATTTCTCCTGGAAACTGCGGTTACCATCATGGTGACAAGTGGAGCATGAGCTTAGTTCTGGTATCCAAGATGGCACCAGTGTGTTTGTTGGCTTGCTGTCAGCTCCTACCAGTCCGAGTGCTGTTGTCTCTGTCTGTGTTCCTCCTGTTGTTGCTCTGGCGCTGCGCCGATGCCTTAAGGACTTATGAACGCTCTATACTTCTACATATCCAAAACTCCTTAGAGCTACAATCTACTGGTCATCTTGGCCCTCACTTCAATTGCCACCCGATGTTCATCAACTCTTCAATGGACTGTGTTTGCCAGCTCTCCTGTTGCACTTTCCACCACAAGAAACGCTGCAGGAAGCGAGGAAATCGCGGCAGTGTTCAAGTACAGATCAGGGGATTTGCGAATGTCTCCCATGTGCAACTGTCACCTCGACATTGGAGGAAGCAGAGGCCTGTATCTGGCTCGTCGATCATGGGACCTGAGATACTCCTGTCATCTATCCATTTCTCCAGCTCGGTCAACGGCGCCTGATTGCCCTGCAGCTCCACTAAGACTGCGAGTCCGGCAGGGTGAACTTCCTGAACATTCACCCATTGCAACACTCTCAACTTCCACAACTTTTGGATTAGATTGCGGCTAAGGTGGCGCTACTGAACTGCAGATCCGTGTCAAACAAGACCTTTATTTTAAATAAATTCTGTTTTTAATGGAGACATTTACATTTAATCATTTAGCAGACGCTTTTATCCAAAGTGACTTACGGTTGAGGAGAGCAATAGAAGCAACTAAACAAACAAGGGGCAACAGCAAGTACTGTAACAAGTCTCAGTTAATCTAGCGCAGTACACATACACTTTTTTTTTTTTTTTTTTTTTTTTTTTTTATAAACTAACAAACACTGAAAAATGAATCGAATAGTTAAGTGCTAGTCTTTGGATTGGCTCTGGTGCTGGTGAGTTATCCGTTTTTGGTGAACTTTGCCCCACAAACTGTTCATTCATAAGCACTCCGAGGAGTTCAGGAAGAGGAGGTGGAGTGGCTTTGATCTTTAAAAATCGGCTTAAGGTACAGACACTTTCTGCTGGGAGCTTTTCTTCCTTTGAAGTACAATGCGTAAAAGTACAATCTGCTACCACACCATTGATGTACGCACTTGTTTACAGGCCTCCCAAATCAGATAAACATTTTTTAAAGAATTTTCAGACTTTCTGTCTTATTATGACCATTTTTTGATTTTGGGTGATTTTAATATCCATGTCTGTTTCCCAGGTAAACCCTTGGTTAGTGAGTTTTGTCATCTAATGGAGTTATTCAGCCTCCTCCAGCACATAAATCAGGTGACCCATGAGCATGGGCACACTCTTGATTTGATTTTATCCCATGGGTTTTCCATTAATAGCATAAGCATTGAAGATGCATCTTTCTCTTACCATATGCCTATTGTGTTCAATGTTAAACTATTTAACTCACTGTATACACCCAGATCTTCTGGCCACTACTTTCGTCATATTAACTTTTTTACTACAAATAAATTCTCTGAATGTTACTTGGGAAATTATATCATTGCCTCTGTCACTGCCCATGATCATCTCTTGAGCCCTGATGAGCTATTAACCTCCTTCAATGCATCTTGCTCAGCTATCCTTGAAACTGTGGCCCCTCTTAAACTCAACAGAGCGTAAGTGGAAAAAGGATCATCTCCTCGTCTCTTTAGAAATATTCAGAAATTTCCTGGCCAATTTTCAAGCTGCAGCTAAAAAAGCCAGGGCTAAGTATTTCTCTGACATTATAAGCAAACGCTCCAATCGCCCTAGAATTTTATTTAATACTATAAACTCAATTGTTAACCCCAAGTTTTTCCAGAGGTCGAGGCATCCACCAATAGCTGTGAAGAGTTTTTTAAAGATTTTACTGAGAAAATCAACCACATCAGAACACAGTTCACTCCCGTTGTATCTGACACCCCACCACTTCTTCCCATTGCTACAGCTACTTTTGACCAAATCCAAGCAGTGTCCTACACTGAACTACATGACATTGTAAAGCACATGAAACCAACAGAAGATCAACTCAACAGAGATCCTAGAGCCATTTCAATCTGGGTTCAAAGCCCGTCACAGCACTGAGACAGCCCTGTTAGAGGTGACAAATGACCTGTTGCTCACCCTTGACTCAGGTGATAATGCCATTCTGGTCCTGTTGGATCTAAGTGCTGCATTTGACACTTTAGAGCATGGTACACTATTAAAGCGTCTCGAATAGTGGGTTGGCATTAAGGGTACAGCTCTTAACTGGTTTCACTCCTACCTCCACCAAATATCTTTTTCAGTATCCATAGGTCAGTACTCTTCATTCTCTGTCCCTATGTCTTATGGTGTCCCCCAAGGATCCATTCTGGGTCTTGTTCTTTTCTCCCTTTACATGCTCCCCCTAGGTAACATCAGAAATTTTAATATGTCATTCCATTTCTATGCAGATGACTCCCAACTCCACATCCCATAAAATCCGGCAACTCCATGAAGCCTCTTTTAGACTGTCTGAAAGAAAATAAAATCTGGATGGCTAACAATTTCTTTTAGTTATATGATAACAAAACTGAAGTTATTGTCTTTGCCCTTCAAAATAAAAATAAAAAATCTATCCCTGCCAACCTTGGCCCCCTTGCCCCTTATGTTAAATCCCATGCATGTAACCTGGGTGTTATTTTAGACTCCCATCTTAACATGAACAAACAAATATCATCTGTTGTAAAGACTGTTTTTACCAATTAAGAATAATTTCCAAACTTAAGTCTGTTCTGTCAATGATCTGGAAAAAGTCTTCCATGCCTAGACTATTGTAATTCTCTCTACTTTGGTCTCCATCTAACACTGGTAACACAGCTTCAGATGGTCCAAAATGCAGTGGCTAGGCTGCTCACAAACACAAAAAAGCGTGAACACATTACACCTGTCCTAGCCTCCTTGCACTGGCTTCCAGTCCAGTCTAGGATACAGTTTAAAATATTGCTGATAGTTTTTAAAGCTCTTCACGCCCTGGCCCCCAGCTACATAGCTGGTATCATTCATCCCCATGTAGCCCCTAGGTCCCTTAAATCTTCCAGTCAAGGTCTTCTCCAAGTCCCACGGTCTCAGCTTAAGCAGAAAGAGGACAGAGCCTTTTCTGTTGCTGGCCCTCAGCTGTGGAACCAACTGCCACCTGACATCAGAAATGCATGGTGGCCCAGTAGTGCACAACACAACAAAATTTAAAAAGCAAACAAAAATTCACAAGATAACAAAATCAAGCCACAACACAATGAACTCAAGCCACAACACCACAAAATCAAGCCACAACATAATGAAAAAGCCACAACACAACAAAATCAAGCCACAACACAACGAAATCAAGCCACAACATAACGAAAAAGCCACAACACAACAAAACCAAGCCACAACACAACGAAATCAACTCTGTGATGTGACTCTGTCGCACAGTAGAGAAATTACCGTATAGACCCGTATAGACAGGAGGAGAAGCTTGCAGGCAATCTTTTACTGTCTGTGAGGCAATCGGGGGGACGTGGAGGCATAAAGTCCGATAAAGTCAAGGGAGAAGCATGGGGAGAAGCCCATAGAGAGCCAAAATCTCTGCAAGATTCAGTGATTCAGATTTGACTTTGCACAACTACTAGAAGACTTAGGACTGTCAGACAGGTTGCTCACGTCACATCTACGTCGTCAAGCTCAGTCTGAGGTTGCGCAGGACGCTCAGCCATCAGGAAGTGAGTGCTTCTAATTGACTTCACTCTTCTCCATTGATGTCAATGTGGTCTCTGTGTCCATTTCTTTTACTGTCTATGATGTAACCATTGTATACCGACATCACCTACATGCATTAGCTGCATATTTATACTCGAGAATGCTTTGACCTGCTAACATGGTGCTTGATGCCTAAGGGAACGTCTGCCAATTCCACCATGTGGTTGAAACGTATTATTTGTATTAATCAAAATTACTATTAACATTTAAAAAAAGACATGTTCAGATTTTAATGTTGTGTTGTGCACTACTGAGTCAGCCTTACCCATACAATTAAGCTTTGGAATTTGTCTGTTTTTAAATGTTAAAATTTGTTACATTTTATTTTATTTTTTTTCAATTGCTAACACACAATTTTGCAAACTAGGCTGGTTTTATCAAAATATTTAACACAATTCACAAAACCACACAACCAAACTGCAAAATACCTCATATATCTTGCAAAAGGAAGCACTGCAACCTTGAGCCTGGTTTCTCCCAAGGTTTTTTTCTCCATTCTGACCCTGAAGGAGTTTTGGTTCCTTGCCACCGTTGCCTCTGGCTTTTGGCTTGCTCAGTTGGGGACACCTAAATTTCATCTATATTACCGATCTGCCCGCATTGACACTATATGATACTTGAAATGAGCTGGATAACATCACCGTTTCACCAGAACGGCTGTACAAATTCTGTTGCATTATTTTCCTGTTAACAAGGTGAAGATGCTTTGAAACAATTGGACACTGGAAGCGCTATATAAATAAAGGTGACTTGACTTGACTTACAACCAAAACTACATATAGCATTATCAAAATCAAACTTCTGCATGCAATGGCACACACTTCATTCATATTACCAGATTTTTGTCTAACCAACTACACACTGTTGGGCATAATGAAAAGCACTCTCATCTTTAGTATGCTTTGCCATAATACTAAAATATGTAGTTCAAAATGTAGAAAAATCCTCAGATTGTTCACATACACAGAAATATTTGCAGATACATACACATGCGGTTTTTTTTTTTTTTTTTTTTTTTCACCAAACAAGTCAGTGCAACATATGCAGAGCAGATATATTTACATTGGACTTGCATTTACTTTGCTATAGCCCTTTATTCCTCACAAATGGGTTTGAGGTTATGAATATTTCCTCCCTTAAGAAGTATAGTACTAAAACTAGGTGAGAATGTTGAAATTAGGTCATGTTGTTGTGTCTTTAAGCCATGCAGGGGCATTTAGGCAGTTGCGGTTTGGAAGGCACCCAACTTTACTGCTGTTTGTGCCAAAATGAAGCATCATCCAGAGATTGTTCATTATATGAAACTGGTGGAGAATGCTTCACATATATACAGACTCATTGTGCCAGTTGCGCTGGCTTGTTGCCTTTATCCGGCTGGGAGTGTATCTAAGCAATCATAATTGGTGCATGGAGAATTCAGTCACACTCTAAGCAGTGATGATAAACATTGTTAGTGCCAAATACAGCAAACATAAATAGGCTTTATTCCAAAATTAGGGTTTTGTCTCTGTGGAAAACATCAGAACGCGTTGGAAATGAACAAAACATCAGCTCTGTTTTTCCTCACCCAGATTGTTTCTCATTGATTGATTGAGTGCATGCTTACACTAATAGAAAGTATCAAGGATTGACCCTCATGTTGTATTTGGGGTATTTCAACAGATTGAGGGTCATTTTAATAGATTGAAAAACATAATTAACATTGACCCAACTAACAAGGAACATTCCCAGAACTCTAGCTAATATTCTGGCACGATTCTGTTAAAATTATAAACAAGTTCTTCTAGTAACTTTAATAGAATGTTCATTCTAATTTAATTGGTCTTTAATGATGTTCTCAAAATAATGGATGTAGGCCAGTAAGAGGTCTTTAGCTTCCTTGTTAGCACGTCCACCTCCCATGCCGGAGACGCCGGTTCGAATCCTGCTGGGAGCAGGTTGAGTACGACTGGTTACATTTGGTGCCGTGACTGCAATTATTATGCAATTATCTAATCAACCAATCACATGGCAGTTGCTTCAATGCATTTAGGGGTGTGGTCCTGGTCAAGACAATCTCCTGAACTCCAAACTGAATGTCAGAATGGGAAAGAAAGGTGATTTAAGCAATTTTGAGCGTGGCATGGTTGTCGGTGCTAGATGGGCCGGTCTGAGTATTTCACAATCTGCTCAGTTACTGGGATTTTCATGCAGAACTATTTCTAGGGTTTACAAAGAATGGTGTGAAAAGGAAAAAACATCCAGTATGTGGCAGTCCTGTGGGCGAAAATGCCTTGTTGATGCTAGAGGTCAGAGGAGAATGGGTCGACTGATTCAAGCTGATGGAAGAGCAACTTTGACTGAAATAACCACTCGTTACAACCGAGGTATGCAGCAAAGCATTTGTGAAGCCACAACACGCACAACCTTGAGGCGGATGGGCTACAACAGCAGAAGACCCCACCAGGTACCACTCATTTCCACTACAAATAGGAAAAAGAGGCTACAATTTGCATGAGCTCACCAAAATTGGACAGTTGATGACTGGAAAAATTATTTCTGTTGAGACATTCAGATGGTAGAGTCAGAATTTGGCGTAAACAGAATGAGAACATGGATCCATCATGCCTTGTTACCACTGTGCAGGCTGGTGGTGGTGGTGTAATGGTGTGGGGGATGTTTTCTTGGCACACTTTAGGCCCCTTAGTGCCAATTGGGCATCGTTTAAATGCCACGGCCTACCTGAGCATTATTTCTGACCATGTCCATCCCTTTATGACCACCATGTACCCATTCTCTGATGGCTACTTCCAGCAGGATAATGCACCACGTCACAAAGCTCAAATCATTTCAAATTGGTTTCTTGAACATGACAATGATTTCACTGTACTAAAATGGCCCCCACAGTCACCAGATCTCAACCCAATAGAGCATCTTTGGGATGTGGTGGAACGGGAGCTTTGTGCCCTGGATGTGCATCCCACAAATCTCCATCAACTGCAAGATGCTATCCTATCAATATGGGTCAACATTTCTAAAGAATGCTTTCAGCACCTTGTTGAATCAATGCCACATAGAATTACGGCAGTTCTGAAAGCGAAAGGGGGTCAAACACAGTATTAGTATGGTGTTCCTAATAATCCTTTAGGTGAGTGTATATATTATAATATAATCAGTGTGGAGAGGTTGACAAGCGAGAGACATGTGAGGAGCGAGTCCTCTCAGAGGCATATAAGGACGAGCGCCACCAGTGAAGGATGAGAGAGGACCAGGCCTGGACTTTACATTGTGCCTTACAGGTGACGCTCATTCTCAATCACGGACCGGTCTCACTCGCTCCTCCCACGTCTCTCGCTCGTCTACCTCGCCACAATCGGATACCAGTCAGTTTTATAAAAAATGAGTGCCAACTCTCATAGAACATATTAAACATTAAAACAATTTGAAGGGAAAATGATTACTATTATTTTTACACAAAAGTAATTTGAGATCTCTGGAACCTCCAAAATAAAGACAGTAACATCAGTCTCATCCTAACAAAAGCATTTTAACCATGCAAAAGCAATTCTCATAAATTATATGGTTAACAGTCTGCATACTGCAGATAAAGTATTATACATGCTTACATGTTTTATGCAGTCACCAAAAGGAATTATAAAATATGGATTTTAATGTTACTTGGCTTAATGCATGACACTAAAATCCCTTTAAAAAGAGCAAGAGGAACGTCACTCATCACTCATTAATGCAAATTCATGCTAATCAGACTACTGTAAAGATACACCCTTTGCTGAACCATTTAACAATTTCACAAGGAAAAGGTCTCTAGCTTTGTCTATAGTGCACATGTATGTATATTCATTTTATGGATGTGTGAAGAATGATCATTTGTTTTAGAGTAGTGTGGTGTCGTAGTCAGTGCTAATGATCAGAAAGTTTGAGCCCAGCAGGGAATGAGTCATTGTGACCTTAATGCAATGCGTTCAAAAGGTTGAGCTCTGACAACATTTGTGGCATAATAGTCATTTATCCCTCAGTTTGTAAAGGTGCACATAGTCATTTTTCCCTCATTAGTAATTTAAGCATTTGGCTTTTCCCAGTGTTTTCAAAACTCTTCAGACAGTCAGCTTTTTAATTGCTATAATACAAAATGCACTTAATGACCACAGTCTGTGACTTTTATTAAATCTAAAGCAAAAGCAAAACTATGTACAGCCATTTTGCACACATCTATATATTCTTATATGCGACTTAAAGTTATGTTCAAAACACAATCCCTGACTATATTAAACAGTAATGTGTTTGATTTATGCAATCTCATACTGAAGAATATCTGCATCTATAGACGATTTACAACAGTTTAAGGACGATAAAGGTTGGCCAGGTACCACTAGCTTTTTTTTTTCTTTCATTTTATCCTTTTTATTTATTGATTTATTTTTATTTATTTTTCCCACTGGATTTGCTGGTGTATTAATTAAAATGTCTAATATGTGAAATATTTTTGTCATGATTTTCTAATGCAATCTAGTGTCTCGTGAATAATTTGTCAAGGTAGAGCCTAAAGTGACGTGTGTGTGTGTGTGTGTGTGTGTGTGTGTGTGTGTGTGTGTAATAGTGTGTGACTGACATTTTAGTGTGACATTAAAATTCATTTATTTTTACAACACTGACAATGAAGTCATATGACAGTGAGCTAAAATTAAAGTGACTGAATCACTAAAATGTATCTGAGCAAATAATTCAGTCAAGCAGTGACTATCTTTCTTATGCACATACTGTAGGCCTAAAACTCAGGAACACACTATTACTGTTTAGAATTTTAGTTTATTCAAAATGTGGTCAGTTGTCACCTACCACTAATTTTATTTATGTGGATAATATGAAATGGAAAGTGTACATTCATTTTTAAACTGACATTTTTTCCCTCTGCTGAATAGCAAACATTCTCCACCAAAATGTGTTTTTCCTCAGACATGCTCAGTAAATCATAAGAATGAGTGTGCAAACAGAAAGAACTCTGCAACATGCTTTGATTCTCACACCAGAAACGTTCCCCCAAGGAATCATGTCACAGTTTTTGTAGTATACATTTTGGTGTGTGTTTTGCTCTAGGCCATCTGACACAGTTTAACACTGAACTTTGCTCTTTTGTTCAAGCTCAAGTCAAAAACCTATAGTGTTTTTGAAGGCATTGGGATATGTCACACATATGGGAGACGTGTCACATTAGCAAAGACATCGAACACAGAGCTCTGCGTGGATCTGAAAAGACAGTGGCTGAAATCTCTACACTACATACAAGAATATCTACAAACCCGATTCCAAAAAAGTTGGGACACTGTACAAACTGTGAATAAGAACAGAATGCAATGATGTGGAAGTTTCAAATTTCAATATTTTATTCAGAATACAACATAGATTACATATCAAATGTTTAAACTGAGAAAATGTATCATTTTAAGGGAAAAATAAGTTGATTTTAAATTTCATGGCATCAACACATCTCAAAAAAGTTGGGACAAGGCCATGTTTCCCACTGTGTGGCATCCCCTCAGAAAGCAAGTTTGCGATCCAAGTTGTCTGTGCATTGATTTGCAGCGAAAAGGAGAAAAAAAAAAACGGCGGAGGAAATGGTTGGGAAGACACAGGGAGCATGGATTGTGTTCTGCAAAGAGAGTTTGAGGTAAATAAATCATTTTGCAATGTGTGGCTGGTCAAGCAAATGTCCGTGCTTTGTTTCTGTTTGATATAATTGTAAATATATCTATTAAAATACTGATATTCTTTTCTATTACTCCTCCCTGAACCTCCCGCTGCCCTGTATCTTGCTCTCTCATTGGCTGTCGGTCATCGCCAATGTATTTTCAGTCAGAACTCATTTCACACAGCAGGATTTTGAATCGCCAACAGGTCCAGATATTTGGCATGCCAAATATCTCACGGGCGTCTGCGACTCATCGGCGAGTCTCTCTGATCGCGTCTTTGATCATTCACACTGCATGATTGTCACTCGCGTGCATGAGCACCGATTTGTCTATGATTATGGGCAGTTGTCTACGATTTTGCAAACCCTGTCGGCGAGTCAAAATCGGGGCTAAAATCGGGCAGTGTGAACTCGTCATAAAAGTAGACAGATTACATTATGTAAAATGTAGAATGTAATAGTTTCCATTACGAATTACAATTTCTGTCATGTAATTTGAAATCAGTAACTGACTACAATTTGAAAGTAATTTACCCAGCACTGCTCGTTAGTTCATGTCAACAGATAAAATTTTTAATTTGAATAATGTACACAGCAAAAACTCCAGTGTTAAATTGACACTCCTCAGAGTTTGAGTCCATACTCAAGAGTGTTAAAAGTAACTCTGAAGCAGTGTTAAAGTTAATATGATAGCATTGAATGATGATTGACCATTAGTGAAGACACCTGATGTTCATGAGCAGAATCGCTGAAGGAAAGAGTCACCATTATGGTGACCAGTGTTTGCTTTAGTTGGGCTGTAGACCCTTGACTTTTTAACATTACTTTTTCTCTACTTGCTTCAACTGTGTGTTTAAAAAGCACATTTATTAATGCAAAGAAAGCACAGAGGAAATGTTTTCATAGTAACAATCACCATGTAGAGATATGATGAACTGCTATCATTCTGAGACCAATCTCTGATTATATGGGTGATGTGTTAATTTTACATTATTGATTACAGCAGCCCTGTGATGTTACAGCATGAGATTCTGCACAATAAATGTTTGAACTACTATTTTTCAGTCACACACAGACATCAAGAATCAGCATATGAATCTCAACAACGGTGACAAACAGCATGTTCAGAAAAACAGATCTAACAAGCTACTAAAAAGTCACATAAAACAGCAAAAAATAAAAGAAAATAATAAGAATAAAAGAAATTACAAAGATAATTTAATCAATTAATTCATGCCGCAGTTCATGCTGGGAGCCGGATGAGTTTTGATTGGTGCACCCAGGATGCACTGCAAAAAGCTTATGGAGATTCATACACTGATTCTTGATGTCTGAATGATATAGTTCAAACCTTTTTGAACAGAACAACTTTTAAAAAACCTCTTATTATATTGAAAACGCCAGATCTTATGCTGTAGAATCACAGAGATGCTGTAATAAATCAAATAAATCTCAGAGATTAGGCTCTAAATGAGTATAATGATTATGTCAAAACATAACAACATCTTCTCTTGGCTTTTCTCGCTGCAATACCTTGGTTACAGCAGCCAGAGAAAATCAAATGTTATAAAATAAAGGGTCAAGAGCCCAACCACAGCAAATAGTGATCACCATAATGGTGACCTAAAATAGTGACTTTCCCCTTCATTGAGTCTGCTTGTTAACACCAGGTGTTCATCACTAATGGTCAATCATCATTCACTTAATCAATCTCATTAACTTGGACTGATTCAGAGTTACTTTAAACACTCTTGAGTTTAAACTCTGAAGAGTGTTAATGTAACACTGGGGTTTTTGCTGTGCATCAGCAAATACACTCACCTAAAGGATTATTAGGAACACCTGTTCAATTTCTCATTAATGCAATTATCTAATCAACCAATCACATGGCAGTTGCTTCAATGCATTTAGGGGTGTGGTCCTGGTCAAGACAATCTCCTGAACTCCAAACTGAATGTCAGAATGGGAAAGAAAGGTGATTTAAGCAATCTTGAGCGTGGCATGGTTGTTGGTGCCAGACAGGCCGGTCTGAGTATTTCACAATCTGCTCAGTTACTGGGATTTTCACGCACAACCATTTCTAGGGTTTACAAAGAATGGTGTGAGAAGGGAAAAACATCCAGTATGCAGCAGTCCTGTGGGCGAAAATGCCTTGTTGATGCTAGAGGTCAGAGGAGAATGGGCCGACTGATTCAAGCTGATAGAAGAGCAACTTTGACTGAAATAACCACTCGTTACAACCGAGGTATGCAGCAAAGCATTTGTGAAGCCACAACACGCACAACCTTGAGGCGGATGGGCTACAGCAGAAGACCCCACCGGGTACCACTCATCTCCACTACAAATAGGAAAATGAGGCTACGATTTGCACAAGCTCACCAAAATTGGACAGTTGAAGACTGGAAAAATGTTGCCTGGTCTGATGAGTCTCGATTTCTGTTGAGACATTCAGATGGTAAAGTCAGAATTTGGTGTAAACAGAATGAGAATATGGATCCATCGTGACTTGTTACCACTGTGCAGGCTGGTGGTGGTGGTGGTGTAATGGTGTGGGGGATGTTTTCTTGGCACTCTTAGTGCCAATTGGGCATCGTTTAAATGCCACGGCCTACCTGAGCATTGTTTCTGACCATGTCCATCCCTTTATGACCACCATGTACCCATTCTCTGATGGCTGCTTCCAGCAGGATAATGCACCATGTCACAAAGCTTGAATCATTTCAAATTGGTTTCTTGAACATGACAGTGAGTTCACTGTACTAAAATGGCCCCCACAGTCACCAGATCTCAAACCAATAGAGTATCTTTGGGATGTGGTGGAACGGGAGCTTCATGCCCTGGATGTGCATCCCACAAATCTCCATCAACTGCAAGATGCTATCCTATCAATATGGGCCAACATTTCTAAAGAATGCTTTCAGCACCTTGTTGAATCAATGCCACGTAGAATTAAGGCAGTTCTGAAGGCGAAAGGGGGTCAAACACAGTATTAGTATGGTGTTCCTAATAATCCTTTAGGTGAGTGTATTGTTGTAATGATGTTAAAAGATCAGGGAAGAAGGAGGCGGGAACTGGGGAACTGAGGCAGTGAACAAAACAAGGTAAAATAGTCCAGGCCTGGTCCTTTCTTGTCCTTCACTGTCGTCGCTCTTCCTTTTATGCTTCTGTAGCTCCTCCGTGAGAAACTCATTATTACTCATGCTCATTATCACCCAGCCTTGACCCATTCTCATGGCCCACGGCCTCGTCCTGCTTTCCACATTTGTAAATATCATTAACTAAGATTACTAAATGCATTAGAAGTATTTGTATTGTTAGTTCATGTTAACTAATGTTAACAAATTAAACCTTATTGTAAAGTATTATCAAATATACTGTATATGTTTGTCCTTGTCCTTATGACAAGGAAATATTTAGCTGTTTTTCCCTGCATATTGGTGACAAACGGTCATTGAGTTATGCACAGTTATTGGCAACAATCATTGGCGCCTGCCACAAAATGTGAAGCATCATCGTGATCTTGTTCCTTACTTTGTTTTGCTGGCTTTATGCAATGAATATTCCATATGTGCTGCCAAATAGAGTTTTAGGCTTTACTTCTGTAAAAATGTCTGTGCAAGTTTATTTTAATGTCCAAAGCCTCACATTTTGGATGAACTGAGGGTCATTTTAGACCCTGTTTGTGAGAAGCATATATCTTAGTATAACTAATCTCATTATTCTACCTTCATAAATTGGATTCTGTCAGTCCAGGCAGTTACTTTAAGCCTGTCCATCTCCTTTTTCACTTTCTTTCTCTTTTGTTACCCTGAAAGTTGCCAGAATGAATGGCCATCAGCTAGACTGCAGTGTCAGGCCGAGTGACAGTCTGCGGATAATAACATTTCTTCTCTGCATGGTGTTCTTGCTTTGTTTTATTCACAGACATAGTTATCTCCACCATCTCCAACAACTAGGGAAGTCAAAATGCTCATCTTTGTGAGATATTCATCTTAATACTTTATGTCTTAAGATAATGTAAAGACACATAATCAAATTCAGCTATCAAACAAAGTTAAGCATAAAATAAAATAAAATAAACTATTCCAAGAATATGGCTGCTTCTCATTCTAATTTAACATCTAACTTAGAAGTTTCTAGAAACCCTACTTACACATGTACCACTTCAATCACAAGTACTGTACAAAAGGTTTTGTCAACTGTTTGACAATTAAATATCAAAATAACCGTAATGTGGCCAGAACATGACTTATTAACCATGGGCCTTGGCCTTCATGGCCCTGAATCAGATTCAGACTATCATTAACGTTGTTTAACGGTAGTTTGACACCCATCAGAGCGCCGGTTGAGAGCCATTCACAACTTATTAAATTTCCAGCAGCTGCAAGGTCAAGGTCCTTGGCCACGATCCTGGACACAGTCAAGCATGGTGGAAAGTGCAGTGGAGAAATTAATTAGCTCGTATAAAATGGAAAAAGGATCCATTCCCCTCATTTCATGATGATGGGTTGAATGACAGAGAGTCATTATGTGGATACGCTGGCTGAATACATACAACGGAGAAGATCCATGCACAGAGTTTATTGATAGCAATGAACCATCTGAAAACAAACACATCGTAATACAATCCTGGATGACCTTGAGCAAGGTCCTATTCTTCAAATGTGGCTTACTTTGGCAGATGCATTCAGGACTGTTTGGTTTAAACTTTAGTAGTGAGGTTGTGTATGTTGTGATTACTCAAATTGAAAACAAAAACTGGTGTAGAAACAATTTTCACTCAAAAATTGTGGTAGCATTATTTTATGGTCCACTTTAGACATTCTGTTGCACATACACATCCCCCAACCTTCATTCTTTCCAAGTGTGTCAACTTAATGGATTATATCTAGCCTGAAAGCGTGCAGAAAGCATTTATAATCACTAAAAGGTTGTCAAAGTTATGTAATAATCAATAAAGTTGTCTGCACTGCACAATGAAACTTTTATTTACTTCATGTCTACACTTTGTTAATGAAAGGATTCGCGAGTGTGCAGAACTCAGCACTAAATAATAAAAAAAAAAAAACTCTGGTGTTTTGAGCAGTGAGTGGATTCTGACTAAATTCACCTCTGATTGGCCACTCTGATTGGCCCTCTGATTGGCCACTGCGTTCAGTAGATCAACAATGACTGTGATTGGCTACATTGCTCACTGCTGCAAAAACACGCTGTAAATGGAAACATTTGACCTCCTATGGAGCACAAATGCAAATACGCACTGGAGCGTTTACCAAATATGTTTTGCCAATATGATATTATTATAGTATTAACTGAGGGAGCTCTTACTTTCGTTTGAACCAGGACTGCCTGTATGATTCACTCTTCCTCTTCTTTCTTCTTCTGGTTCAAACATATATACCGCTGAAATAAACTGCATTTATACTTGCCATTGTGCAGCGTTTACTACCGTAAAGTTGATTGAGTGGATCAAGCATTATGAGCTGGTGTGAGTGAGTAGAGGCGGGGGTAATTTGCATATACGTAGTTCCGCGTATACTAAATGAAACATGGGTTTAAAGTTAAAATCCAGCTATTTTTAGGCACAAAGAAATTATTTTCAGAGGGAAAAAATGTAAATATGCAATTTTGAGTATCGATTTTTGACGATGAAAGACTGAAATAGGATTTTAACTCTTTCCCCGCCAAACACGTTCCGTTATTTGTGAGAAAACACTTCCTGCCAAACACAGAATTTTCCGGATGTCCGTGTTTTCACTGTTAGACACTAGGGGGCGCTATTACGCATCTTCTGAATGAGTACAGAATCTCCTGATCAAAACACATGTAAAGGAAGACGGATCGTACGTAAGCAGATGCATATGAAAAATAACGTGGTGATCAACATTAAACATAATATAAATCAAAACTGGTCCACTGAAATGTGGACCCAGGACGAGCTACAGGACTGTGTAGTCTTTCACAAAAACGATTTTCTCAGCTTTTTGATCAAAATGTTGCTTTTTTTAATGAAACTTACCCATATTCAAGTGTTGATAAAAAAGGAATGCATGAAGCTAGAATAATTTTTTTTTTTTTTTTAAAGAAGAAGAGGGTCAACTCTTTCGTTTGATATATTGCATGCTCAGATATTCATTACATTTTGAATATCTATTTTGATAGTCAAAAGTATGTGACAATATTCTAATTAATTAAAATGTAAAATGTGATTAGCTATTACACCCATTAGATGCATGAAGTCATATAGTATAACTTTCAGTGTGGTGCTATCATGACGCTAACAGTTAGATGGTAACCTGAGTTTGGTGTGGAAAAACAGGCCTGTGCTGGAAAAAGTATCAGAGTCTACTTTCCCAATGAATCCCTCACCCAAATCTTGCTGTTACAATTCAGTGAGTGGGGTGGCGCTGTGGATACTGACACTGAGGTGAAGAGAGATTATTCTGTGTTTTCAAATGCATCCAAGAGTGGAATTTTTTTTTTCTTCTTCTTGTTATATTTGGTTCTTATTAGAGTCATGCATCCCACCAGATAAGGATGTGCTTTTAAGGAGGAATGAAAGTGCAAAGCAAAATTCTGCTGTTTATTAGACCTGTATATAAGTGTCCCAATGATTTTCAAAACAGCAGGATGTGTCTAGTTTTTCTGAATGTAAAATTATTTGATAGCCTTTATATGTGTGAGTATGTACACTCACCTAAATGATTATTAGGAACACCTGTTCAATTTCTCATTAATGCAATTATCTAATCAACCAATCACATGGCAGTTGCTTCAATGCATTTAGGGGTGTGGTCCTGGTCAAGACAATCTCCTGAACTCCAAACTGAATGACAGAATGGGAAAGAAAGGTGATTTAAGCAATTTTGAGCATGGCATTGTTGTTGGTGCCAGACGGGCCGGTCTGAGTATTTCACAATCTGCTCAGTTACTGGGATTTTCATGCACAGCCATTTCTAGGGTTTACAAAGAATGGTGTGAAAAGGAAAAAACATCCAGTATGCGGCAGTCCTGTGGGCGAAAATGCCTTGTTGATGCTAGAGGTCAGAGGAGAATGGGCCGACTGATTCAAGCTGATAGAAGAGCAACTTTGACTGAAATAACCACTTGTTACAACAGAGGTATGCAGCAAAGCATTTGTGAAGCCACAACACGCACAACCTTGAGGCGGATGGGCTACAACAGCAGAAGACCCCACCGGGTACCACTCATCTCCACTACAAATAGGAAAAAGAGGCTACAATTTGCATGAGCTCATCAAAATTGGACAGTTGAAGACTGGAAAAATGTTGCCTGGTCTGATGAGTCTCGATTCCTGTTGAGACATTCAGATGGTAGGAGTCAGAATTTGGTGTAAACAGAATGAGAACATGGATCCATCATGCCTTGTTACCACTGTGCAGGCTGGTGGTGGTGGTGTAATGGTGTGGGGGATGTTTTCTTGGCACACTTTAGGCCTCTTAGTGCCAACTGGGCATCGTTTAAATGCCACGGCCTACCTGAGCATTGTTTCTGAACACTGGCACAGCGTTTTGTGGCTCTTTGAATGCATTCGACCATCTGAGCATCTACACTACAAAAGCAATCTGGTCTAATGCATTTTCGACTACCTCGAAATTGGACAAGCTCAAAAAATGTTAGACCCTGTTTACACCTGTATTTAGTGTGGTCTACTTCTGAACTGATCGACCAAAACACATCTTAATACCAGGTGTAAACAGGCCCAGGTTCTGTCTGTCACCACAGAGCGTGAGTACTACTGAATGCTTTAAAATCGCTTGAATGCTTAAATTGACAAGTCGTGCATATAATAAACTTTAGTAACAATGCAACACTGGAGCGATTGGGTAAGTGACATTTCTGTCCCAAAACATGAGCAAAAGTATCTCAGCATGCAGCTTGCTTGTACAGACGTGATGTAAAGCCAAGTGTGCATTTTGAAAGAGAGAGAGAGAGAGAGCGAGAAGACGTGATAGCGCTGATTCACTTGTTTGTGTGAAAATATGTCTCACAGAAAGTTTTCAAATGACTGATTTGATCTGATAATCTGTGTGGATTCATTTGCACATTCAACCAAAAAGCTAAATACATGTTTGCAGGAATTTCCCACCCTATTGTCACAGACCTGCCAGGCTCTCCATCCAACAAATCACAGCGCTCGCTCTCCCCCGAATACTAATCACACACACCTGCACGCCATCTCCCTCATTGCCGGGACTGCTACAAAAGCAAACACCTCTCTCCAGTTCAAAGTAAATCATCATTTCACTGTCTACCCAGCTGTTTCCTGTATGAATGCTCATTGCTGCAAAATAAACAACCAGTTACTGCATTTCTCTGTCTGAGTCTGTATTGCATTACACTTATAAGCGTGAAATGAGTGAAATTATGTGCAATACCTGCAATCCTGCACCGAAATTCGAGCCCTGGAGTGCTTTTATTCCTGTGTATTATTGCTATATGATCTATTTAAGTAAATAGAATGTAAAAAAAAACAAAACTAACAGTGATTGGTTCAGGCAGCAGGTGTTTTTTGGCCAGAATAAGCTAAAATTGGTCCAGAATTCAGGCCGATACTAAAAAGTCGGTCTTCGTCAGACTAATGTAAACATCGACTTCTACCAATTTTTATACCCAGCTAGAAAGTGTGATCTTTTTCTGCAGATCAGCTATTGAAAGTTAATTCTTCACTACATGCTCCTGAATGGTGGCTGAAATAATTCAGTGTGACGTCTCAGTGTGATTGAAAAGAATCATTTATATGGCCGTGTTTGTACACAGTGTGAGTGTCGGAGTTCTGTGCTATTATAGAAAGCTCCAGCCCTAACAGCCCAATTACACTCCCTCCATGCACAATTTACTCTGCCGAGAGTGGCCCAGTCACCCTCCACTGAGAGAGGACAGTGAACGAGCCAATTTCACTTCAGACCCTTAACCAATTAGGGGTGAAAACACACATTCACTGTCACACAGGGGAGCGAACACCAGAGAGAGAGAACAAGATAAATGGAAAACAGAGAGAGAGTCAAAAGAGAGCAATGTTTGTTTGTGCAGGCTGTTTTGCCAACACCTCGTCTTTTGTAAGATGAGGTAAAATGAAGATATTTCAGAACAAACAGACATATATGCGCTACAAACGTCTGAAAATCTTTCTCCATCTTTCAGAATATTGAATTTGCAGTACTCTGTCCTTTCAATTTTATGAAATATTACATTGTCACCTTAAATGCTCATACTGCAGACAAAATGTGATGTAGCCCAACATGCTTTATTACATTATTAAACATTTATCAGCTTGTTTACAGTGTTTCAATAGGGCAGTGGGAGCAATTGGCCAGTTACGATTACTAATAGATCATATCACATTACTAGTGAATTTTTATGTTTTCAGCTCACCTTCTGTACCTATCCTGCCTCATGAATTTAGCATTCATCTTATGCTACCAATGACAGGGAGACCTTCATCTTTTGCCTGATGCTGAAATCTGTGCAGGACCTGAGCATTATGTTAGCTTGAGGTCATCTGGCTTGAGCAGATTTACCGTCACCCAGCTGAGATAGTGGCACAAGATGAAAGCAAATCACAGACTTGACTGTTGGATTTTTCTGGTCATCCTAGTTTCTCTGTGGCATGACATTTCTCTGAGGAAGTGGAAATCTCAAACCAAAGTGATTTTCTTTTGATAGATGCCACTAAGTTGTTGTGTAGTGGAGAGTTGGGAAAGGGAATAAAAGGTAAAATGAGATAAATGAGGTAAATAAAAAAACAATAAAGTAAATAAACTAATATGCCTAATTATATGTAATTATATTTGTCTGCTGTCAGCTAAAATGAGAAGAAAGCATATAATTATTACAGTGTGTGAGAGTCTGTGACAGACTTAATTCATAATGGCTTCTATTATACTCCCACAGAATAAATCCTTTTAAATGTCATCACAAAACATCACCCTACATTAGACAAGCGGTTCGGAAAACAGATGGATGGATCACAAAATAGACTAGTTGTAAAAGGAGCAAGTCAATGGAGCATAAATCCACTGGCAGTCTACACTGGGAAGCACAGTTAAAGGCTTATATATAAAGTATAAAAAGTTAATACCCAATTAGGAACCTAGTGAATTCTTGTAGTATAAACTATTAAATTAGTATTTCTATATTATTAGTCAGTGTTATTATTAGTATTAGTATACTTCAAAGTTTACTCTAATAAACTAAAAACTAGAATATAAGTAGCTAGTAAAGTAAACTAACAGTATATCTAAGAGTTCACTTGTAGCCTTGAGGCCAGCTAGTAAAGAACTGTGCAGGTAAACCTCACTCCCCTGGGTTCAAGTGGTGCAACAGCCACGGACGTTAGAGGCTGCGGTCTGTAGTGTTCTTATTAGTGCATCTGCCTCCCATGCTGGTGACGCTGGTTTGAATCCCGCTCGGAGCGGTGCAAGTAGGACCTGTCACATTGGTGCCGTGACCTGGCTGTGAGTAAAGTTTAGGAGGGTAAGTGTAATGGAGGCCGTGACCCGAGCCGTCATACTGGTGCCGTGACCCGGATTGAATTGAGGTTAAGAGGGATGAGTGTAACTAATGCCAGCTAGTAAAGAGCTATGCAAGTAAGGCCCAATCCCAATTCTATGTTATACCCCTTCACCTACCCCTACCACTATACTTGAAAACAGAGTGGCAAGGTGTAGGGGTGAAAATATTCCCCTAACAAATGGGACACCACTACTACACCATTACAAGTCATCATACATCATTATACCCCATTAGTTTTATTACTGTCCTGTAACATTTAGCCAGTATGAACAGCAGCAAAGTTTAGCACGTTTAACAAATTACTCACAACCAACATTGTTTTGAGCTGTATTTGTTAATTCTGTGCCGAGCCGGCCGGTATGGTACAGATATGGTTTTGTTTTCTACTGTGGTGCAGCGATAACGGAGCTCTTTGCAATGTAATACAAACAAATCAGTTGTTGCCTTGGTAACGCGAGAATTTATGATTTACAGACGATACATGATGTAAATATCGTCTGCGTTATGAAGGATGACCAGATATTTCTTTGATCTGTATTATTAATTTGTGTTCACATCACTCAAATAGAGCGTTTAGCAAGCTACAGAGAAACTGGCAGTCAGGCAACACATAAGTAATCGATCCTGAGTGGCAACATCACTACACACATTCTGGCAGCACGGTAGTCTGTGTATGCAGGGAAATTCCTCATACCCCTTCGTTTGAAGTGTGGTCCTGAAAATCTTCGTTTGAAATGCTATCTGGCCTAGGGAAAAGTGAAGGGGTAGGAATGGGATTTGGGCCTAAATCTCACTCCCCTGGTCTCAAGAGGAGCAATAGCAACTGATATTAGAGGCTGTGGTCTTTAGCATCCTTGTTAGCACGCCCACCTCCCATGCCGGTGAAGCTGGTTCAAATCCCACTTGGAGTGGTGTGTATGGGAGTGAGGTTTAGGGGGTAAGTGTAATGGAGGCCAGCTAGTAAAGAGCTGTGCAGGTAAACCTCACTCCCCTGGCCTCAGAAGGTGCAATAGCAACTGACATTAGAGGCTACGGTCTTTAGTGTCCTTGTTAGCACGCCCGCCTCCCATGCTGGTGACGCTGGTTCAAATCCCATTCGGAGCGGTGCAAGTAGGACCTGTTACATTGGTGCAGTGATTTGGAAGGGAGTGAATGTTTAAGGAGGTGAGTGTAATTGAGGCCAGCTAGTAAAGAGCAATGCAGGTAAACCTCACTCCCCTGGCCTCAAAAGGGTGCAATAGTGACTGAAGGCTGTGGTCTTTTTCGCCCTTGTAAGCGTGCCCACCTCTCATGCTGGTGACGTTGGTTCAAATCCCACTCTGTACGAGTAGGACACTGCAATAAAAAATAAATAAATAAATAATTATGTTGTATTTGTGTATTCAAAATTATCCACTGTACACTTTAAAATATACTTATAAAGCTTAAAATTGTCAATTTAGTTCCAAGAACTGTTCAAATACTACACTTACAAGTAAACTAATAGTCCATAGACTGTAGTATATTACTTACTATAATTATTTTTAGTGTATGTTGATTCTTTAATTCTAATTTCCACCAAACAAATCAATCAAGAACATTTTGCATTTTTCTCATCTTGCAGTACATCCAATTCAAGGGGTATTCTGTGCATGTGAAGTTTTGCTGATAGACCCAAAGAGACAAATATTTGTGGAAACCAGTATAAGTATATAACTACAGTGCTAAACGGCTGCAGACTAGTACAAAGTTAAGTTAAGTTTGCTAGATGATAAAGATAGCATTCACTTCGAAGTCAGAAGTGGAATACTTCTGGCCATAAAGTCGTTCCATTGTCTGATGCTCAGAAGATGTTGCATAAGGAAACAAAATGGTAATGCTATTGTTTGGTTTTCAGGTTTAATTATCACTGAATGTAGAAACTTTGATTCAGTGATGCATTTTATTTGCTTTAACTGAATGTTCAAGTGGCATCACACATCTTAGCACAATCAGAGTTGTCCCATTTGAAGTGGCATTTTATAGCTTTTTTTCTATTTGAAAGAAACTTTAACTCTCCCAAGTTGAATAGAAACTAGATTTAATGATACAGTTATCACAACTGCAGTAAAACTTAACTTTAAGGCAAGAAAATACTCTACAGAAGTATGTGAACACAATGCTTCATCTAGCTACAAAAGCTTAATTTCATAAGCTGCTGTGCTTTGCAACACAAGTACATTCTTGCTATTGCCAATAAGGGCATTAGCATAAACTGTCTTCTTCTACGGCAAGTTTTACCTTCCAGGTCGACTGACATGGCAGAGTAAAAGTTTGAAGAGATTCTTGCTAAACAAATGAGATAAAGTCAAAATGGTTATAGCTTGTGACCTGAATAATAACACATCCTGTTTAATGATATAGGAACTTGAGTTCTGAGGTTTATTACAGCAACGCAAGAACAACGCAACGCAAGAGTCTGTTTGAGACCGAATGTTTGGAACATAATATTTGCCATGCATTCACATCAGTGTTTGTGTATTTGTGTCAGTTATGTTTTTGGTCTAATGCATCACACACTGAACCACTCACAGCTACACTAAAAAATGCTGGGTTATTTATCAACCCAAATGCTGAGTTGAAGCTGGATCTGACCCAGTTTGGGCTGATAATCATTCATAACCAGTAACCCAATGGTGCAAAGCAAATATAGCGTCAAGCCTGATATCTCCAAAAGGGCCAGTTAGGTTTAGGGTCTTTTAGTGTTTCCTAACCCTGTTCCTGGAGACACTCTTGCTACCAAACACACATGATTAAACTCTAGTTTAGCTAGTTACTAGAGACTCCAAGACCAAAAATAGATGAGTCAGATAAAGGAGACCAAAATGTGCACTGTTGGTTTGCCTCCATGAACAGTAGACGAGGCAGACACACACCCGTTTACATCCGGTGTTTTAATTTATTTTGCCCCCTTTCAATCAGGTAAATGTATGTTTTTTTTTCCAGATCTTTCGATCTAATGGACAAAATAAGCTCGTGCAATTTACATATGAACGCGACTGGAGATGACGGAAAAACATACATTGAGCAGCAGCTTTCGTTTCTGCTCTGAAAGCCCCAAGACCAGCCGAACACTGTGAGTGTGTGTTATAAATCAGACTGTTTTTTTGTCTTCAAACCGAACTTGGGTCTCCAGGAGACAAAGTTTAAATCCTGTCTGGCTAGCACACTTCCCGTAAAGTTTACGCATTAGGTCAGTAGGAGGAGAGAAGACGGTCTTTTTTGGCTGTTCGACCACATGAGCGTCTACACTACAAAAGCAATCCGGTCCAATGCGTTTTTGACTACCTCTGGAAGTGGTGGAAAGTGGACAAGCTCAAAATGTTTTAGACCTCGTTTACACCTGTATTTAGCGCCGTCCACTTGTGATCCGATCGACCAAAACACATGTTAATGCCATGTGTAAACAAGGTCTACAATACAGTTAAAAAAACAGTCCAGCATGTTGGATCAATCATTTAACCCAACCCAATCAAAACAACTCAGCACTGGGTTCATCACTCTTTGACCCAGCGCTGGGTTGCCAAAATGACCCAAATCGGCATATTTCAGAGTGTATAGTTCCTCAACAATCATGTTAATTTCCAGCTACGTGATTTATTATGACTACACGTGACAATGTACTTTAAAATGTAACCCAGATCTACTCTCAACCAGTCATTTATTCACCTTTTTAACTCCTTTTATACTGTACCAGCAGACTGCTAACATGTGAAGCTGGGACCGTGCGCCTCATTTATAAAACATGTGTATGCACAGATTTCAACTTAGAGTGTGCTAAAATCTACATCAACATTCATATTTATAAAAACAGATGCACTTTTCCTTCCCAGAAAGCAACATAGTGTCATCCCGGATCCGGTACACGCATTAAATCCACATGTACCAGATGTGGTCGGGCCAATCTGCCAATCTGGGCCGACACTATATTGCTGTCGGGGTTGTTGCAGAGAGTCAGAGTACTTCAGGTATTTGGAAATCTAAGCAATTCTTGCCGCACTGCATTCTCAAGTAAAGCATTTGGATGTTGACTGGAGCTCTTTTATATATTCATGACATTGTCTGCTTTTCCAAAGCGGAGAGCTGAAACCATTTAGCTGGCCAAAATTTCAAGATAATTTGTGACTTGTAAATTTCACACCTGGAAGAGGTGTACTCATGTTTCATTTTTGTTTGTGTGTGTGTGTGTGTGTGTGTACATTCGTTCTCTGAATCATACATAAGCACATTGGAGAAATGATAGTAAGATCAAATGTAGGATGGTTTCTACGCAACATTTTATAAATGAGGCCCTATGTGTTAGTCTATGGCCTGTCAAGGCGGCTTTTAAGGTTATGTCAGACCATATTAGGACCCAGTGTCACATCCCAACATCAAAGCCTCCAAATTATTGAGAGGCACAGCCCATTTCTTCCAGATGGGACCCTAGGCCTCTAATGCGACTGCTGTGAGTTTGTATTCTGGGACAGCCTGTGTGCGGTCGCTCAATCTTGAGCTCAGTATATTTGATTTGGGATTCAGTGAATGCTTCTCTGTTGGTTTGTGTGCCATTTACTAAATGAATTTCCTGCTCTTGGAATGATGCCAACTGGAGTTTAATTCAATTGTATGGAAAATGGAGGAAACAATAGTAATTTATGTGCTTAAAAGTAAACATTGTATTTCAGTTTTGAATTTTAAATTAATGTATATTCAAAAGATATGTACTATTCACAATCTTGAAATCATTTAAAAATAAAAATGTAAAAAGTAGCAACTGGGATTTTTTAGCTTTGATGCCTTTTTTCTCTGATAACATCAGATTAAAAATTAAAAACTGAACTTTCTTTTCTTAAAAGAAAATGTGAAATGTGTGCTTTTAATAGGCATTATTACTAACTATCTGCCAGATAGCTGTATGTTTTTTTTCTTTAATGGTCTTTGGAGTATTTGTCTGCCTAAGCCCTCTGCAAAGTGCTTTGAAATCTACAGTTGTCTGTGAAGATGAAGATCATAAAGCATGCAGTAATAATCATTTTGAAGCTGGTTCCATATGTTTGCAATGCTTCTTTGTGTTTCAGGTTTTAAAGGGATTATATCAGGGACACATTTTCCTTGATCTTTTAGGATAAAATCTTCATGTACTATGAAAGCATACTGTAACAATCAGAACTCAAAACTTTTCCTCTTCTGCTACTCTAATGAATACATGAACCATACCCATTTTCTGTGGAAAATCCCTGTTTTAGCGGTTTGTTTCTGGTTGGAACTGTCCCTAGAAATTTGACTGTACATTCAAAGTGAAATGTGGCAAATGGCAAGAAGGACCAAGCAACAGCCCACATTTGCTTAATCATGTGTTGTTTGTTTTGAGCAACTGAGGGCACTGCTTATTTTAGCAGCTTCGAGCAGTTTTATCATTTGTGATCCTCTACCACAGTCATTACATGTGTAGAGCAAAAACTTAGGGCCTGACGTATCTACTTGACTTGAACACTTGAACACTCTATTTAAAAGACACATTTCCTGTATTTGACCTATGTGTTCAAGTGTGTGAAGAACGCAAGAAGTGTGTATACATTTTTTTGAAAGTTTAGAAAAGTGACACTTTTACTGCATTTTAAAAATGCTTTTTTTTTTTTTTTTTTTTTTTTTTTTTTTTTTTTAAATATACTGCACATTAAATTATTGTTTAAAACGTCTTTTTGGATGTTCCAGTAGATGTAACTGTGGTGATAAAAAGCAGTTGCAAACGTTTTACAAAATCATCTTTTTACTAATATTTTTTTTTTAAGGTTCAGTTCTCGCTATTAACTAGTTGCTTATTAGCATGCATATTACTACGATATTGGCTGCTTATTAGTACTTATAAAATACATATTAATAACATATTCTATATATGATGTATTCTACATCCCTTAATTAATCCTACCAGTACCTAAACTTAAACGCTAAGAGTGAATATGTGTTCCCCATACTAAAGTACTACCATATATATATATATATATATATATATAGATACAGTGCCGTCGCAAGGGCTGTGCCAAGTGTGCAACCGCACAGGGCCTCACGCAAAGTAAAGTGACAGCTGACTTAATGTAAAAGCCAATAGTTAGAGTTCATGTTTTTGTAGTTAAAAGTATAAAATATTAAAGTTAAATAAGCATATATAACTATTATGCACCCTTTGGAGCATCAGTGAGAGCAGCGGTGTGGCAGAGCGAGTGTAACTACTCTATCTCTAGACATTTTAAACGTTTTTAAATCTGAAAACTGCAAAAAACAAACAAAATTGTCAGACATCCATTTAGTGCATGTTCACAGAGAAAAACTACTGAAAAACAGCGCTGGTTGTTCTCTCAATACTGTCTGTTTATTTTACTGACTAGAAATGGCTTCAGATGATTCAGTGGATTCAGGCCGTTTTGCAAACGCGCTTGACCCATTTATAATTTAGAACATAATTTAAGCATCAAAATGTGCAACAGGGGGGCCTCGCAACACGTTCACACAAGGCCTCGCATCCCCCTTGCGACGGGCCTGTATATACAGCGATCAGGCATAACATTATGACCACTGACAGGTGAAGTGAATAACACTGATTGTCTCTTCATCACGGCACCTGTTAGTGGGTGGGATATATTAGGCAGCAAGTGAACATTTTGTCCTCAAAGTTGATGTTAGAAGCAGGAAAAATGGGCAAGCGTAAGGATTTGAGAGAGTTTGGCAAGGGCCAAATTGTGATGGCTAGATGACTGGGTCATAGCATCTCCAAAACTGCAGCTCTTGTGGGGTGTTCCCGGTCTGCAGTGGTCAGGATCTATCAAAAGTGGACCAAGAAAGGAACAGTGGTGAACTGGAGACAGGGTCATGGGCGGCCAAGGCTCATTGATGCATGTGGGGAGAGAAGGCTGGCCCGTGTGGTCTGGCGAAAGCGCCAACAGTGGGCACGTGAGCATTAGAACTGGAACAATGGAGCAATGGAAGAAGGTGGCCTGGTCTGATGAATCACATTTTCTTTTACATCAAGTGGCTGGCCTAGTGTGTGTGCGTGGCTTACCTGGGGAACACATGGCACCAGGATGCACTATGGGAAGAAGGCAAGCTGGCAGAGGCAGTGTGATGATTTAGGCAATGTTCTGCTGGGAAACCTTAGGTCCTGCCATCCATGTGGATGTTACTTTGACACGTACCGCCTACCTAAGCATTGTTGCAGACCATGTACACCCTTTCATGGAAACGGTATTCCCTGGTTGCTGTGGCTCTTTCAGCAGGATAATGTGCCCTGCCATAAAGCACAAATGGTTCAGGAATGATTTGAGGAGCACAACAACGATTTTGAGGTGTTGACTTGGCCTCCAAATTCCCCAGATCTCAATCCAATCGAGCATCTGTGGGATGTGCTGAACAAACAAGTCAGATCCATGGAGGCCCCACCTCGCAACTTACAGGACTTAAAGGATCTGCTGCTAACATCTTGGTGCCAGATACCACAGCACACCTTCAGGGGTCTAGTGGAATCCATGCCTCGACGGGTCAGGGCTGTTTTGGCAGCAAAAGGGGGACCAACACAACATTAGGACGTTAAAAATAAATTGCAGAGGTACGTGAAGCTGCATCATTAATGTTATTTCCGTCACGCAGTTAGATGATCTTAGAAGTCGGGAGCTTATCAGAATCACACTGAGCATCTACAGCACCTGTAAACCTGGGAGAAGGACATTTCCATTCTAACTCTTTAACATAATTCTACTTCTCTGTTTGTGATCGGGCCATTTTAAGCCGTTAAACTCTGGAAAAGTTTTCAGTGATCCAGTTATCAGTATATCCAGCGATCCAGTTATCAGTTATTCAGTTATTCAGTGAGCCAGTTGTCAGTTATATATATCACAGTACATCCAGTTAATGTACTGTGTGTCTGACAGTCAGTGTCTGACTCTGGAAGGATAATATTTGATTTGTCATGTGTAGTTTGTTGTGTTTAGTAATCGTAGGTTTATGCAGTCAAAGCGGTTGATTTAGGAGTTGCTTTGGTGTCTCTGTGTGGTCCTGTTCGCTATTGCAGCTTGACTTGTCTAAAATGAAAACAATCTTATTGTTGTTACTCTGTATACACACTATACACTGTGAATTATGTAACGTTTGTGTATTATGTAATTTAATAAATTATGTAATGTTTTCTGGATTTTTTTTTCATGGGTGCTTAGGTGTGTATAAATGAATAGTTATATGGACTCCTTATATTTGGTTAGTTGGTGTTGTTTTGGAGTCTCCAATTATCCTTGAAGCTGACAGAAAATACATTTTCTGATTGTTCACTTTGCTGGATATAACAAATTATGACAAAACGAATGTTTAATGAGATAAATGCTGTATGATTATTTTTACTATAAGTGTGTGTATAATATCTGATTCATTTAAATTACACTGGAAAGTTTTCCTAGACAATGTGCTAGGGAATGTACAGAGCCCCTAAAGGGATTTGGTGATGAAAAAAAAAAGGGAGATGGGAGGGAAAATGATTTGGCAATGCCTTTGCATTCTCTCGCAAATGTTTTGCGTTCCCTCTGGAAACTTTACGTTCACTCGCAAAATATCTCGGAGAAAATATTTGTGAGAGAACGCAAAAGCATTGACTTATTTTTCCTCCCATCTCATTTTTTTCCACAACCATGTCCCTTTAGGGGCTCTGTAGGTATGAAAGTTCCTGAACATGATGAATTATGGGATGCTTTTTGTATCAACTATCACTGATGTGGTATTAAAGATAGTGAGAATTAGTCAGAGAAGGGCACTGAGCTTTGCCATTTTTCAAACCTGGAACAGACTTGAACTCCGGTCAAGTGCACATGCCCTTAAAAGTGAATGTTTCTTAAAATTTCACTTAAAGAGCAAGCAGTGACTTTTTCTGTCGAAATTGCTCTTTCATTAAGAAAGCGGGACTTTCTTTACCTAAGCCGCCATATTGGATGTTCCAATTCTGCCATATATTGTAATTCCAGTGGTCCGTCTCAGCTATTTACAGTCTCAGACTCCCTCTAGCCTGTCCTACAAACAATTAAGCTATATTGTTTGGGTACTGGTCAACTGGGTCAAAACTAATAAACTAATTTAACTCAGGGTGAAAATTCATGATTTTACCTCTTTAAAAAAAGCATGATTATCCTGTCCTGCTAGACCGGCACTATACCAACTCTAACCAGCATAAACCAGCCTGGACCAACATGGAATTCATGCTGGATGATGCTGTATTTTTCAGCGGGGTAGTCATTATGCTGTGGACTGAACCACTTTTTCAACACAGTGTTTAATAAGGTAACTATGAGTGGTTTGGGTCTTTGAGTGTTTCAGCAGCCTGGACAGTTTGTCAGTGTAATGACACATGCTGAGGGAGCAGGAGACAGCATTATTCAGTGTGCCTCCACGTGTCTTTCTAAGAGATCCCTCCTCATATTGATCAAGACAACAAACAGCAGCTCAACCAGCATGAGCAGAAACCGATGAGCCGAATCTCACAGCACACGTCAAGAGCAGGCTCAGGTTCAATAAAAAAATTTTAAAAAATCAAAAGAAAGATAGTTAACACTTTACAATGAGGTTTCATGTATTAACATGATCACACTTTATTTCGATAGTCCATTTTAGATAACTCTGCAACATGTCAACTTATGCTAATTACTAAAATAAACTGTCTAAAGAAACATAGTGTTACCATTAACATAAACTAACAATGAAAATACTTCTGGACCATTTATTAATCTTAGTTAATGTTAAATTCAACATTTACTAATACACTGCTCAAAATAATTAAAGGAACACTTTTTAATCAGAGAATAGCATCAAGTCAGTTAAACTCCTGGGGTATTGATCTGGTCAGTTAAGTAGCAGAGGGGGTTGTTAATCAGTTTCAGCTGCTGAAATGTTAATGAAATTAACAACAGGTGCACTAGATGGGTAACAGTGAGACAACCCCCAAAACAGGAAAGGTTTTACAGGTGGAGGCCACTGACATTTTTTTTCCCTACTCATCTTTTCTGACTGTTTTTCACTAGTTTTGCATTTGGCTAGGGTCAGTCTCACTACTGGTAGCATGAGGCAATACCTGGACCCTACAGAGGTTGCACAGCTAGTCCAACTCCTCCAGGATGGCACATTGCCAAAAGGTTTGCTGTGTCTCCCAGCACAGTCTCAAGAGCATGGAGAAGATTCCAGGACACAGGCAGTTACTCTAGGAGAGCAGGACAGGGCCGTAGAAGGTCCTTAAGCCATGGAGAAAGTTATGCTGCCTGTAATATCATTCAGCATGACCGGTTTGGTGGTGGGTCAGTGATGGTCTGGGGAGGCATGTCCATGGAGGGACCCACAGACCTCTACAGGCTAGACAATGGCACCCTGACTGCCATTAGGTATGAGGATGAAATCCTAGAACCCATTGTCAGACCCTATACTGGTGCAGTGGGTCCTGGGTTCCTCCTGGTGTACGTCAATGCCCGGCCTCATGTGGTGAGAGTATGCAGGCAGTTCCTGGAGAATGAAGGAATGGATACCATTGAATGGCCACCACGCTCGCCTGACCTAAATTCAATAAAACACCTCTGGGACGTTATGTTTCAGTTGCACCTCAGACTGTCCAGGAGCTGCCCTGGTCCAGGTCTGGGAGGAAATACCCCAGGACGCCATCCGTCGTCTCATGAGGAACATGCCCCGACGTTGTGGGGGCGCTACAAACTACTGAGTACCATTTTGAGTTGCTACATGAAATTTCAGCAAAATGGACTAGCCTGCTGCATTATTTTTTTTTACTGATTTTTGGGGTGTCTTTGAATTCAGTCTTCTGTAGGGTGATAATTTTAATTTCCATCAAACAATGTGGCATCCTTTCTTTCATAACACATTACCCAGTCCTTATTAGTATAGATATCCAGCATGATATTTTTCCTCATTCAGATCTGATGTGTTTTCAAAGTGTTCCTTTAATTTTTTTTTTTGAGCAGTGTACATCATTAAAGTCAAGTTATATTTGTTAACATTAATGCACTGTGAACTAACAAGAACAAACAATGAACAATTACATTTTTCTAACTAACATGAACAAAGATTAATAAATGCTTTAAAAAATATATTGCTCATTGTTAATTTGTTACCTAATAAAATTAATTTAAAAAGTGATACCTTATTGTAAAGTGTTACTGAATCATATACACAATCTGTATATTGAGGTAGACAATTTGTGCAAAGATTTTAAAAGCTATTATCAAATTAGCAGAAAATTTCACTTTAACAGAACACAATTTCTAGCCTGGTCCTACCAGACTCTCGTACATTTCATTTGTACAGAGAGTCTGGCCACTCTCCATTGACAAGCGTTAACTTCCTTGAAGGCGGGTACTCTGTTGAAGTTTAAAACTATTGGATCTGACCAGAGCCACTCTGGATCCGCCATAACATATCGCTAACATTTGGTCATGACGTATGTCAATTTCAAACTCATCGTTCTCAGCCTCCCTCTGTTCACTGATTGGACCGGGTCAGATTTGACCGGAGAAAACCAGAGAATATACCGCAATCCCAGACAGAGTACTGAAGGAAAATTAAAATTGAGCGGAAGTACGTAGGAGGGCGGAGCCAGGCTACCCAATTTCACCAAGTGCAACATGATCCTGGATCAACAACATTCCAATCAACCAATCAGATTTGAGGAAGTTTACAGTTTATGTCAAGTTTATGCTTAGGTGCTTCTATATCTGTCCAGGTGTTTGCAGTACCCGAGGGCTGAAGTGGAGCCAGTGTGATGGAGGACAGAGGTGACACAGAGGGGAAGGAAGAGCCCGCTGCAGCCATAGGGCTGAAGGAACGGAGCGCAGTGGACGGCCCGCAAGTCAGTGGCGGAAGCAGAGTGATGACTGAAAAAGGGGGAGTCGGAAGGACAAGAGAACCCAGTGAAGTTGTAAGGCTGAGGGTCTCCAGTGGAGTCGAAGGTGGGTTGACAGGCCGAGATGGAGCGAAGAGGTCAAAGGCGGGAGGCTTGACATCACAGGGACTCCCCAGAGACAGCATAGGGCTGTTCACATCTGCCGTGGAGGGGCTGGAGGACTAGCAGAGCTTCATGGTGTCACCAAAGTTGACAGAGCAATGGTAAGAATAACAATGAAAAGAGGAGATCATGGTCCATATAGTCATTAGTGCTGTCTAATAACAGCAATGATGAAGCTACCAGGTGGGATAGGGTGGGAATTAATACTTCCTCAAAGTTGATTAGCCAGTCTTCATTTTCCGTAGTTACTCTTTTCTCGTCCACTGATGTCTTGGACTCACACCCCTGGGCTGACTCGTGATGAAGCTCAACTTCCAGGACGAGGGTCAGCACTGTCTTCTGGCTGACACGTCGCAGCAGGTGGTAGCTCTACGTCGGGCTCATACGAGTAATCAGCAGTTAATGGAGGTGATTCGGGCTCTGGGTCTGGCTGCGTTCTGGACCAGGGCGCGATGCTCTCTAGACACCAGATGATAGCTTCTTTCCACCTCAGTACAGGCTGATGGTAATGTGCCCTGATCCAGAACAGTGACTTCAGGGTTTCGTCATCATAAGGACAGTTGATGGCAAGGCAAAAAAACTTTCTAATGCTAGAACTTCTTCGCCTAATCCATGTTAGGTCCGGTCGTCTGTCATAGGTGTTTGCAGGAATACAGATGAAGATGATGAGTAATGTTCCAAACAACTCCAAGTTTAATTACAATCCAAAAGGCAGGCAGGTAGTGCAGGTGACCAGATAAGGAGTGCAGGAGAAGGAACAACTTAAGTAGTGAACACAAATGAGGATAATTAATCAAACACAGCTGACATACAAACTAATAATGATGGTAATCAAGGAGACAGATGAGTGGCAGGGATCTGAACAAAGAAGACATGTGACAAATGAAAACAACCTGAAAGTCCATGAAAACTAAACTAAACTGAACAGAATATTGACAGAATCAGTGTTTTTCACCTATCATTTCCCTCTGATTTTAGGGATAACTTATGGGTAGGGTTAGTGATTAAATCTTAGGACAGGAATGTTATCAAAGCATCAACAAAATACGTTGATCCAGGAACGTGTCTAACTCAGGATGTGCGTCACTTTACATCCAGCTATAAAAAGCACAAAAAGGTTAATTTAAGCAGGTCAGACACTGCCAGGTTCATTAGACTTAGCTTCACCGGTGGTGTTTGCTGATTATGGCATTAGATGCAGGCGGCTCTGACAACAGAAACCCCCAGCAGTATTAGAAAAGCACTAAAGCTGCCTCCACTGGTGATTCAGGAAAGGATGCCCTCTAAATTTCTCTTAGTTCAGATATTTGTGTTTGTTCAATTAAACCTCACTAGTCTAACTGTATCTTTCTGTTCATTCCAACACTGAGAAGCAAGAGTGGTTATATGGGGTCATTGGATATTCAGGGCTTAGCCCAGGCTATGGGGTTGTCTTCTGATAAAAAAACATTGGAATATCATACACTTTAAAATAAATGTTGAAATGCTGAATCAGTAAATCTATAAAGTGCACTAAACTTCAGATGTCACGTCTGTTTAGGTTTTGTTTCATGTTCATGTTTTCATTATGTCATGTCTTTTTGAAGTTAATGTTTAATGACGTTGCTTCGTCTGTTCATGTGTCTTGTTTTCATTGGTTCCCTTACATCATGTATCATTGTCCAGATATAATAACTGTGTCTGAAATCGCCCCCGATACCCTCATTCACTATTCCCTACATTACTCCACTAATATTCGGACACTGAGTGCGCCGGAAGGCCTGCCGCTTTTGCATAGTTTGTGCTTGATGTTTAATAATCATTTGAAACTTAGCAAACTGGCAGTAGTAATGAAAAGATTTATCTTGAACTCTGCCATGGAAACTAGCATGTATAAACCTTAATTAAACAATTTAATAATCATTAAAAAGGAATTTATGCCTGTATGATATTACGCTGTAGCCACATTGGACCAGCGGTTTGGAGATTTATCTTCAGGTCAGATGCGGGAATTCATTTTCTCATTTGCTCCTCCAACTTCAAAATCATCCGACATCGTTGTTTTACCTTTTTTTTTGGTAAAGGGCATTTGTATTCAGTTTTGCACGTTCGCTTTGTAAACAGGGGGGCGGTACTTCTGCCTACGTCTAGCGTGACCTTTCCAACATGATTACGTAATGCATGGTGCGTCGCAGCGCAAGATGAGCAATCGTGGTTAAAAAGTATATGCATGTGTTTTTTGTTTTTTAGAAAATGACCGATCGTTGCTCTAGATAAGACCCTATTCCTCGTCTGGGATCGTGCAGAGCCTCTGAAGCCCTTCTTTTGAAACTGCATTGATCTGGACCTTCAACAGTTGGTTGCCATTGAAGTCCATTATGTGGAGAAAAATCCTGGAATGTTTTCCTCAAAACACATCATTTCTTTTGACTGAAGAAAGAAAGACATGACCATCTTGGAGAAATGTTTGTATTTATTTTAATTTTGAAGCAAACTAATCCTTTAATACAACACCTGTATGTATAATGATAAAGCAGTTACTAATCACATACCAATATTTTTAATAGTTTTACAATTTATTACAATTGCTATCACATTTTTTCAATACTTTTAACAATTTTCCTAAACTCTAATTTTTCAAAATACACAATACACTGTCTACCAAAACCCTAACACATGCTCTCTTCCAACAGGAACATTTAGTCAATCATAGCACAATGTTATAAAAACACTAACAGAAACAGCATTATTTTATGTGTCAGGTCTGCCCTTATACAATAGACAGTATATTTTATTGATCATAAATTGTGTGTCTTTTGAAGCCTCTCCACATTTTTGTTTTGTTGGGTTTAGTAAATGCATGAATTTTATCTCTTTTGTTGCAGAAATTCAATACAGAAAATGAATGACCCATCTCAGAGTAGCTTTACAGAATGCCCTTCAGTTTTATTTCATTATCAGCAATCGCCGTGTTGACAATAGCAAGTACATGTTCTTCATTCAGGAGCTTTCCTCTGCCCCCTGAGGGAGGAAGATGTTGAAGGCATAGATAGACAGAATACAGTTACATATTAGAGACAAGAGGCATACAGTCACTGTAATACATGGTAAAAGTATTTACACTTTGCAGTAGGAGAAGCACTTATACAATATCCTACCTGTTGGTTTCTTGAAAATGCTGGATAATGGATGCCACTGTGTATGATAGCCTCCAGCCTCTCTGTATGATAGCCTGTGGTTTATGACATGGTGATAGTAGCTCTTATTTCATCAGTTAGCCTAATTCTGGCCCTTCTTTTGAGCGCCACCATGCATTCTATCTCCTCAACCTCTCCCTTGCCCTTGTCCCACTCCTCTCCCTTGTGCAGGCATTTTTCTTTCTTTGTGTTGCTCTATATTGTTCCTTTTTCACACAACATCGGCCCAAAGAAGCCCTCTTTTACTGCATACCATATGGTCATGTGATTGAATGGGAATCAGCAGTGATTTATACATTTGCATAAATACAGGGGATATATTTGTGTTTCAATTCACAATATGAACAGCTGTTCACTTTGGCTTTAGCCTATAAGGTTAGGTTTAGAACATGGTGTTATCTGTTCTGACATACAGTGTTAAAGCCTTGGTAAATTTAACAGTAAAAATCCATTGTTTTGATCTTGTGTGTAAAAGAAGTGCAAGCATTTTAAATTTGTGTTAGCTGTATGCATTCTGTGTAAAAGCAACAAGAAATGTGTTAATTGTATAGCCTACACAGACAGCTGTTGTGCTAACTGCGTTAAGAGTTTAGGAACATTGTTAAAAGTAGTGAAAAAAATTGTCATAGCGATTGTAAAAAACTGTATTTTGATAAACATGAAACAATATAACTTCATGATTACATAAAAAACAAGGACTTTTGAGCGTGAATATATCAGAATAAACATGAAGCACATGATCGTTGTGTTCAGTGAACCTGGGGAACTCTGGAGAAGCTAAGCAGAATGAACCAGAATGAAATTTCTAACCAACATGTCAGACGGCGATCGCTCTGTGCTGCTTAACTCGTCTCACCTTCAGAGACAACAAACAGCAGACATGCCCAGAATGTTATAGGTCTTGTGTTTTAATTGCTGTATGTATTTTGAAACACTCAAGTATCAATACCTTCCAATATACCACAGAAGCCCAGCCCTACCACCATGCTGGGAAGCTTTTGCATTAAAAATGATCTGGTGGGTATTTTCCAGAAATTCTCACAACAAATCTTGCAAAATTTTGGGGATTAAGCCAGCAAGGAGCTGAGCGTTTTCCATACGCAAACCGATTCAACCTTACGACCCTCCATTCAAAACACTGCTGCGCTTCAGCTCGCTGCTTGATTTGCATCTTTTGTTATCTTGTGCAGGGTAATTATGCATATTATGCATATTCTTGCCTGGTGCTCTGATAAGAAAACCATTTATCTAAAAAATAAATATAAATGTAAATGTGGGAGCATCTCCTAATGCAATAACTGACGAATTGCCAGAGTGGGACTGTTTAGTCGATTCAAAATACAACCATTCAGTAGTGTTATCAGTAGGTTTTTTTTTTTTTTTTGTACAGTAAATATTAAAATGTTTCTGTAAAATATATACATTATTCCTATTTATTTTGATGCATTGTTACAAAAAAGTACAATGCCTATATCAAATAGTGTGGAAAACACATTAAACATTCTGAATCTACTTAGGATAGAAAAACCATTTCAGAGCAAAAATGCACATATGTGTATTAAATGTCTGAAAAAATATTAAGATAATTTTTTATCTATATCGCCCATCTGTAATATCTCGTAGTAGATGAAGCATCACTATAAAAGCAAAATAATGCATTCATTAGAATTAAATAGTTCCACAGAGCTCAGATTGTTTTGGTAAATGGACTGTGCAGATGACTTTACACACTGACATGATTTAAATGGTTTTCATCACAGAATATGCTGATCATTTGAAAAATTCATAGCCTAAAAGAAAGATTTTAATTGAGTTATTTTGGTATGGAGAGCAGAATGACCTGTGAGCAATGATGGAATGTCATCAAATTCACGGGTCAGTAGTGAAGGTCTTAGTAGGCCCACCAGACAACAGCCTGGATTAATGTTATGTAATATTGCAGTGATATTAGTTAAATTAGTAAGATTGAATAATTAGAATATTATGTAAGAGAGAACTGACAGTGGAAGAGTAGAGGAGAGGCAGAGCTTTTTTTTATGACAAACCTGAGAACTTTAAAGTAGTTTTTTACTACGACTGCCTATAAAACTATAATTGCAAAAGGGCATATTAACTTCTAAACACGGTCCAGCATAAGACATTTGAACCTGATGCAGGGTTTTGTGTCTGAAGGCTCTCTAAGGGCCTTATTTTAAGGATCTAAGCGCATGGTCTAAAGCACACGACGGAAGTGCACTTAGGGTGTGTCTGGATCCACTTTTGCTAGTTTAATGAAAAATGGTTGGCGCCAGGCGCATGGTCCAAAAGGGTTGTACCTAATCTCTTAATGAGTCATGGGTGTGTTTTGGGCGTAACGTGCAATAGACCAATCAGAGTCTCATCTCCCATTCCCCTTGAAAGCCAGTTGTGCTCACGCCATGGCGGATTTGCTATTTGCATGGCGGAATTTGTGAGCGGAAAGACCGAACGCTTCTCCAGAGAGGAATCCTTGTATTTTTAATATTTAAAAATGTTTGTGTGCTGCTGCCCTGTGTGTGTAATATGTTTACACGTGTTGTGCACCCGCCTATAAGTGCATATTACTAACACACCCTTTAAATAACACCAAAATACTGTGCTATTGACTTTAGAGCAGGTTTTTGTTGGTCAATGGTGCAGTCGATTTCTGTTCCTCAAAATAGCAACACTCCAACAATGCGCCTGAACACACCTGGTTTTCAGACCAGCACGCCCATGGGCGAACAGATGGGTGCGAGTGCATTTTCTATTTAAACAACGTGGCACAGGACATGAAAATGATAACTGCATCAGGATGAAACTAGCAAAAAACACTTGTGTCGCACCTGGCACAACATTGCACCGGGTGTACGATAGGGCCCTAAGCTTTTCTGGAATCTTTTGAGGTTTTGAGTCCATGGCTGTAATTGCTCTCTGTTCTCTGTGGCCATGTGCTTCTCATTCTCCTTTACATATACCTGTTTTCTCTTTTGGATGTGCTGAGGTATCAGTTGAGCACAACACAGCACAGTGAAACTGTACCAACTGAGAATTCCTGAATTGTGAACAAAATCTATTTATATTGCATTTTTAATCCATATTTTTTTGCACAAAAAAAAAAAAAAAAATTGGATTGGCAGCCCAATGCAATGCAGCCAGTGTTAAAGACACTACTTTAAATGTACTGCTTTACTATTAAACTACCCTTTTGAAAAATAGCCTCTCAAAGGTTTCTTTCAAAAAATACTTTATTCCACTTATTGGGGTTTTGGCCTGATGCCCTGTAAAGACATTGTTCAGAACATTATATAAAGCTGAACTGAACAGAAATTGACATGTGGAATCAAGAATGAGAGATGGATAGAGACAGAAGTGTTGAGGGGGAGGCTGATAAATTTACCAGCTTAATTTAGTCTGTTGCTCAGAGATAAACTGTGAGTTGCATTAGATCCTATGAATCATGGTGAATAGATTTTGTAACTGTTTCAACAAGCTGAACTTTTCAATACAAGCTTTTTGCTACTTGTTAACCATATGCATATGTAAAGAAGGGCAGCCAGTAGTTGCTAGAGGTTGCAGCCTTCAGCCTCCTTGTTAGGGCATCTGACTCTCATGCTGGAGGACCTGAGTTTGAGTCCCACTTAGAGCAGGCGGCTCGAACAGGAGGGGTTACATTGGTGCCGTGACCTGCATGGGAGTGAGGTTTAGGGGGTGAGTGTTACGGAGGCCAGCTAGTAGTTGTTGTGTGAGTAAACCTCACTCCTCTGATCTCAAGAGACGCTCTAGCGACTGACGCTAGAGGTTGCAGCCTTCAGCCTCCTTGTTAAAGCATCTGACTCTCATGCCAGCGGACCTGAGACATGGTCAGAAACAATGCTCAGGTAGGCCATGGGGCCTAAAGTGTGCCAAGAAAACATCCCCCACACCATTACACCACCACCACCACCCTGCACAGTGGTAACAAGGCATGATGGATCCATGTTCTCATTCTGTTTACGCCAAATTCTGACTCTACCATCTGAATGTCTCAGCAGAAATCAAGACTCATCAGACCAGGCAACATTTTTCCAGTCTTCAACTGTCCAATTTTGGTGAGCTTGTGCAAATTGTAGCCTCTTTTTCCTATTTGTAGTGGAGATGAGTGGTACCTGGTGGGGTCTTCTGCTGTTGTAGCCCATCTGCCTCAAGGTTGTGCGTGTTGTGGCTTCACAAATGCTTTGCTGCATACCTCGGTTGTAACGAGTGGTTATTTC
>CM031945.1:24611484-24748984 GCA_018749465.1 Paracanthobrama guichenoti | reverse complement strand
AGGCCAAAGTTTGATAAAAGAATGGCATTTATTTGAAACTATTTTTTTTTTTTTTTTTTTTTTTTTACATTGTAAAAATCTTTACTGTCACTTCTGGGCAATTTAATTCATCCTTGCTGAATAAAAGTATTAATTTCTTTCTTCAAACCTTACTGACCCCAAACTTTTAAATGTATAAAGACCAATTTTTAGACATTATACAATAGGTGCGCTCCAGATGCTCTAAAATATAGGCAGCAAAATAATGCTAAAAATAATAAACTAGTACAAAAGTACAAAACTAGTACCTTTAGTTACATCAGTGGCGTGCACATAGTGGCGTGTAATCATGAAAGTGCCCTTTTCAGTCGTACAGCAGTGCCCACGGGGCCCCTGAGTTACATTCAGTGTTGGGCAAGTTACTGAAAATGTGTAATTAGTTACAGTTACTAGTTACTTCTTTTACTAATTACTGTATATCAAAAATAATTAGTTACTAGGGAAGTAACTTTTATGTCTGTTTTTTAAATGTAAATATGAACAGTACTGAACAGTCAAACACACTAAACATAATTTTTAGACCTATTTATTGTAATCAGCAGGGCAACAGGCCTTCAAATCAAGCAGCAGTGTGGTGTTTAGTGTCCACCAGCAGCAGCGAGCGTTCCTTCGGAGCAGCTGGGAGAGTTATGGCCTTTTTACACCTGGTCACTTCATTCATTTTCTCTGTCCAGATATCTATCCGATTGTGAAAAGACCAGATTTAAATCTGATCACTCAAACAAACCAATTCAGAAGGTGGTCTGGGATGCATTTCAGGCGAAACTGGACAAGTGTAAATGTATAGATGAGATGTAAATGTAGATGAGACCCTTATTCCAAGTCTGGGATCGTGTCAAGCCCTTTGAAGCAGCACTGAAACTGCAATTTGGACCTTCAACACATTGGTCCCCGTTGAAGTCCACTATATGGAGAAAAATCCTGGAATGTTTTCCTCAAAAACCTTAATTTATTTTTGACTGAAGAAAGAAAGACATAAACATCTTGGATGACATCGGGGTGAGTACATTATCAGGACATTTTAATTCTGAAGTGAACTAATCTTGTTTTCAGAAAAAAACTAATTAAATTTAGGGAGGTTTATGTCTGACCTTCTAAAGCTGTTTGGTCATCTTTGACTGAAACAATGTACTTTTTTATTTTTATTTTTTTTTCAAACTTGATAAAAAAAAAAAAAAAAAAAAAGTGTTACAAAGTAGTGGAATTACAGTAACACGTTACTTTGTAGCGTGTTACTCCCAACACTGGTTACATTACAAGAGATATAGATGCGATCAGACTACTGGTACATTGAGTTAAAAAAATATATATTATTACTAGCAGGATTACAGTTTTAATGTGTAACAATTTCAATAAATAGTATATCACCACCATATATATCACCACACTAAGATGTATTTTTGTGTTATTTGCAAGTGTACATTTCTAAAGTTAAAACAATATACATTTTCTTCAAAAGCTAAATGACAAAATTATGTTAAAGGATTAGTTCACTTTAGAATTAAAAGTGAACTAATCTTGACCCCCAATCCACGATGGCCGCTGTCGAGCCAGTTGTTCCCTGCCGGTTTGCCGCTTCTGGGTGCTGCGCTCGCGGTACTCCAGAGGCCAGCCCCGAGAGGCTGGTACCCTTAGTAGATTTCGTAGCAGAGTGGGAGAATCTGCCGAATATATCTCAGTGGGTCCTGCAGATTATAAAGAAAGGGTACACCATTCAGTTCAGATGTCGTACACTCAGTTTCAACGGGGTCCTGCCCACGCTGGTACGGATGAGCCAGCAAGATGGCCTGGGGAGCTCTAGCCAGGCCCCCAGAGACCAAACAAGTGAAACCAACTTGGACATACCCGGGCTGGGGCAGCAAGGTGAAATGCTCGGACCCGACTCGGAAGGCCCGGAAGTGACCTGGAGTGTTGTCTGAGCATTCCAAGGTGTGGCCTCAGTGCCCACACTGCTGCCCCCTGGCGAAGGGGAGAGGGGAGGAAAGTAATGGCAAGTCCCGGTGGCATCACACACTGCCAACCTGACCCTCTCGGGGTCCAGGGAGGGAGTAAACTGCTCTTTTTTTGAGAATGCGGGTACCGCTGGACTCCAGAGAGCCAGTGGCAGGACCGAAACCTAGTCTCCCCCTAGTCCTCCTCTGGGGGAAGGAGGGGTGCGGACACCGCCTCCCCGAGAGCAGATCCCCTTCTCACTGGGCAGCGGACTTCGCGGGACCCTGGACGGGTTGGACACCTTCCTTGCACCCGGCAACCTGCTGCTTTTTTTTTTTTTTTTTTTTTACGCCTCCGTCTGCTTCTGAGCCACCAAGAACTGCTGGGCGAAGTTCTCGATGGCATCGCCGAAGAGGCCAGCTTTACAGACAGGGGCGTTGAGGAACCGAACTTTGTCGAGCTCAAGCATATCTGCCAGGTTTAGCCCCATGTGACTTTCCTGGACCACTAGTGTGGACATTGCCTGACCCAGGGAGTGTGCGGTGACTTTCGTCGCCCGAAGAGCGAGGTCCATCACTGCACGCAGTTCCTGCATAACCCCTGGGTCGGGACTACCCTCGTGCATGCAGGACAGAGGGTAGTGAGAGAGGGAAAACACTTATACAGATTATGGCCCAATTGGTGTTCCATATTTCCCTCTCTCCGATGCAGCAATTGACATCTGTCCTCTGCCCAAATGAAACGCTAGGTCCCCATTTTTTTTAAGAACCAGCAATCCCATCTGTAAGCTACCAGCAGGCATGTGAGACAGTGAGCGTGGCCATCAGAACGGCACACGGCGCGCTGAATGCTCAAGCCCTTATAAGAAAGGCAAGAAGGACAACGCACCGACGTGGTCATGTTCTCATGAGAGAACTTGAACCACCCACAAATACAGTCTGAGCATGCTTGTGATGCGATAGAGTAGTGGGGACCCGAGGGGATGTACCTGGTGGGGAAACCCCACTGTAACCCTCAGGTCACCAAGACTTATTAGCCGAAGCAGCCCTTTTCTGGTGCACCAGAAAAGGAACTAGATTGGGCAATAGGCAAAGGGACTCAACCGTTTGAGGTTTCATAGTCTTGGCCGCTCATCTAGAGTGCCGAGTGATGCGCTGGGTTGCCGTGACAACCCACGCTGTCAGCTGGCTGCTCGTTGGCACACGGCGCACTGAAGCCCTTACGAGAAAGGTAAGACGAACTGCGTGCCGACGTGATCATACTCTCCTGGGATAGTATGAATCACCCACAAATGCAATCTCACATGTTTATGTGCGAGAGAGATTGCGGCCGTCAAATGAGGACAGGAAACAACTGAAAACAGTTTGAAAACAAATAAATTTTGTTTTTACTTTTTTCACTTCAGCAATAATCTGCCAAGTGTCGTCTTTAAAAAGAGATCAAACTTAACTCCAAAGCATTCAAGATTTATCCCAGTTTAAGTTTTTTTTCAGTCACATTTTCTCAAAAATGAATACATGGATTATAACTAATATATATAATATATAAAATCTAAGAATACAAAATATTAAATAAAAAAACATTATCAAACTAAAAATAATACAATCATTTAATTGAAAACATTATTATTTATCAGCAAGTAAAATAATTCTAAAGTGAAACAAGTGTGTATATTATCATGATCATTATTATTATTATTATTATTATTATTATTATTATTATTATGAACACAATTCCAAAAAAAGTTGGGACACTGTACAAATTGTGAATAAAAAAGGAATGCAATAATTTACAAATCTGTAAATTCATGAAATGTCATGCCAAATAGAAGCACAGGCGTTTTCTCTGGGCCAAGGCTCATTTAAAATGGACTGTGGCAAAGTGGAAAACTGTTCTGTGGTCAGACCAATCAAAATTTGTAGTTCTTTTTGGAAAACTGGGACTCCATGTCATCCGGACTAAAGAGGACAAGGACAACCCCAGTTGTTATCAGCGCTCAGTTCAGAAGCCTGCATCTCTGATGGGATGGGGTTGCATGAGTGCGTGTGGCATGGGCAGCTTACACATCTGGAAAGGCACCATCAATGCTGAAAGGTATATCTAAGTTCTAGAACAACATATGCTCCCATCCAGACGTCGTCTCTTTCAGGGAAGACCTTGCATTTTCCAGCATGGCAATGCCAGACCACATACTGCATCAATTACAACATCATGGCTGCGTAGAAGAAGGATCCGGGTACTGAAATGGCCAGCCTGCAGTCCAGATCTTTCACCCATAGAAAACATTTGGCGCATCATAAAGAGGAAGATGCCACAAAGAAGACCTAAGACAGTTGAGCAACTAGAAGCCTGTATTAGACAAGAATGGGACAACATTCCTATTCCTGAACTTGAGCAACTTGTCTCCTCAGTCCCCAGACGTTTGCAGACTGTTATAAAAAGAAGAGGGGATGCCACACAATGGGAAACATGGCCTTGTCCCAACTTTTTTGAGATGTGTTGATGCCATGGAATTTAAAATCAACTTATTTTTCCCTTAACATTATAAATTAACCATTTGATATGTCATCTATGTTGTATTCTGAATAAAATATTGAAATTTGAAACTTCCACATCATTGCATTCTGATTTTATTCACAATTTGTACAGTGTCCCAACTTTTTTGGAATCGGGCTTGTATTCATACCGGTAATTTGTAGGGTTTCTTACAGCAGCGAGGCATCTAACTGAGGGTTAGAGCAGAGCCAATGTCTCTTAGTATCAGTGTTTTAGCATATCCAGCAGAGTTTGGCTGTCAGTGTTGAGAGTAATGCTTTGCAATTAACACACTGTTACCAGTTTACTATTTCAAGTAATTTACAATAATATGTTCATTCGTAACTTTTTAATCTACATAAAAATTATATTTTAGATACATAACCAATCAAAAGTTTGGCCACTGAATTTATGATTTTAAAGACCTTTTGATCAAAGGCTTCTGTTTAATGCATGACATTTTTCGATGCACTGCTAAAATATTAATTACTTTATTCAAGCCTTTTTCTCTTCAATGTTGGTGAGGCACTTCATGAATCAAGATGAAGAGAAGAAGACAAGGGTGAGAGCACAGAGTGAAGAGTGACTTTATTAGCTGTATGTGTTTGTGTGTTGAGAGGAGAGGAAATGTGCTGGCTCCACAAAACACCTCTGCGCAACAGTCTGTCTTTCCGTAATAATGTGCCACCGGTGGGAGATGCAGAGAGCTTTGACTGTTTTATGGTAGAGGTATGTGGGAGAGACGCCCATCATCTCCAGCAGCAATGCTATAAACACTGTACCCATATAGATGCTTGGAGGCAAGGTAATCAAATCAAGGTGTGTGTGTGTGTGTGTGTGTGTGTGTGTGTGTGTGTGTGTGTGTGTGTGTGTGTGTGTGTGTGTGTGTGTGTGTGTGTGTGTGTGTGTGTGTGTGTGTGGGGTGGGGGTGGGTTGGTAAAACCTACGCTATAGGGACAAAAAGTCAGCACAAAGATGACAATATCCGAAATCCTTGTCCTTGTTGGAACTTTTATTGGTCCTCATGAGGGAAACAGCTTATAAATCGTACGTGTACATGTCGTAAGTGTTGTTTTTTGAAAATGTAAAAATGCAGCAAGTTTTCTGTGATGGGTAGGTTTACGTTTAGGTTAGTGTAAGGGTAGAGAATATACAGTTTGTACAGTATAAAAATCATTATGTATATGGAAAGTCTCCATAAAACATGAAAACATGCTTCATCAAATATTGATAATGACTATGAATTTGAATTTGAATCTGAATGACAGGAAGATGAATTTACTGATTTAAATTCACAATAAAGTACACATTTTGATGGTCCACTTTAGACATTCTACTAACTATAAGTAACTTTGCAACTGCATGTCAACCAGCAGTCATTAGAGTATTAGTAGACTGTATGCTTAAAGGCAGGGTAGGTGATTTGTTCCAGAAGCATTTTTTGTTATGCGTGTTGAAAGTCTTCACATCCTGATAGCAATCACAATCACAAGTGGTCTAAATCGATTTATATGTATATACACCGATCAGTCATAACATAATGACCTTCCTAATATTGTGTTGGTCCCCCTTTTGCTGTCAAAACAGCCCTAACCCGTCAAGGCATGGACTCAGCTAGACCCCTGAAGGTGTGCTGTGGTATCTGGCACCAAGATGTTAGCAATAGATCCTTTAAGTCCTGTAAGTTGTGAGGTGGGGCCTCCATGGATCGGACTTGTTTGTGCATCGCTGCCATGTGTTCCCCAGGAAAGCAAGGCACACGCCTGCAGGTGACGTGATGTAAAAGAAAACGTGATTCATCAGACCAGGCCACCTTCTTCCATTGCTTCATGGTCCAGTTCTGATGATCACGTGCCCACAGTTGGCACTTTCGGCGGTGGACAGGGGTCAGCATGGGCACCCTGATTGGTCTGTCTATGCAGCCCCATACGCAACAAACTGCGATGCACTGTGTATTCTGACACCTTTCTATCAGAACCAGCATTAACTTCTTGAGCAATTTGAGCTCCAGTAGCTCGTCTGTTTGATCGGACCACACGGGCCAGCCTTCGCTCCCCACGTGCATCAATGAGTCTTGGCCATGACCCTGTCTCCGGTTCACCACTGTTCCTTCTTGGAGCACTTTTGATAGATACTGTCCACTGCAGACCGGGAACACCCCACAAGAGCTGCAGTTTTGGAGATGCTCTGACCCAGTCGTCTAGCCATCACAATTTGGCCCTTGTCAAACTCGCTCAAATCCTTACGCTCGCCCATTTTTCCTGCTTCTAACACATCAACTTTGAGGACTAAATGTTCACTTGCTGCCTAATATATCCCGCCCACTAACAGGTGCCGTGATGAAGAGATAATCAGTGTTATTCACTTAACCTGTCATGTTATGCCTGATCGGTATATAAATTGTCTGTGGAAGGCGTAGAACCATAAAATGTTTTTTCCAATCATTGCATTCGGTCTGAAGCGTGATTGCCGTGAAAAACACACAAATGATATCTAAAATGGGGAAAAGCTTTGAGATTGATTGTACGACAAGAAATCTGAGGTATATTTTTACACACTGCCAATTTTTAGGGTAAAATCATACCATATATTTCACTCTGGACCACAAAACCAGTCATAAGTCGCACGGGTATATTTGTGGCAATAGCCAACAATACATTGTATGGGTCGAAATGAAAGATTTTTCTTTTATGCCAAAAATCATTAGGATATTAAGTAAAGATCATGTTCCCTGAAGATATTTTGTAAATTTCCTACCGTAAATATATAAAAAATGTATTATTATTATTATTAATATGCATTGCTAAGGACTTCATTTGAACAACTTTAAAGACGATTTTCTCAATATTTAGATTTTTTGTACCCTCAGAGTCCGGATTTTCATATTGTCCTATACTAACAAACCATACATCAATGGAAAGCTTATTTATTCAGCTTTCAGATTGTGTATAAATCTCAGTTTCAAATAATTGACCCTTATGACTGGTTTTGTGGTCCAGAGTCACATTTACCATCTTATATTCTACATTGGATGATTTTAAATAAACACAGACAAAAACTATAGGGCTGAATGAAATGAAACTACTATATATAACATTGATATAAGTGATCACTGGATTTACACCTACCTACAGTATGTTGTATTTATATAAAGCATTCCTAGGCAAAATCTAAATCAGGCACATATAAGGCCCCATTTACACTGCATGGTTCAAGTGACCCAATTCTAATTTTTCCCTCTCATGAGGCACAGATCGGATATGACATGTGAACGTGTAAGCAAGAAAAAAAAAGAATGAATTCCCATATCCTCAGATCGTATGTGGTAATAAATCTGATATGATTCGGATACGTGCATTTGTGTCTGCCATGTAAGCGGTCAAATTGGATATTCCCCAGTAAATGCAAATCGTTTGTCATTGAAAAAGGGACAGAGGCGAATGACGTCAACTCAGGTGGACACGAACAGCGATCACATGCAACAAGGACTCTCCTCTTTTTTTTCTCCGCCTTACAAAAGCAATGTTTTGTTGACCTTTAACGATGGAGCGGAGATTCAAAACATTGAATAATCATTTCATCTGCATCCACTTTTCCGGCTCAGAACGTCTTGGGTTGTTCCGCCAGTGTATAGTGTAAATGCAAATATATCGGATACGGGTCGCTTTTAAAAGATGGTGTAAGCAGGTCATCAAAATAATAGGATATAGTCACCAAATCGGAATTGTGCATCAAGACCTGCAGTGTAAATGCGGCCTAAATGTCAGGAAACACGATTACTGGCTGCATGTCAATATCCATGGATCACTGGATCTTTGGTACGTTTTAAGGAACATTATATAATGTCCATCCTTTAGTTTAACTGGGGTGTTCAGGCAGGAAAGTGACATTCAATGTGTACCCTATTGTTAACCTCTCCGAGAACTGCCTACCCTACCTGGTAACATTTTATTTTAATGCTCCCCAACAGATATTCTTCAAACTATCAGTAACTTTAATCCTCCGATGATGCAAATATCGTCATTTTGCATCATCGTGGGGATTTTTGCCCAGAGGCTAAAGACTACAGCCAGTAGAAGGAGTTAGTTCCGCATGTTATCAACCCGCCCATAGGGGTGGGATCTCACTCACAGAATGTAAATACGCACGGCCACTCGGCTCAGGCATTCATAACGGAACAGAGCGGTGTGGAGCAAAGTGAGTGTTTCAACTTTTCAATGAATTCCTGTGAAAGTTAAGCTTCCATAGGCATGATCTGAAAACGTGCCTGACTGGACACACGCCGTGAATGACTGCTGCGCTTACCTCAGCTCAGCTCAGCTCTTCTCTCTCAATGAATGAAATCTGACTCCTGCTGTGTTTGTTTCGTTTGGCTCACTCACGCTTTATTGAAAAGACACGTTCAGTTTTTAATTGTAGTGTCTATTCTCTAACTGAATGAAAAAATTTTATTATTATGAAAATGAAAATGACAGTAGGGGCGGTGCCGCGGTGGGCAAGTGATCCAGTAGCCATAGCTTTGGGAGTGGCCTCGTAGCAAGCAAGTGCATTCTGGGAGTAGTTGTCTTTCATCCACATGAGTCAAAAATACATTTTCTGGCTTTTCTCACTCTAGAATAATTTCACATTTCTACTACATAAATGACCCAGTTTAAATACACATTCATCTTCCCAGTGCTGAAGTACCCCTTTAAATATGACTTTTGTCTAAATAAACTCCTAATTATTGCTTATTAGTTAGTAAGGGAGTTGTTAAGTTTAGGTAAAGGGTAGGATTAAGGGATGTAGAATATGGTCATGCAGAATAAGGCATTAATATGTGCTTTATAAGTACCAATAAACAGCCAATATCCCAGTATTATGCATGCTAATAAGCAACTAGTTAATAGTGAGAACTGGACCCTAAACTAAAGTGTTACCAAAGATACTTATAGTTAGTAGAATGTTTGCCAACTGAAATCCTTGATAAGCGAATCCCCGCTGACTACTCTCTCAAAGTGGACCAGACTTCCAGTCTATTACTGTGTGTACTCTGAGTCTGTACACTATAAACTCCACTATGAAACCGAGTGTGTCTGGCTGCATTTCTTCCAAGTGTCCAGGCGGGTGTGGTACTAAAGCAAGTGTTTCATGAACTGAAAAGTGGTTTAAACTCAATCAGCAATGGCTCAAAGCAGCAGGGTCTCTGTTTTTTTGTTTTGTTTTTTTTTCATCTAATAAAATAAATCTAATAAATCTTAGCAGATAAATTGCCTGCAGTCACTGCAGCACTGGTGGGCATAAAGACGGCTTTGTTTAGGGAGCGCGGCAACACAGCAGGATGCTTATAATGTGGAAGCCTCAGGGGCGGCAGTTAAATCTGTTTGCTGCTGTAACATTCACTAAACGTTAGCCAAGTGTGTGGTAATCTCTCTCTCTCTCTTTGTGTGTGTGTGTGTAGTATGCATTTACCCTTGTGTGAGGTTATCAAGGTAGTGTGTATGCTTGTAATTGTCTACTGTACCTGTTCTCCAAGATGTTAAAAGAAAGGTCAGCGGTGGTGTTGGTGCATCAGGCTGTACAGTGACAGGCCTTAGAACATGATGGAGTGAAGTTCATCTTATAGATATTGAACAATTTAAGCTAGACATTTATTTTAAGACATTTCTGAGGGCTGTATTGATGTCTTTACACCACAGTCACACTAGGTCTGTATCTAGGACAGTGGCTCACTGGTTTGTGAATGTCACAAAGTTTTCATTGGCAGCGGCACAAACAGAAGCTTTAGTTAATATAGAATATAAACAGTCCATATACTGTGTTATATACAAGTCCAAAATCATATACGATATTCTAATGTCGATCTAGCTTACTGCAGTGTGTAACATCTTTTTCACAGGGTTTGGAGTAGAGTTAGGGTCTAGTGCACGTGTCAAGCTCCGCTCCTGGAAGGCCACTGTCCTGCAGAGTTTAGCTCAAACTAGCTCCAAAACACCTGCCTGGAAGTTTCTAGTAATCCTGAAGACCTTGATGAGCTGGATCAGGTGTGTTTAATTAGGGTTGGAGCTAAACTCTGCAGGACAGTGAACTGAGTTTGACACCCTTGGTCTAGGATTGTAGTTTGAGTGAGCAGCAGTTGGGAGGCACTGGGGTGTGTGTGTGTGTGTGTGTGTGTGTGTGTGTGTGTGTGTGTGTGTGTGTGTGTGTGTGTGTGTGTGTGTGTGTGTGTTTGGCAGATTGTTCTCTTGTCTCTGCTGGCATCACGGCAGCCTTATGCAGCAGATGGTTTGTACCAGAAACATGACAGCCGCAGAGGCCCTGGCTGGATATGATTACACACACTTATATGGCGTGTATAAACACACACACACACCCATCAGAGTGTTACATAGAGAAGGGATTTGACTGACATAGCTTTTTGATCAGGTAAGTGTGTACACCCAAATGGATATATCAAAAAGAAACAAATATAAAATAATAAATATTGACTATATCTATCAAACTGCTGACAAAATGGCTGTTTCACATGTAAGCACATCTGGGCTGTTTTAGTTGTTTGCTTACTCTTTTGGCTCAGGCCAAAAGAGTTGGACTTTTAGTGTACTTCAAATCTTAAAATATATATATATATATATATATATATATATATATATATATATATATATATATATATATATATATATATATATATATATATTCAAAACTGTACATGCAGATAATATAATATTATTGAAATAAACGTCCACTTAAAGGATAGTTCACCCAAAAATGAAAATGACCCCATGGTTTACTAACCCTCAAGCCATCCTAGGTGTATATGACTTTCTTCTTTCAGACGAATATAATCAGAGTTATATTAAAAAATGTCCTGGCTCTTCCAAGCTTTATAATGGCATTGAATGTTGCTCTGTTTTTGAAGTCCATAAAAGTGCATCCATCCATCATATAACTGCTCCACACAGGTCTGGGGGGTTAATGAAGGCCTTCTGAAGCGAAGCGATGCGTTTTTCTAAGAAAAATATCCATATTTAACACATTATAAAGTAAATTATCTAGCTTCCAGCCAATCGTCTTCTGTATTCAACTTATGGAAAAAGTGTAGCGCCTCTCGCAGTTCAAAATGCTTACGCTACGTCTGACTACACCAATTACGCTCATCAGATGTAGCGTAAGCATTCTGAGCCATGTGGAGCAGTTATATGATGGATAGATGCGCTTTTATGGACTTCAAAAACAGAGCAACATTCACTGCCATTATAAAGCTTGGAAGAGCCAGGACATTTTTAATATAACTCCGATTGTATTCGTCTGAAAGAAGAAAGTCATATCACCTGTAGGATGGCTTGAGGTGAATAAACCATGGGGTAATTTTTGGGTGAACTAACCCTTTAAGTACACTTATAGAGAGTGCAGTTTTAAGGCTGTTTCTGAACAAACTAAAGAAACACTTTAAAAAGTGTTACTGTAAAGTACATTTTAAATCATTATGTTGTGATCCTTTGTCATGCTTTAAAGAAGTGAACTTATTTTGATGGGTTGAGTAACATACAAAAGCACATGTAAAGTACTTATGTTTAAATTTTTTGTGTGTTATTCAGTATTGCATTTAAATTTAATATATTTTAAATGTAATAAACTGCAACTTCATTATGTTTGATTATAAATATATTTAAATACATGGCATGCAGCTTACAATAGAAATTACATTAAAGTATATTTTAGTTGTATATTTTGTGTCAGTACATTCAGCAGTAACTTTAGCCATATTTAAAAATACAATAGAAATAAATATTGAAATAAGTATAAAGATCTACTAAAGTTAAGTCAATTGAATTTAAATCAAATTTAAACTTAAACTTACATTTTCTTTGACTTGCACTTAACATGCAGTTAAGTGTCCCAAACATTACATTCAGTTCACACTTAAGTATATTATTTTAAAGTATATAATTTCCATAATAAATATGTTTTTTTTTTTTTTTTTTTACAGAGGAAGCCACAATGATATTCTCTAGTCCCTCCTTCAATATAAGTGTGTGTTATTTTTATTGTCCAGCAGATGAACATTGTGGGGCGGGTCCTGTCAAGTGTTTTTTGCTAGTTTCAGCCTGACGCAGTTCTCATTTTCACGTCCAGCTCCACGTTGTTTAAATAGCAAATGCACTCGTGCCCATCTGTTCACCCATGGGCGTGCTGGTCTGAAAACCAGGTGTGTTCATGCGCATTGTTGGGGCGTTGCTATTTTGAGGAACTGAAAACGACTGCACCATTGGCCGACAAAAACCTGGTCTGAAGTCAAAAGCGCAGTATTTTTTGTGTTATTTAAAGTAACTTTTGTGTTATTGTGTTATTGTGAATGTTAACTTAAAGTAAAGTTTGTGTTCTTATTTTAGTAATATGCACCTATAGGCGGGAACACACACAAGGATGCTCAGCAGCACACAAACATTAACAAATATAAAAATAAAAGGATTTCTCTCTGAAGAAGCGTTTAGTCTTTCTGCTCGCAAATTCCTCCATGTAAATACTGAATCCGCCATGGTGCAAGCACAAAGGGAATGGGAGATAAGACTCTGATTGGTTTATTGCATGTTACGCCCAAAACACACCCATGACTCATTAAGAGATTAGGTACACCCCTTTTGGACCATGTGCCTGGTGCACCGACCGTTTTTTCCGTTGTTATACTTTCGGACACGCCCTAAGTGCACTTGTGCCCAGCGCTTCAGACTGTGCGCTCAGATCGTTAAAATAGGGCCCTGTACGTTTGAATGCTGCATGATTTGAGATGTCATTAACGACTGTAATACAAACTGTTCAGTTATGTGTCTGTTTAACTAGGCTGTAGTGGCTTTAAACAAATTTACTTACAAATAAAAGTCCTTTCTTGTTCAAATAAACAATTAAAACGTTCTTCCCATGTATTTGTCAATGCATTTAAATGCTTGAGCAATCTCTTGTGATTAAAGGGAATTACTCTGCTTCCCAGAGACCACCAGACTGTGTTTTGACCAGCTAGGCTTTAACCTACTCTGTGGATCTTTCAGAATTTGGGCTGTTTGGCATTTATCTGCGAGATCAAGGGCTTTGAGTACATATATAACCTTTGAGTACAGGTCACAGGCAGAGAGACGTTGCAGCTAAAGCTGTTCCGCTCTCTCAAACCGATTAACCCTGGAGTAATTAACAGGGGCCATAATACACGTGACCTACACTAACAACCTCTTAGATCCGCATCGGATGAGGATCTGCATATGTACACACAGACAAACGTGTGCAGGCACATTAACTTATTCCCTTAAGTAAAGGCATAGCATTTTTGCAGGTTAAATAACTGATATTTAGTCACTTTTTGTTAAATGTCATCATTATATTTCTACTAAATGAGTATAGCAGTTTACAATTAGTTTGCAACTATTAGCTGTTTAAGTAAATGTGACTTTTTGTACTAGAATAAGAAACAGAATTTAATTTGTTTGCTTTATTATGCTTTCCATACAGTGAGGGAAATATGAATGAATTCTTTTATTTTCCATGAGTGTTTAAAGGAATGTTCCTGGTTTCAGAACGGTATGACAGGATTTGCCTTACAGTGATTTTACCACAGTTAACTCTTTCCCCACCAGCATTTACTAAAAAAGTTGCCAGCCAGCTCCAGCATTTATTATTTAAAAAAAACAAAAAAACTTCCATGGCCCCCCAGAATATTTTGTTGTATGAATATGTAAGCATCAAAAAAAAAAAAAAAAAAACGGTAACACTTTAGAATAACCTACTGTTCTGTCATTAACCCTTACAGGTTTCGCTAATCATTATTGCATATTCGGGTCTTTAGCGACCCGGATTTATAACTAACACGAATGGATCTCTACCTGTCGTGATAATATAAAACTCTCCTGATACTAGAGTACCAATTTCAGAAGAATAAAATAAAGCATATTCTGTTCCCTTTTGGAGCATGGAAGGGTTCAGTTTGAGCCGATGTTTCATACCATCATTACTGTCCTTGTCAGAGCTCATTTCCCAGTACATTCAGCAAATGATAGTTTTGAGAATATGTTTCAGATCGTGAAAATGAGCTTCAAAATCAATATTTAGATCGCTGACAGCTTCTTCACAAGATCCACCATCAAGTGACAGTAATATTTGAATGCGTTCAGCAGTAAATCGCTGAGCCATTTCAAGTTTTGCTGATGATTCTTCCTATTCTTTTGTTTTCTGCCTGCGGTAACTATGAGTGAAACATCACTTCATCATTGAGTTTAAGACATTGACAGCTTGAGGAATAAAGGTGAATTGCGCTTATTCAGTCATCAAAGATTCAATTATTGCTGTGCAGAAAAAAAATATACTTACACTGTTTCACACCTCAGGTCGTTAGTGACCCTATAGAATTTTTACAAAAAAGAAAACAGAAATTCTTTTATATTTTTTGGTTCTTGTTATATTGTTTATAATGATTTGATTGAGGAATACTAAGAAAGTTGATGTCTAACTTAAAAAAATTAAAGAGGAGGACTGTGGGTAGTGACTGACATCCCGGGTCACTAAAGACCCGAGGTATGCATTTAAGGGTTAATGAATAACTACAAAGGAACAGATAAGTAACATAATATTAACATTCTAGACACCACTATTAACTAACAAGAAACTAAGTAAACTAAGTTAGTAAGTAATAGCACTTTCGGTTGAATGCGGTAGTTCAATATTAGCTAATCAATAACTATTTTTTCATACCTCCCAGAGGACTACTAAGAACTACTATATACAGATTCATAATTAATGTGAATAATACATAATGTCTAATTAATTCTAAAGTGAATATCATGGTAACCCACTAGTAATGACTCATGTTACCAAATCCTTCAGATGGAATGGACACATGGCACCCATTTTCTAGAAGTCGTTTAAAAGATGTCATTCCTAAACCTTATTCTTCTCCTGGGTATGTAATTGTTTATAGCTAGTATTTCATTTATGTGATTGATTAGCTTTCTTTTGCTCTTCATTTACTTCAGAATAAAAGTAATGGAATGTCGCTTGAGGGAGGATCTTGAGTAGTAAATCTGATGAAACTGAAGGCATTTACACCCAGAACTAATTAATTAATTAATTAATGAAATACGGCAACAGAAGGCTGGTTCCTTCAAAATCATGGGTGGGCTTGGCATTCTTACATGCGTGTGTGTGTTTATACTTTAGCGCATCCTCATGAGCCACTCACAGGTCATGTTTGTCAAGGAGAAGTCACACACTCTTGTATATCGCACATATCTGAAAATAGCAGTCTAAATCTGTGCTTCTAACTCTTGCGCTATAACAGGCAGAAGGTTGTTGGGTTGTGTAGGTAAGTTAGGCTGTGCTGTGGTTATTTACTATGGTTTAGTCACCTTGGCCTGGCCTGGCCTACTAAAGCTGCTTAAATCTTGTGGTTAGAAACAAACAGGGATGAAATTAAGCAAGCTTGGAATAGCATCTGTGAGCACGCCATAACAATTAGTGGGAACAACAGCCTTACAACTGATAGCCCACCTGATAGTAAGCCACTGAGACCTTAACTGCAGTCTCAACATTTATCAAGGCTGGTTGGAAAACTGCACACTTTTGAATAAAGATTATTTAATGGTACTGTGGCATCTTGGTAGGACTGTACAATTCATCAGTTCCATTTTGAAAGTGCAAAACCCTGCATGTGGACCGCAAGTGATCGTCTGCTGAACTGCAGCAGTCAAACAGTCACTTGAAACTCATGAGCATTAGTATTGTTGCATTGCTCTCTTTCTGCATATAATTTGTTCAACATTTGCCAGTGTGAAGCTGACTTAATTTGCTAATAAAACTGTTTGAAAAAAGAGAAAGTGACATGTAGCCAAGTATGGTGTCCTGTACTCGGAATTTCACCCATCCAAGTGCACACACACACAGCGTAAACACACACCGGGAGCAGTGGGCAGCTCGGGGAGCGATTTGGGGGTTAGGCACATTGCTCAAGGGCACCTTAGTTGTGGGTAATTTCAATTGTAAGATAAATAAACATCAATTATAATTTTTTGTTATGGCTGTGCTGTACTGAAGAAAAATGCGATATGCAATATCTTGTTAAATCGATATTCGATACGATATTGCTTTAAGTGTGTAAAATCTATTTAAATTATATAAAAAAAAAATTTAAAAACTGAGAATGATACCATTTATGTGTTTCACAGTCTTTCTGGCTGAAAGTGACCAGCAGTGTTTTAGCAAAAATGTATGTCACAAATCTGACAATACAATTTTAACATCAATGTAAACAAACAAAAAATGTAATGCCAAATATAAATGTAAATGTATATTTAAATACCAAAAACTCTTTGCTTGACTTGGTAACATATGGTTATATCAACCTAAAATTAACATCAAGAACATCCAGGTAAACAAAGACCTGAACTAGGGGTGGATGATTATTTTTGTTATTTTAATTTATCTTTGTTATTAAAAATGAGAACTAAAAACAGTAGCGGCAGGTTTACACTGATACATAATAATGCTACAAAGGTTATTCAGCCAAGAGCACTGAGTGATTTTCTCTCTCTTTTGTTTGACAGACAGCGGAAGGTTTACTGTATCAGCAGGTTTACTGTATCAGCGGGTTTACTGTATCAGCAGGCTTACTGTATCAGTAGGGTTTACTGTATCAGCAGGATTACTGTATCAGCATTTCTTACTGTATCAGCAGGTTTACTGTATCAGTGGGTTTACTGTATCACTGCTTTTGGGTTTACTTACAGCAGGCTTACTGTATCAGCAGGTTTACTGTATCAGCAGGTTTACTGTATCAGCAGGTTTACTGTATCAGCAGGTTTACTGTATCAGCAGCTGTATCAGCTGTATCAGCGGGCTTACTGTATCAGTGGGTTTACTGTATCAGTGGGTTTACTGTATCAGCAGGTTTACTGTATCAGCAGGTTTACTTACTGTATCAGTAGGTTTACTGTATCAGCAGGTTTACTGTATCAGCAGGATTACTGTATCAGCGTATCAGGGTTTACTGTATCAGCAGGTATCAGCAGGTTTACTGTATCACTGTATCAGCAGGTTTAATGTATCAGCGGGTTTACTGTATCAGCGGGCTTACTGTATCAGCAGGTTTACTGTATCAGTGGGTTTACTGTATCAGCAGGTTTACTGTATCAGCAGGATTACTGTATCAGCAGGATTACTGTATCAGCAGGCTTACTGTATCAGCAGGTTTACTGTATCAGCAGGCTTACTGTATCAGCAGGTTTACTGTATCAGCGGGTTTACTGTATCAGCAGGCTTACTGTATCAGCAGGTTTACTGTATCAGTGGGTTTACTGTATCAGCAGGTTTACTGTATCAGTGGGTGTACTGTATTAGCAGGCTTACTGTATCAGCAGGCTTACTGTATCAGCAGGTTTACTGTATCAGCAGGTTTACTGTATCAGCAGGTTTACTGTATCAGCAGGTTTACTGTATCAGTGGGTTTACTGTATTAGCAGGCTTACTGTATCAGCAGGTTTACTGTATCAGTGGGTTTACTGTATTAGCAGGTTTACTGTATTAGCAGGCTGTCACTTTAAGACCTAATGCACGGATCCTATTGATATGCATTTGCTTTCTTTCCCCAACTGATATTGTTCACTTAAAGCATAACCGACTGTGTTTACATGAATACTCATCAAGACAGCCATTTTGACATAACAGTCACAAATTCTGCCATGTAAATAGCGAATCCTTTTAAAGGGAATGGGAGATGAGACTATGGGATGATTATTGACACTACGCCCAAAACACACCCATGACTCATTAAGAGAATAGGGACAGCCCTTTTGGACCATGCGCACCAACCATTTTTTCCGTTGTTAAACTAGCAAAAGCGGATTTGGACACGCCCTAAGTGCACCTGTGCCGTGTGCTTCAGACCATGCACTTACATTGTTAAAATAGGGCCCGATAACTTGCATTTTGAAGCCCCTTTTCAAAAGTTTGCATTTTCAGGCCCCCAAAAAGGATAGAAAACTGTTTCATGGACACATGCACCCCCTAAAACTGAAACTATATATATATAAAAGTATAAATCAAAGTAGCAGTTTGAGCATTAAAACCTATAATAGGTCAATGATACTACAATAACAGTGCAGAAGACCACTTATTTGCCTTTATGTACATTCTTTAATTTTTTATTTACAGAGCAGGACACATTATTACAATGATCAATCCACTCTTGCCCTGTAATAGTACAGAAATGACATCATCCCCTCATCACCTATGGGGAGGTAACCCAGGGTCATCCCTCTCTCTGTTGTTCTGTTGTTCTGTGCTGTATTCTGCTTGATTTCCCTCATTCCTCACGCATCTACTGCTGGGTGTGGTCAGAGAGCCCGGCCACTGTGAGCTGCAGCCAATCCAAGAGCTCGACGGGTGGCAGGACATGAGGTAATGATAGAAACAATCTACACTCTGTGCAGGAGCCATGGGTTCATCAACACACGCCTCGTAAAAAGCATAACGAAATGTGGCTACAACAGCATGGATTTAATAACACTGTGAATACAGACAAGTGTGTAATACAAGCACAAATTAAACAATAATAAATATCTTTCCCCGCTATTGACGAGATTTTCCAGCAGTCCATGATTTCACTGTTATACGGTAAGGGGCGCTGTTACAGATCTTCTGAAATAGCACAGCATCTCTGGATCCAAAAACAAGCAAAGAAGATTTGCATAAATCAAAGGGAGCAGATAGGACTTGTTTATGCACAAGTAAGGTAATCATAATCATAATTGTATATTTAACAGCATAGAAATCAAGACTGCCTAATGTTAGTGAAAGAAATGTAGAAAGCCATGAAAAGATACACGACTGCACAAGGGTATCACACACAGTTTCTGTCAATATCATGTCAATCTTGAGTAGGGGAGCATGGGGCACAACCTAACGCGGGGTTAATTTAAAACTAACACACTAACACACACATGGTTTAACACTTTCCACACATGCTAGGATGATGAAACTTAGTGTATTTACTAGAGCCATATCAACATTATTTAGAGAAAAAAACTGCACCAAAATTCAAAAATCTTTGGAAGATATCACTGAACATTTATTTAACCATAGCAAAAGTAAATTTCTTACTAAAGTTTATTTTTCATCTCTGTTTTTTGTGTTTATTTAAAATAAGACAAATCTGATATTATTGTAATCTTCTATCTGTTGTTTAACAGTTGAGATGTTCTTTAATGCTGATCTAACAGCAGAAGACACGAGCCGGGGTTAAATCCCAGTTGTGCAGGTGGGGTGTGTTGTCACACTGCGTTACAATGAGCCCCTATTAGAAATATGATATCATATTCTATACTTTATGAATATTTTGAGAAACCATGAGAAAAGGGTGAATAAAGACTGAGAGTCAATGTTCAGAATAATTCATTATTATTATGTTTTGAACTCTGCTGTATAGCTGTATTTAGCAATGTGTTTGTTGTCAAACTCAAAAATAGTATATTTTTGATGATAAAAAAATGCCATTATTTTATGTTATTTTATTGACAAAATATTTTAGTTTGTCTTGGATATTTTTATTATATCATGTAACATTTTAAGCTGTCATTTGGTCATGTTACACTGTACCAAGGGCATGTATATGGCACTGTATATGGGGCATGTTGTCACATTTCACTTCCATTCTTTCAGGTAAATCAAGAAAAAAGTATACACTGTATTAATGAAACAAAACCATATAATTGTACTAAACATGTGGGAAAAATTAAATACTCTGAACCCCAAGTGGATTTACACAAACTGAGAAAGTCAAAAAGCATTAGGCCTGCTCTCCCCTACCTATAGAGTAGTACTGCATCCTTGATATCTCCAAAAAGTCTTTAGTTTTATCATATTTATAAAATACAGATACACTGTGCTGAGTCTTTCTGAATAAAACTGAGCGGCTGGAGGCGTATCGTGTGGGCGGAGCTAAAGAGTCACATTCATGTTGTTTACTTGATGTGCACTTACACATAGCCAACAACACTCAGACATTTGAAGCAGTTTTACTCACCGCCTGTGGTTCCACCGCACAACCGTGAACCTTTAACATTGGGAATCAAAGGCTCCATCTTTCGGCATTAGACGATCTGCAAATCTGGAGTTGAACTGGGCCTTGTTTATAAAACAATCCTTGCCGAAATGCATGCAGGGAACAAACAAAAACAAACGCAATCCACTGTCCCCTTAACACTGAAAAAAAAAATATATAGTATTTTTGGCACAGAAATACTCCATCAAACATCCAACTTATTTTTTAAGTAAAAAACTAATTGAATATTGATCTAAAAAAATCTAAATATTGATTTTGAAGCTCAATATTTGAATATTCAAAACTATCATTTGCTGAATGTACCGGGAAATGAGCTCTGACGAGGACAGTGATGATGGGATAAAACATCTGCTCAAACTGAACCCTTCCAAGCTCCAAAAGATAACAAAATATGCTTTATTTGATTCTTCTGTAATTGTTACTCTAATATCAGGAGAGTTTTATATTATCATGACAGGCAGAGATCCATCCGTGTTAGTTATAGATCCGGGTCATTAAAGACCCGAATATGTAAGAATGATTGGCGAAACTTTCATGCATTTAAAGGTTAAAGTTATTTGTGCTATAAAAACCAGATGTTGAAAAACCAGAGCTGCTGTTATTGAAGGATGGTGCAATGCAAACTACATTGTGCCAGGTGAGCAACTGCCACTGAGATGAATGGGAATGGTAACAGATAGCTTTCTTTAGGTACTGTAGACCTCCTTGGTTTAATTCATATGACAAAAATGTCATAAATCAAAATTTTGGCACAAAAGAACCCTTGCAAACAATATATAAGTTGACGTGGAGGAAAAATAATTAATGTATGGTGTGACCACTTTATAGCACATAGAGTGGAACGGGTCTAGATGTGTGTATTATGGGATGATATTGAGTTATGGCTCCTGCCTTTAATTCTCCATGAATCAAAACTGACTTGTGGACACTGCAGTGATTTTTTCCACTTGGTTTTGGATGAGATGTGAAACGCAGCCAAGAATGTGTTGAGAGAGAGAGAGAGAGAGAGAGAGAGAGAGAGAGAGAGAGAGAGAGAGAGAGAGAGAGAGAGAGAGAGAGCATACCCGCAGTATATTACTACCAGACGGTTTAAAAAATTAGAGATCGAGTCATGATTTACAGTCGTCTTTAATGTGCTCAAGAGTCTGCATTCACATATAATTGGAACAACACTTGTAATTGGATGTGATTACACACATGCACACATTGAGGTGGTAAAAGGGGATTATCTTTGTGCTCTTACACACCCTTCATCTGACAGACATGAAAACATGACTATTGTCCTGACCTCTCTGTGCCTCTACTCCAACACTTCCTGTCCTGCTTATGTGCTGATCCTCTCTCATTTTATTCCAGTTGAATTATAGAGCTGCGGTACTTAATGTTTCAAAGCAGCTGTACAGAGAACACCATAGTACCTTAATGTACAATATGCTCCTGGATCAACATCTTTCAGATTTGAGGGACAATCATCATTTCTCTCTGATATTTGGGATAAGTCATAAAGGTTTTGGGGTATAAGGATAGGTTAAGTCTCATTTTTCAGACCGGATGAGACAGAATGCGTTTTTCAGCTTTAAAATGCGAGGCCCACTGCACAGCCTTTATTTATTTATTTGTTTTGATTAAAGTTTTTTAATTTAGAAAAGAGCAGTGTGCTGTGTTTTTTTGTGTGTGTGTGTGTGTTGCTATAGGCAACCTCCGAATCAGCTGTCCTGTCAGTCTAATCAAGGTAACCGTCACCACAACAGAAGGCCCGCCTCTCCATTCATTCGATTGGACAATGGAAAAAAAGTGAATGACGTTGGCTATTTTTTTGCTCAGAGTTGATTTTTTTTTTTTTCAACTTCATGCGCTCAGACCGCTCCTACAAAAACACAAGTTTTGTGTACAGACGACAATGTTGTCAAAGTGATCCCTGTTCACACTGATCCGTTAAAATTACTAAAAACTATATTATTCTTGCCAGGCCAGTAGTTGGAAACGCATAAAAGGTTTTCTGTTTTTAGTTGAAAATGGTGACCAATCTAGACTGGGAATCACCACAGACTGGGTCATCTGACCAATCAGAGCAGAATCGATCAATCACAACAGACTAGGGCATCTGATCCATCAGAGTAGAGTAGACCAATCACAACAGACTGGGCCATCTGACCAATCAGAGCAGAGTGGACCAATCACAACAGACTGGGCCATCTGACCAATCAGAGCAGAGTAGACCAATCACAACAGACTGGGCCATCTGATCAATCAGAGCAGAGTGGACCAATCACAACAGACTGGGCCATCTGACCAATCAGAGCAGAGTAGACCAATCACAACAGACTGGGCCATCTGACCAATCAGACTTTTTATCAGACCAATTATACTTTTTGGTAACTCTTTAAACATTTTTTTTTTTTTTTCACTATAAGTAACGTTGCACCTACATGTCGACTAACTCTCATTACAGTATTAATAGAGTATTAGTATCACAAATTCTTAACTGGATCTTACAGTGAAACAATGGTTTCTCTCTGGTGATGTTTACAGGACTTTCATTTAGTCTGCTTAAACATCCAATCAACAACCAATGTACAGAACCAAGTCAATGACCTGCATTTTTTTCTTTTTCAATAATCTGTTATACTCGGATGTACAGCACAATATGGAACAAAAGATCTGTCACTACTTCCATTTCATCATGACTTAGGATGAATAAATGATGACACAGCAAAGTTTCAAACACAGCAGTCTGTTCCTATGACCTCTACAGGGATATTCCACAATCCCATCATCACAGTCAGTCTATTTCTTTGTGTGCTCTCACAGGTCAGTTTCCCTCATATCACCCACCAGCCTGTCCGATACCTGACCCTGGCCGATGATCACACACACAGCTGCGCTACGTAAACTAATCCCTTGACAACACTTTTATCTCTGTAATGACAGCTACATCAGACGTACACTCAGTACACTCAGTTCAACAGGACAAATTAGCATATGAAGGGGAAAGAACACGAATCAATAGCAACATCTGAGCTTGGTCTGTCCAGCTGCTGATTTTTAAATCTCACTTTGTCTGGGTTAAATACAACTTAAGCTCTATCTGTGGCATGTTGTTGATTACCAATAAAAAAGAGATACAATACAAAAAAAAAAAATTCAATAAACATATATATATATATATATATATATATATATATATATATATATATATATATATATATATACAGACCACTTCAACATAATATGCTTAAGTAAAAACCCTCCAATACACATGTATTACTATACATGGGGTTGTCTGATCCTTCTGGAGAGCCGCTATTTAGAATTTAGATCCAACACATTTGCTTGGTAGTTTCTAGTGATCCTGATTAGCTGGTTCAGGTGTGATTAATTAGGGTTGGAGCTAAACTCTGCTGGAGGGTGGTCCTTCAGGTGCAAGACTGAACACCTCTGCAATTACATGGTCAGGCATGGCTCTCTCAGGAGACAGACATCAGCAGAACAATGCCATCTCAGCATGAACTGCGCCGTCTAAACCTCAGATCATTCACCAGTGGCTACAAACACAGCATAAGCAAACAGCCAACTGAAACATGGAACAACACGAGGGTGAGTAAATGGTGACAAATTAATATGTTGCCTCAGAAATGGATATTTTAAAATGATTTAGTGTTGATTTAGAATGAATCTAAATCAACACTAAATCAAACCCAACTCTATTCCTCATGACTATTGCTGGTTCAAGCCCCGACTGGAACAGTCCAAGTGGAAATGACTAACAGTCCAAGCCATAATCTGAGCCCCGCCTGGAATGGTACAAGCAGAAAAGACTATCGCTCTACTATTCCGCATTTCCAAGCAGAAATGACTAACGGTCCAAGCCATAATGACTATCGCTGGTTTGAGCCCCGCCTAGAACGGTCCAAGTGGAAGTGACTAACATTCCAGGCCATAATGACTATCGCTGGTTTGAGACCCGTCTGGAACGGTCCAAGTGGAAGTGACTAACTGTCCAGGCCATAATGACTATCGCTAGTTTGAGACCCGTCTGGAACGGTCCAAGTGGAAGTGACTAACTGTCCAGGCCATAATGACTATCGCTGGTTTGAGCCCCACCTGGAACGGTCCAAGTGGAAGTGACTAACTGTCCAGGCAATAATGACTATCGCTAGTTTGAGACCCGTCTGGAACGATCCAAGTGGAAATGACTAACGGTCCAAGCCATAATGACTATCGCTGGTTTGAGCCCCGCCTAGAACGGTCCAAGTGGAAGTGACTAACATTCCAGGCCATAATGACTATCGCTGGTTTGAGACCCGTCTGGAACGGTCCAAGTGGAAGTGACTAACTGTCCAGGCAATAATGACTATCGCTAGTTTGAGACCCGTCTGGAACGGTCCAAGTGGAAGTGACTAACTGTCCAGGCCATAATGACTATCGCTGGTTTGAGACCCGTCTGGAACGGTCCAAGTGGAAGTGACTAACTGTCCAGGCCATAATGACTATCGCTGGTTTGAGACCCGTCTGGAACGGTCCAAGTGGAAGTGACTAACTGTCCAGGCAATAATGACTATCGCTAGTTTAAGACCCGTCTGGAACGATCCAAGTGGAAGTGACTAACTGCCCAGGCCATAATGACTATCGCTAGTTTGAGACCCGTCTGGAACAGTCCAAGCGGAAAAGACTAACGGTCCAAGCCATAATGACTATCGCTAGTTTGAGCTCCGCCTTGAACGGTCCAAGTGGAAATGGTTATGTGGTGCCGTGACCCCAGATGGGAGTGGTTTAGAGCACAGTTATTTGCCTTACATATCTATTAATCAACCTCTATCTTAAACAACATCTAATGATATAATTTCTGACTCTGATATCTGGGGATGTGCCTGAAATACCATGTTCAGAAAGGAAATTCCGCATTCTATGGAGCCCATCAAGGGACATGGTGATGGAAAATAAAATATAAGATGAGAGGAAAATGCTTTCAATGCTTTTGCGTTCTCTCACAATTACATAGTTGGATAATTATACTGTATCAGGGAGCTGCTATCAATATGCAGGGTATTGAAGTTCCTTTTGAATGCATGCTCACTTTTACTTTCGCGATCACACGTGCTACGTGTTTACAAGATACAATATTTGTCAACGATGCTCAGTATGTGTGCGCACACCAAATCCAATTCCCCTGAAATCATCCTGTCAGCCATCTCTCTTTACTATCTTCACGTGATAAGTGAAATCTGATGTACTGTAATAAAACTAAATACTGCAACAAGCCTAACTATGTCCCTTTAGGGGCTCCGTAGAATGCATTAATCATTTTCTGAGCCTTTCCGAATTCGGAATTAGACTTCGGGCACATACCTAGTGATATCATTGGGGGTAGTTTACAGTACACCTGGCAAGATACAGAAACTAATGAACATCATCATCATACAGATATGGGGGGAGGGGGCTTGACTGACATCTAGAGTTTATGAAATGTGTCATGAATGACAGCTGCCTGTATCCCATTACACTTGCTGTCACTATTCAACCATCAGTATTTTCTCAAACATCTCCATCCCCAGCCTCAGCTACATATGTCACCGCTGTCACCTTCAGACTATTTGTAATTTCAGAAACAGCCTGAACTAGCAAAGGAAATGATTTTGGTCAAAGCTGGTCTTTTCAGCAGGGATATAAATATGAATGCAGTGAAATACAAACGTCAAGAAGACACATCAGGGACCGTTTTACAATGACGTTCAGCTGAGCTGACTGTACAATATCCTTCTATGACCATGATACTGCTTTTTTTTTCTTTTTTTTTCTGTCATTTAGTTAGTATCAGTGTTGTACTCTTGGCAGGTGCCGGCTTCAGCAGTGCTATAGTACAGTATGTGAGCATCTCCGGGTCACTGATGGTGCAGTCAGCACTGGAGAAGAATTGGAATGAGGGATTATGAAGAACTGTTAGTGCTCCTCCATCCATTCACTCCCTCAGGACACGCACATTAGAAAGACCTGAGCAAATCAAACAGCCCCAGTCTTGGGCTTTTCATAAGCCTGAATCCCAGCGGTATTTAAAGAAGGAGGATGTATGAACAGGGTAGACAGCGAGACGGGGAAGTCAATACCAAGAAATCAGAAGGGAAAGTTTACACAACACAACCTGGAGAGAAGTGATATCTGCAGTTTACAGCTCATTCTTAGATCGAAGGGTCAACATTTTGGAGAGCAGGGTTGGGCAAAATACAGACTTTAGTAAATTACTCTCCAGTTTGTGTTCTGAATTGCAATTATATGAAATACAACAATTGTAAAACACATAATAGAGGACTATTTCAATTGTCCACTTCAGACATTCTACTGACTATAAGTAACTTTGCAACTACATGTCAACTAGCAGTTCTTAGAGTATTAGTAGACTGTTAGGTTAGGGTTAGGTGTTAGAGTTCGGGTTAGTAAAATAAGTTGACGTAGTTGCAAACAAAGTTACTTAATGTCTGTTGGAGAGTGTCAAAATAAAGTGTTAGCAGATATTAACTCTTTCCCATATTAACCCTTGTTTTCAAAGATGGGGGGGCTATTACACATCTTCTGAAAGAGTACAGAATCTCCTGATCAAAACACAGGTGAAGAAGAAACAGAAACAAGTGATATCATATGTAAGCAGATGCATATGTAAAATAACACGATCATCGACATTAAACAGCGTATAAATCAAAACTATCTAATGTCACTGAATGAAATGTCAGCCCAGGATGAGCAGGACTGTGACGCTTTGGGGGTGTTGGTGGACTCAGTCTTCTCTATCTGTGTTTGATCATCATTCTGAATCCAATCTGGATGTAGTCTTTAACAAAAGCTATTTTCTCAAGCGTTTTGCTCAAAATGTAGTTTTTTTATGAAACTTATCCATAGTCGAGTGTTGATAAAAAAAAAAAAAAGAAGAAAAAAAGAATGCATTAAGCTAGAAAAAAAAGAAGAAGAAAAAAAACGTTTTAAAAGCAGAGGGTCTGTTCTTTCTTTTGATGTTGCATGTTCAGATATTCCTACAACAAAATATTTTGGGAGCCATGAATTTTTTTTTGTGAAAATGATCAAAAGCGCTGGCAGGGGACAGCCAACTTGAAAAAAAAAAAAAAAGAAAGAAAAAGCTGGCAAGGAAAGGGTTAAACTCTCTAATGAGAGTTAGTTGACATGTGGTTGCAATCTGTTTAATATCTGCTAACACTTTATTTTGATGCTCCCAACAGACATTCTACTAACTATGAGTAACTTTGCAACTACATGTCAACTTATTTTACTAACCCAAACCCTTACACTTAACCCAACAGTCTACAAATACTCTAGCCTGGATGCCAGCTGAACTTAACCCCGCCCTCAACATTTGATGTTGGGAAGTTCGGTCTGGACTTGATCTGTTGTGAAGCAACTCGAACCAGAGCTGTTCGGACCAATCAAATTGTTGGGCAGGTGGGCTTTACACAACGATGGACAGATAACGCAGCGTAATCATTCACGTCACCAAAGAGCACTTGGGTTGAATTCGTTCTTTAATCTTAAATGGATAACTTGTTCATATGTGTATTCACCTTTACTATTTCTCTCTAAAATGCTGATCGTGTTGGTAAGTATTCCGTGTATCCTTAGATTATTTTACACCGGCAAACATCGTTTACACTCATATTCTTCTTCTTCTACTTCTTCCAGCGTGCGACATGCGTGCAGCTGAGTTCTGTTGACAACTATGCGTCGCTCAACATACGTCACTAACTCCGTTGCTCTGATTGGTTGTAGGTCTATCCAATTGAGTGCAGAGGCCTTTTCATTCCTGGTTCGGTTGAAACACGCCATAATCACAGCCCAGTGGAGCAGGAGCAGACTTATATTCTGACTAGAATCTGAGTATGATGACGTCAGGCTACTAATACTCTAATGACTGCTAGTTGACGTGTAGTTGCAAAGTTACTTATAGTTAGTAGAATGTCTAAAGTGGACCATCGAAATAAGGTGTAACCTTAGTTAGTCCAACACTAGTTCTACAAAATGTATATTTATTTATGTATGGTTTTTATTCCTCAATGATTAACTTTCATTTTTATAGTATCAAAACAGAACTTTAATTTTGAAATGCAGTGCCACAAAATGTCCGCTTAAAACATATTTTATAAAAATAAACATTGTAGAGCTGTTACTCAATCAAAAATGTTAATATTAACATTTTCAAACAAAAGAATCTTTCTGATAACAGAAAATAGAAGTGATAGAAGTCTCACTGCAGTAAAAATGCAGTAAAATGGTAATATTGTGATGTCACAAATGTTTTATATTTTAATATATTTTAAAATATAATTTATTCCTGTGATCAAAGTTGAATTTTCAGCATCATTACACAGGATCCTTCAGAAATCATTCTAATATGATGATTTGTGCTCAAGAAACATTTCTGATTATTAATGTTGAAAACATGATACATGAAAACCATGACACATATTCTTTTTAGAATTTGTTGTAACATTGTAAAGGTCTTTGTTTGGTCAATTAAATGCTTGCTAGAATTATGTTTTTTTAAACCGAAAACAAAAATGTGTTGTATGTGTGTATAAATACGTTTATGGATAATTCATACTGAAATTAAAATGTATTATTAAAAACACCAGTTTTATGAATTTCTTCTTTCATTATATTAGATTTCTTGTGCCTTATATTCAGATTCAAGAATTTTTTAGAATTTAAAAGACAATTTGATTCTGTCGACCTTTAGTTATAAGAACATGTCTGAGGATGAATACATGTGTGCAGGGTTACACAATGGTTATCAACAAGACACAGGGATTTTAAAGTCTGCATTTATAACTCATAACACGGTGTGTGTGGAATCTCCTCTGCTCATAGATGTTGTGTCGGCTTGTAAGCCTGTGATGTAACGCTGTGCGTACTAGAAAACATACTGTTAGGCCAAGATTAATATATTCCGACAGGACTTGTGTATGCCCGTGTATGTGTGTTGAGGTGGTTAAGACAGATCGAGTGGCAGCTTGAGCACATTCTCACACACACACGCACTCATGCACCACCACCCCACACACACACACAAACACACACACACATTGCTTCAGGCCAAACTGAGTGTGGCACACCAACATCAGATTAAGACCTGAGATTTGTGCCCTTCAAATCCTGCACTGTCAAAATACCAGCAAGGGAAATCTGAAGAGAGCAGTTGCATAACACACATACAACTCAAAACCAGCTCTGTTCAAAACCACAGTAAGCTGCATGACTGTCTATTGTCTACATAGACTGCTATCCTCTTAGAGACCGTTCAGGACACGTTTTTGCATTTAAAACAGCTAGACAAGAGAGTACACGCTAGGCAACAGCTCTGTCTGTTACACTTTAGCATGCTGCTAAGCTAGTTGTGTGAACAAGCATAATAACATTCATGGTACACACAAATAATGGGTAAAATTGTTTTATTAGATTGAAAAATTAATAATACTGGGTATCCTTGTGAAGTATACGTCAGCATACAGTACCTTACATATGTTACTTATGTACTTACATATGTACTTACCATAGTAATAACAGTAAATTATGCATAATTACACGCAGCTAACCCTCAACCAAACCCTAACCCTATAGTAAGTACATGTTGTTAATTATTATTACTCAGTACGTACATATATAATTACAGTGTAACAATGACACCTTAAAATAAAGTGTTACCAAGAGTACTCATTACAGGAATTATAAAATTGAACTCTTTCCCCTCCATTGATTTAAATTTTCTGGCAATCCATGTTTTCACTGTTATATGGTAGGGGGCGCTGTTACGCATCTTCTGAAAGAGTACAGAATATCCTGATCAAAACACAGGTGAAGAAAGTGGTGATAGAAACAAGTGATAGAAGCATTGCTTATGCACGCTGTAGTACCCACATTCCATTGTTGATAAAAAAAAATGCAGGAAGCTAGATTCAAATGTCAAAACTTCAATGCCATGTATTTAAATATATTTATTTTGTAATTACACATTTGTAATAATTAAATGGCAATTTAGTACAATTAAAATATTTAATAAAATAATATATCAACCTTAAGTGTAATATTGAATAACAAACTACAGTTAAAATTATAATCAAGTACTTTATATGTGCTTTAGTTAGTTAACTTAAGCAGACTTTTATTTCATTATTATTTTAGTGTGAAAGAGAGAGTAATGGTGCGTTCACGCCAGACGCGAATGAAGCGTTAAGCGCGAGTGATTTACATGTTAAGTCAATGCAAAGACACGAATAGACATTCTGCGACGCAAATGATGCGATTCGCGCAAACGGCACGGTGTGAATGACGCAAATTGAATGTTTGACGCACGAAACGCCGGATTTGCGCAAATCACACAAGTTGAAAAATATGAACTTTGGCGGATATTCGTGTCGCGTTAACCAATCAGGAGCTTGCTCTAGTAGTGACAACAATGAGGACAAAATCATATGTGGATACCCGGAGCTATACATCTTCGTACTTTTATAGAAACAGGGATAAAAAGGATCTTGCTTGGAAGAAAGTGAGTGAGGAGGTCAGACAGTCTGGTAAGTTGTAAAAAAAACACTCTTTACTCAATTAAAGCTATACACAGGGTGATTTCAAGGTGATTGGGACACTTTTTGCCATTGAGATGACTTGGAAAAAGTGTCCCAATCACTCTGAATTCACCCTATTGAGACTACAAGCTAGTTAAAGCCTGCAAATTGAGCTTTTTCGTATTCGTATTTTAAAACAATCCATGTCAGACATTTTGCAACGAGACGAGCCGCCTGGCAGAAGCCCCTCCCATGACGCAAATTCGCGTCTGTTGTGTAGTGAATCTCACATGTGAATGAAGTGAATTTCACACGCGAATGAAGCGAGTAAACTCAAAATGTTCAAGTGTCCAACTACGCGCGAATAGCACAATTTATTCACGCAAGTCGTGTCTGGTGTGAATGCAGCATAAGAGATGTGAAATATACTTTCACAGCATCATGTAAAGAAAACATACCTGCACACTCTCCAGAAGATTTACATAAGATTACTTAAATATGTTACATTTAGATCATTTAGATAATCTAGGGATTTTTATTCATGTTGTTGACATGTACCTGGTAATTACACTGCAGCAACAACAAGTTTGAGGTGTTGGCTTGGCCTCCAAATTCCCCAGATCTCAATCCAATCTAGCATCTGTGGGATGTGCTGAACAAACAAGTCTGATTCGTGGAGGCCCCACCTCGCAATTTACAGGACTTAAAGGATCTGCTGCTAACATCTTGGTGCCAGATACCACAGCACACCTTCAGGGGTCTAGTGGAGTCCATGCCTCGACGGGTCAGGGCTGTTTTGGCAGCCAAAGGGGGACCAACACAATATTAGGAAGGTGGTCATAATGTTATGCCTGACCAGTGTATATTACTCCCTTAATAAATGCCACAGCCTGAATACAGATGACCCCTGAACTACAATGACTATTTCAGATTATCACAAGTAGTCTGTGCTTGACATTGGAAGTGCAAACATACTACTATTAATATTTCTGCAGTAAACTTTTTTGACCCACTTAAGTAGAACTTAAGTACATCTTAATATGTAATTTAATTTCATAATTTCATACTTTCTTGTCTTTGAATCATGGTTAAAGTTACTGCAAACTTCCAACATAAAATACACTTTGTCATTTCTATTCACTTGATGTGTTTAAATGTATTTGTAATTACACATTTGTAATGATGGAGTAGTACTTTTAGGTTCACTTAAGTGGCTTTTATTTAATCAATTATACTATATTATCTGTAAGTGCAGTTTTACTTTGAAGATTTGAAGTACACTGCAAGTGCACATTCAGCACAGTTAAGCCCTTTTCTCAAAAGAGGTACATCAGAGCATGTGTACTAGTCACTAGGGCATGGATTCAAATCTTAATTAAGGGGCTCAGACGCCCCAAATCCTTCTATAATTTGGATCATGGGTTCAGAGGACAGTAATTGATATTGATGTCCAAAATGTGCATGTCTGTCATCCCAGTATTTCCGAGATTGCCTTTCTGTCACGTGTGTGACATTCCCACCTATGTCAGTAATCCTGATAACTCACATTCACTCCAAACACAGTCGTGCTGCCCTGTTCTCAATCCAGCCAATCAGCTGTACTCACACTCATTGGCCCACAAATCTCTCCATCGTTTCACCTGGATTTATTTGGTTTTGATTCTGTTTAATCCACATAAAGAGGAGATTGGTTTTGACAGGGGTGAACTGCAATGATCTGTGGAATGATACAGCATAACTGCCCTATTTCCATAGTAATGTGGCTCTGTATCATTAATGACAAATAAACTTGCACCTCCATTTATCCATGTATCTACCTTTGTTTTCATCTACATTCTTGTTATATTTGATTATTCCTCGCATTAAGGCACTAAAACAAAAAGATGAGGGACAAAATCACTATTGGTCTTCAAGTTTCTGCAACAACTCCACTGTTGCAAGGAATATGCAAGAAAGCTAAATTTTTAATGTGTAATGTTGCTGTTTGAGCATAACAGATGTCTGCAAAGTTACAAAGTCACTCCAAAGGGAGTTATTCCCTATATCGGTGCACACTGTTTCTGCCATTGAATTTTGAGTATTCCTCATTTAAATAATTCCCACCCGAGGCATATGCAAAATAAAGGGAAGCGGCTTTGTTGAGCTGCGTAGTAGTGTTGAAACTCACGGTTATATTAAGGGACGTGACATTTCCCAAACATTTCTCAAAGCACTTGGCCAATCACAACACACTGGCCCAGCCGACCAGTCAGAGCACACTGTGCTTTTCAGAAGGAGAGGCTTCATAGAGACAGGAACTAAACAGAGCGTTACTGACAGACTGGGAAGAGAGGAGCTGCAACATTTTCAAATATGTGAAAATATATGTTTGATATATTCTCGTTTGTGGATTATGTTGGTTTGCTCTTTGACCTCCATCACCATCACATTGTATCGCCTAAAGCTCATTGTAAACCAAAAGCTAATCATGGAACTTGAAGGTCAGTTAGTGAGGTTGATTCTAATGAGACCAAACCTTGTGAATCTTTTAGTATCAGGCAGCATGTTCATGTGTGGACAGCTGAGGAATTGAATGGATTCAACCTCAGGTATAGACTAGACTCAATAGAACTTTTTCTCTCAATAGTTCAGTGTACTTGCCTTTCATATTCATAAACATACTTTCTGGAAAATGTGAATAAAGTGATTTGTCAACCAATTCTTATTATTTCAACAAAAGCATAATCTATAGGTGTCGGGATTGTGCTTGGTTTAGTTGCCTTTTTTTTCTCCCATGTGTTTGTCTCTTGTGTCTGCAGTCTGGATTAGTCCCCATGTTCCCTTGGTTACTGATTACGTTCACCTGTCAGTCATTGTCTTCTTGTGTATTTAAGCCCTTAGTTTCCTCAGTTCTTTGTTCGGTCTCAACGGAGCATTTGTAATTAAAGACAGTTCTTGTTGATTTTTTCTGCGCAGTGCAATTTCTACAGCCACCAACCCTGACAATAGGTGCTTTTACACATAGTGGGCCCTATTTTAACGATCTGAGCGCATGGTCTGAAGTGCATGGCTCAGGTGCACTTAGGGCATGTTCGAATCCACTTTTGCTAGTTTAACGACATAAAAAATGGTCCAAAAGGGTTGTACCTAGTCTCTTAATGAGTCATGGGTGTGTTTTAGTCATAACGTGCAATAAACCAATCAGAATCTCCCATTCCTTTTAAAGGGTTAGTTCACCCAAAAATGAAAATGACCCCATGATTTACTCACTCTCAAGCCATCCTAGGTGTATATGACTTTCTTCTTTCAGACGAATACAATCAGAGTTATATTAAAAAAATGTCCTGGCTCTTCCAAGCTTTGTAATGGCAGTGAATGACACGGCTCTGTTAATAAAAGCCTTCTGAAGCGAAGCGATGTGTAGTTCAAAATGCTTATGCTACATCTGACGACATTGCACACCAGTTACGCTCGTCAGACATCGCATAAGCATTTTGAACTGCGAGAGGCGTTACACTTTTTCCATAAGTTGAATACGGAAGGCAATTCTGCCAGAAGTTAGAAATTTCTGTGTGGAACAGTTATGTGGAACAGTTATGTGGAACAGTTATGATGGATATAGATGCACTTTTATGGACTTCAAAAACAGAGCAACATTCACTGCCATTATAAAGCTTGGAAGAGCCAGGACATTTTTTAATATAACTCTGATTATATTCGTCTGAAAGAAGAAAGTCATATACACCTAGGATGGCTTGAGGGTTAGTAAACCATGGGGTCATTTTCATTTGTGGGTGAACTAACCCTTTAAAAGCCAGTTACGCTTGCACCATGGCAGATTCACTTACATTTACATTTCATTTACATGGCAGAATTTGCAAGTGGAAAGACTGAACACTTCTCCAGAGAGAAGTGTGTTTGTGTGCTGCTGTTTGTCCCTGTGTGTGTAATAAGCATATTGTACGTGTGTTGTGCACCCGCCTATAGGTGCATATTACTAACACACCCTTTGAATATTACAAAAAATACTGCAGCTGATTTAATTTGCCCCAAAATAGCAATGCCCCAACAATGCGCCTGAACACGCCTGGTTTTCAGACCATGGGTGAACAGATGTGTGCAAGTGCATTTGGCTATTTAAACAACGCAGCACTGAACGTGAAGATGATAACTGCGTTGGGCTGAAACTAGCAAAAAACACTCGCGTCGCACCTGCCATCGCATTGTGCCGGGTGTATGATAGGGCCCATATCGAGGATGAGTTGTAGCATTTCCGCTTCTGTTTAGATCCTGTCTTCTTTCCATTTGTCAGCATTGCAGATATGCAGTTAAATATTATTGTGCGGTGTGTTGCCTTTTTAAATGCAAAGAAGAGGTGACAAACTGGACTGAAAATAAAGTGCTTCTCATTATCCGGGAGGATGAATAAAACACAGTGTTTAATGATCATTTCTGTTGATAAACATTAGGCAGAAAGAGAACAGTCAGTTCTTGAATTCCATGTGTGAAAAAATGGGCAAGCGAAAAGATCTGAGTGGCTTTGACAAGGACCAGATAGTCATTGGGTCAGTGCATCTCTAAAACGTCAAGTCTTGTGGGATGTTCCCGGTACAGTGGTTAGTACCTACTAAAAATGGTGCAAGGAAGGACAACCAGTGAACCGGCGTCAGGGTCATGGGCACACAAGGCTTATTGGGGAGAGAAGACTAGTCCAGTGTTGCCTTGGCCTCCAAATTCCTCAGATCTCAATCCGATTGCTGAACTAACACATCCAATCCATGGAGGCCCCACTTTGAAACTTGCCGGACTTAAAGGATCTGCTGCCAGAAACCACATGCAGGACACGTTCAGGGGTCTTGTGGAGTCCATGCCTTGATGCATGGATACAAATTCTCAGTGTATTTTGCCATTTCAAATGGATGTTTTACACTGCAAAGGCAGCACAATTCAACTGAACAGATGGAGCTTTTATTGCTTGACGTTTTAACACGACACCTGGTTATGGCATGATGTAATGTAATGTAATTAAACAATTTTCAATAAACTAGATATCTTGCCACATTTGATTGCATTTATTTTGTGATTTTAAACACTTGATTGACTTGACCTTTACTGTATACGACTGTACTGAACATCAAATCCTCAAGCGTGTTTGGATTCTAGCAGGTGAGACACAGCAGCAGAGGTGGCATGAGGCTGGCAGCGACAGGGAGAGAAGTACAACACAGGAAACTGCTTGAAAAATAACGGGACGGGCAGAACTTAGGCTGGTTGCAAGCTTGGAAATCTGCCCTAAATGTGTGTTTGAGAAGTGGATCGTGTTTCTGAGGTCTGTGTGTGGGGAGGCTCTAGAGAACATTGTATGCCAGGATCCACCACTGTGGCTTAAATGGGTCAGTCGTATGGCGTCTGCACTTTTTCTTTGTAAATTTAATTCGTATCTAAATTTGGTTTCGACAGCTGGGCCAAGTCGACCAACCCACTGGGAAAAGTCCCAGGACTACTTAAAGCCAGTCCATCCCTGCAACCTTGTTTTTTATTTTTTTGAGAAAGAGAGTAAAGACATCATTCACTGTCAGGTGACTTAAGGATTCAGGGAACATGTCCTCTGTTTAAACAAAGTTCACACACGCACAAAAAAGAAAATCAATATTTAAGTAACTCAAGTAGCTTTGAGTGTCAGTTGCTGAGTCTTTCTGAGGACCCAGCAGCTCAAATATTTTTCTTATTCCAAATGCAATCGCATTGTTATTCATTATGTTTAATGTTCATTTCAAACGCTGATCTCATGAAAATCATGTTTGGTAGCTTTATGCTGATTCACATTGCTTAGTATATTAATATCCAATATATCGTGCTATTAGTCTTCTAAAATTATATTTGTCAGAAAGGCTTTTTGTTAAAACCAGTTCATTTAATTAGAGGTCACATAATTCCCTTTGGTTTGATACTGTCTCCGTGCTGCATGTCTAGCCTGGTATTTAGAACAATTACATTTATTGTTAGTGTTGGTGTTTAGAATGATTTAATAATAATGTGCACGTGAGTGAGGATTTCATGTACCTGGAAACCTGATCCATATATCTGCTCCACAAACCCAGCAAATCATATCAGTTTCCCGACATGTCTGATGTTAGTCAGCACATCAAAATAAGTGTACTTCTTTAAAAACATAATAAATTACTTTAAAGTAAAACTTATAGTGTACTTTTTAAAAGTGTAATTGAAACATAGTGAACACTGTCTTGAACACTGTAGAAAAAAAGTAAGTGTTCATGCTGCTTTAAAATTTGTGGGTAAAATTTGTCACTAACTTCACATTTCAAGTTGACTAAACTTAAAAATTAAGACACTTACTTTTTTAAGTGTAACCCTTTCATGCATGGTGTCCACATTTGGGGACAGTTAATTTAACTCCATTTAGGGTCATTTATCTTGGTAATATTCTCCAAACCACTTGAGGGCGGTGTCAGTAGATTGACAGCAATATTGTAACAGTGGCTGCTGTCTTGAATTCCAAAAATTCATTGCTTGATATGACATCATTAATCCAAGATGGCTGACAGCGATAGCCGTGTGTCAAATACCTCAGGCATACCTGTGAAAAACTTCAAATGGTCAAAAATATTAGTATGTACAGTAAAGTATGATAAATGTGTTAGTATTTTATAAACTAGAATATTGAGTAAAATGTAGTTTTTGTAGGGGGGGGGAGTAGGCGCCGTCTCGGGTGTACCCCCCGCCCTGCGAGGGACGATGGAGGTATGTGGCGAGAGACATGGGAGGAGCGAGTGAGAACCGGTGCGTGATTGAGAACGAGCGTCACCTGCGGTCTCGAGTCCTCTCATGAAGGAGCTTGGAGGCATATAAGGACTAGCGACACCAGTGAAGGACGAGAGAGGACCAGGCCTGGACTTTATGTTGCGTTTTATCTATGTTTTATTATGTGTGCGTGGCAGTCGTCCGTGAGGGGCTGCCCGCGATTTACTTTCATTTTGTTTTGGTTGTTTATTAAAGTCTTTTAAATGTTCGCCGGTTCCCGCCTCCTTCTTCCCATACAAACTACGTTACAACAGATATTTAACAAATATAGCAACACAAATAACCATTCAAAATGACATATAACGCCATTAAATAGCAACTTTACACATACATACAGAGACAAATTTGCATTTTCGCCTTCCAAACAGGGACAGCACAGATCAAGCACTTAGTACAGAATAATAGGGAATATCCCAGAGGACAGTGGAAGTGACAGTGACAGCAGTGATGAGGAGTATGTAGCAAAGCCCAGCCCATATTGCTACCAGGTTTCCGCATATATGTAACTACCGTTATAGTTCCTACAATATGTATTTTATCATTGTTATATTGTAATATTAATGTTTTTAATAACTGAGCTGATATACGTAGCATAACATGACATAATAAAAACACAATATTCCATATTGTCATCTATGGCTTTTTGTCCCATTTTACGCCTTTGTTGCATGGTGTCCACATATGTGGACAGTTAAATCATTTCTAAATGAAACAGAATTTTGTAAAAATTAAAATTGATTTAAATTTTAGCATCATATCAAAGTAATACAAATAAACAGTGAAGTACACTTAAGTGGCCTTTTATTTCACTAACCCTTCAATCCGTGTCAATTAAAAAGTTACACATAGGTCCATAGAGGACAAAAATGTCCAATGTCAAAAAATTGTCATAAAAATTTGAACGTTGGGAGCACAGAATTAAGTTTGGTCTCATTTTAAAGAAGACCCATGGCAGATTATTGTTGAAGTAAAGGAAGATAAAATAATAATAATAATAATAATAATAATAATAATAAAAATAAAAAAAGTTTAAAAAGTAAAACCAAACCATTAAATATAAAGTTATAGAGGTTTAAGTTTATGAAAATGATGTGTGAACAATATTTTATATAAAAATATATTATATGAAACATGTTGAACTGCTAGAATAAAGCCATAAATCTAAACAAGTTGTGTTCCAAATTTGAGGTTGATATCTTAAAAAAATATCTTTCAGTTAGATTTTGTTTGGGCACAGTACCAAATTTCCCCATTAGATGCCAGCAAAGCTCCACTGGTGCACACAGTGGTTGGATTTGTGATTTGCAGTAGTTTTTTCTCTCTCAAATAGTACAAGCACACACATGCACACACATTTAAAAAATGTATTACACAAAAATATGTTTTCTATTTAGTGATTGCCTCATTTTTTTAGTTTTTGCCAACTTATTTGGCCCCAGTGTATGCAGAAGCAGAAAACAGGAATAAAGAGTATTTGCTTTATAGACCAAACCCGAGAAAATGTCTGATAAAAAATAGTAAAAATGTCAATTTGCCTTACCAACAGAATGAAAACCTATTAACAAAGATTGCATAATTTTAGTTAAATGGCCCTGGGATTTAAAAAAAAAAAAATGCAGTTTTAATGGGTTTCAAAGGAGTTTATTTTTTTATTTTTTCCAAAAGGTCCTGAGAGGAACTATTTTGTGTACCTAGTGCAAAATAGATTTCTTAATGGAAATGGGGGTGAAATAGTAAAACTGAAATAAAAATACACACCTGTGCCAATTTTTATGCAGTTGCCGTTAACACAGGCAAAACAAACAAACAAACAAAAAAACAACATAAAAGACAAATTTGTCCATACGGTTGCACAAGGGATATTATCTGAAAGTCCAGTTTTTAAAAATATATTTTTAAGATTTAAAGTAGGGGAGACCAGGTATAGTTGTAACACTACCAATTCCACAAATCACAGATAAGATAGGAGTCATATGACAGTTTCAGTTTCCTCTGGCTTCCTTTACGATCCCACATGGAGGTTTTCCAGTCTGTGTTGCTATATCGCCTGAAGCTACGGCAGAAAATCTAATTCTGAGGTAAGTATAAAAAATAACAAGATAATATTTTGTTTAGTACTTCTACCATTGTAGATAATGTTGTATGAGTTATATCAGGTCAAAGTGTCTAGTAAAGAATGGTGTATCAACCTCCCGCTAATTTCAAAGCACAATGCTAATACAGCTAGCTAAACAATGAGTGACAGTGGCGGGGTAGGTTGTAACATGTGTTTTGAAACAACCATCCACTTACATACAACTAAGAACAATTTTGTGATTTCAATTTTGTGACACACACACACACACACACACACGCACACACACACACACACACATGAATGTGCATGTACAGACATGCACAAACAAACGCACATGTGTGCATGCACAAACACACACGATATGCACATGCACTCCCCATATTCACACATATTTTATTGTTGCAGCCATTCATTTCAAATAAAACTGTTGCATATCACTTGGAGTACCCTTCGTTTTTGTGCATATTGTCTACCTGTTACAACTTATCCCAGTGTGTGTTACAACCTGCCCCAGTAGTGGGGTAGGTTGTAACAAAGGATGACAAATTAGTATTTGTCATCATAGTAGACAAATGTGGGTACTTTGCCTAAAAGTTTCAGACGTGAAGAAAAAAGTGTTACAACCATACCCGGTCCCCCCTACTCTAAAAGTGCACATTCAGTACAATTAAGCACACTTCTTTTTTCACTTTCTTTCCTGCTATTCCCAAATGTAAAGCCTCCGTCACCAGGATCCATGTGTTTTACTCATGAGTTTTAAACAATGGGACATTATCACAAAAACACTTTGAGACACTGTATTGTAAATCGATTCTGAATTTGTTCCTCATTGTTCAGTTCCCACCTTAAAACATAGTGTTCTTTCTTTGTCAACCACCATAGTGTTCAAATACAAGCAGGAGATTAATAAAAGCTTTGGCTGGCTCTCTGACTTCCCTGACTGTTTATCTACAGAGTCGTGAATTCCTCACTTAACCTCACATAACTCTCTAAAGTTTTCTAGAGAAGGCCAGGCAATCCCTCAGATTTCCCTCAGAGTGCTGGAGAGATGACTGCAGACAGAATTCGGGTGGTTTGTTTATTTTGTTTTGACTTGAGGGTTCGAGAAGATTGGAGAAGCAGAAGCAGAGATTAATAAAAGATTATATGTCTGTGTGCACAGCAGCAGAACAGAATGCTGGGAAACGGCAGAGTCGTACTAAAGACGAATTGAATTTCAAAAAAATCTTTAAAATCTTGGGCTTTTTGAACAGACTGACATCTGCAATGCCTAGTAAACAATCGAGTGTTGAGCAAATGGTTGGGAAAATAAACAACTCGTGAAAAGTGAAGAAAGTGATGAGAAGACATTCAAAAGAATACTGTCAAAACGATATAAATTAAACACAACAAGCAACAACCAGGTACTCGAGTTGTTCAAAAGGTTATTGTTGTTTTGCTTCTCCAAATTCATTTTTACTTTAATACTGCTTGAAATGTAACTACAAGATGCACTTAAATACTTTTTTTAAATTATTGAATAAATAGCAACTTTATTTTTGTTTGCTATTTTAGTTTAGTACTGAATAATAATAATGAACAACATGTACTTGGGTTAAAAACAACCATTTCTGGGCAACTCAGCACTTGGTAAATATTGGACAGAAAACATGTTGGGTTATTTTTACCCAGCTTGATGGGTTTTATACATGAATCCATTTGCTGGGTTATTTTTAGAAAGTGCTGGGTCAGTTCATATACAATATTTTTTATGCAATGGCAAGTCAGTCTTTTACAGTCATAAAATACTCAAAAACAAAACATGTAGTAAATGTGACCCTGGACCATAGAACTAGTCATAAGGGTACATTTTTTGAAACTGGATGTATATATCATCTGAAAGCTGAATAAGCTTTCCATTGATGTATGGTTTGTTAGGATAGGACAATATTTAGCATATTTTGCCGAGACACAATTATTTGAAAATCTGGAATCTGAGGGTGCAAAAAAATCTAAATATTGAGAAAATTGCCTTTAAAGTTGTCCAAATGAAGTTCTTAGCAATGCATATCACTACTAATAATACATTTTTTTAAATATATATTTACGGTACACTCTAAAAAATGCTGGGTTAAAAACAACCCAAGTTGGGTTGAAAATGGACTAACCCAGCAATTGGGTTGTTTTAACCCAGTGATTGGGTTGTCTTAAGCAAACATTTAACCCAACCGCTGGGTTAAAACAATCCATTCACTAGGTTAAAACAACCCAATTTTTTAGTGTAAGAAATTTACAAAATATCTTCATGGAACATGATCTTTAATTAATATCCTAATGATTTTTGGCTTAAAAGAAAGGGTCTATAATTTTGACCCATAGAATATATTGTTGGCTATTGCCACAAATATACCCGTGAGACTTATGACTGGTTTTGTGCTCCAGAGTCACAGATGTTTTAGGATGTGACAGGAGCAGCAACAGCAGCCAATGGGAATCTGAAAACTGGTATCAGCTGTTCCAATAAATTAAATGTTTTATATATTTTTTTTTTGTAAAGTTACATAAAAAACTGCTTTACCTTGTGCCATCTCATCTGTCAGACATTTGAGTTTCAACCCGTCAAACGTATAATGCGACCACAGCCGCGACACTACTGCACTAGATCAACAGCGCTCCTATTGTAGTCAGGACAGCAATGTCGTGTCGTGTTTCAGCCCTGGTTGCGCATTCGTTTGGCGGGAGGTGAAACTTCCTGGTGGCACAGACACCGTTCGGCTAGCGTTCCAATCAGGCGTTAGCTGGGACTTAAATGTAATCATTTGATGGGAATACAATGTAATACAAACCTTAATTTCATTCAGGAATTTCCCCTCAGGATGTTTTCTCTCAGAACAGAACACAAAATGACCATTGACAAATGTATCCAGTTTTAACCGGTTTGGCACAGACTACCCAATATTGGGTTGCATTGACCCAGGTATGTCTTACAGAAAAACTACCCATATTTAAAAATATTAAACATAACCCAATAAAATGATCCAGCACTGTAGGCTGAACCCAGCATTTGGGTAAAAAAAAACAACCCAGCATTTTTTTAGAGTGTAGGGTAATGGTAAGATTGTGGTTTGGTTGCATTTAATTATGCGTAATTTACTGTTACTGTATACATCTTTAATTACACTGTTGACCCTTCCCTTACATCTCAACCCACCCTGCTGCTATTGAGGTGGGACATGGGTAAGGTCAGGGGGTATGGGTAGGTTACTCTTACCCGTATCCCACCTCAATAGCAATACAAGTGTTTTGTGATACAACATCAACCCAATACTTGTTTTTTTTTTGACGTAATTACAAACCAAAAAACGTGACTGAAAAGGGTTTAAAATCAATAGTTTACATCATGGTTTTATGATGATGGTTATGAAAAATGTTTTAGATTGGTTGAAATTGCTGACTAATCCAGGAGAGAAAAGAAAGTTAAGAAGCTTTGTCTGCTTTTATGGATGTAAAGCATCTTCCAGAAGAGGAGTCTCAGGAAGTGATACGTGATATGGATACGATAGATCTTGCGTGGTCGATTGAAATTTTGTTGGACAGGCTTTATGGCTGTTATATTCTTCCTTTGGTCATGATTCATTCAAATCTGCTGCGGTCTCTAGAGCATGTACTGTACGGGAGGTGTTGTGCAGTCATGCAGCCGTGCATCAGAGGGTGGGTGTTTGCTGACGGGGCATTGCGTTTAATCTTTCCCTAGGATTGGTCTATTTTGGATGAGCAGTTTACTCTGTGCCTTCAATATAAAGCACCACTAGCTTCTTACGTCTGCATTAGGCTTCTATTTATCCCACTAAATATTTGAAGCATGTGTCATCATAAACTGAATGAAATGAATGGAAGCGAATTTGTTGTAAAGCCCAGTTTCACTCACTAGAGCTGCGTTCATTTCCATTGGAGACCTGACTGATGCAAACTCATGATGAGAAATTTTGTTTACATGACAACGATGTACTAAACACAGAAAAGTTTTTCCTTTGAGTTTTTCGCGTACAGACAACAACGTTGTCAAAACGACTAAAATCGCTGTATTATTCATGCCAGGCCAGTAGATGGCGATGTCACTTTGTAAAGAAACACTACATGCCTATAGACTGAACACGTAATACATGTGTGTCTTCACAGTTTTCCCAAATTCACATTTTTGTAGTTAACATGAAGAAGATCACTGTATCGGTTTCAAAAACGTGCGTTTTGAAACTTAGCATTTTCAGGCCCCAAAATGCTGTTGTTGTGTAAATGGACAGCCAAAATGCATGAAACATTTTCTGTATTTAGTTGAAAACACATAGCACAATGTTTTTTTTTTTTTTTTTTGTTTTTGTTTTTTGTTTTTACCAATAAAGGTTCCAAATGTCACAGACTGAATTCATATGAGAGACTAGAGGTCCTATCATATACCCAGGACAATGTGATGTCAGGGTGATGCAAGTGTCTTTTGCTAGTTTTAGCCCGACGCAGTTCTCATTTTCGCGTTCAGCGCCACGTTGTTTAAATAGCAAATGAGAAAATCAAAAAGTCGCACCCATCTGTTCGCCCATGGGCGTGCTGGTCTGAAAACCAGGTGTGTTCAGGTGCACTGTTGAAGCATTGCTATTTTGAGGAACTGAAAACGACTGCGCCACTGACCGACAAAAACCTGCTCTAAAGTCAATAGCGCAGTATTTTTTGTGTTATTTAAAGGATGTGTTAGCAATATGCGCCTCTACGGGCGGGTCCACAACTCGCATACACTCTGCTTATTACACACACGGGGTCGCACAGCATCACACAAACATTTTTAAATATTAAAAATAAAAGGATTCCTCTCTGGAGAAGCGTTCAGTCTTTCCACTAGCAAATTCCTCCATGTAAATAGTGAATCCGCCACGGTGCAAGCACAACTGGCTTTTAAAGGGAATGGGAGCTGAGACTCTGATTGGTTTATTGCACGTTATGCCCAACACACACCCATGACTCATTAAGAGACTAGGTACAACCCTTTTGGACCGTACACCACCGTTTTTTTTCCGCCGTTAAAGTAGCAAAAGTGGATTCGGACACGCCCTAAGTGCACCTGCACCATACGCTCAGATCATTAAAACAGAGCCCTAGAGTTGAATAAGTTAAAGAATAAGTTAAAAAACTAACAGTACTGAACTAATTATCAGCAACTAACTAACTATCACCATTATTTACCACAGTTAATTAATCTCAGTACATTAAGACAATTGTTTTGTATTTGTTTTTTATATTGTTTTGTTAAGTTTTCTGAAATGTTACGTTTACATATGCAAATGATTCTTAAAGGTGCAGTGTGTAATATTTATGAGGATCTATTGACAGAAATGCAATATAATATACATATCTATGTTTTCAGTGGTGTATAAAGACCTTACATAATGAAGTGTTATGTTTTTATTATCTTAGAATGAGCCATTTCTATCTACACACACCGAGGGTCCCCTTACACTGAAGTCACCATTTTGTGCCGCCATGTTTCTACAGTAGCCCTAAAGGGACAACCTGCTCTACAGAGCGCTACCTACTCTCTGCTGTCTCAGACCACGACATCTTTGTCCTGTGTCGGCCACCGTAGCTTCTGTATGTGCTTCGAAGGGGGGGTGAGCGGTGGACAGTGTCAATTCACAACCACACCACTAAAATTTACACAGTGCACCTTTAATCTAATTAAAAATACACAAAATCTGCATATATTTGCAAATCATTTGATAAAGCAAGGTTCAAAATTGTTTTCATTTTGTTGATATATGAGAGTTAATGGTTTTTTAATTTTGGATTTTTCATTTTCACTCCATAAATCAGAAAATACTGTTAATAGCCAGAAAAAGAAAAAGAAAAAAAGAAAGAAAGAAAAAAAATATGAATGATTTACTACCACAATAAATATGTTTTTTAATTAACATATTTTCTCAGCAAATATTGATAAATAAGATTAGTTTGAATAATTACTCTGCATACTATTGGCCAATATTTAATTATTAATCTAACAGCCCTGCTGCATATATACAATTACAGGTGATTTGATGAGATTCTGTGTTATGTTACATTTATTAGTTAGTTCTCACATCTATATTTTTTTTCATCTTTGACTCATTAAATTGAAGAAAAGTCTAGTTACATAATGCTTTTGTCAATATAACGTTCATTAAAGTTCCACTTCATCCAAAAGTTGCGTCTCACTTGCAGGGTCTCAGCAGGTTCCATAGTCGATGGCTATGAACAATGTTCCTCGGGGATCTCCACACCCACAGCCTCTACAGAAGCGAGCATGCATCCCAGCGGCCCACTCCTCCATCCTCTGCGCCTCCTGGGCTATGAGACTGCTGGAGCCTGAAGCTGCCCACCCTCCTGCACCTTTAACCCTCCAAACAACCACAAACAGTGACTCACTGAAGACTCCTCGTGGCTTCCAACAAACCGCAAACCTCCACACTTTGTGATTTTTAACAACTTCTGATCAGTGTAAGAATTAAAGGAACCGTGAAGGAGGATTTAAAATGGTATGAAGCCAAAATGGAGTGCAGGCTTTTTTTTTCTGTGATGTAGCTGAAGACATTCTACTAACTAGAAGTAACTTTGCAACTACATGTCAAATAATTCTCATTAAAGTATTAGTAGGCAGTTAGGGTTAGGGTTCAGGTTAGAAGAATAAGTTGATGTCTGCTGGGGAGCATCACAATAAAGTGTTAGCATATATTAAGCAGACAGTCTACTAATACTCTAAGGAGAGTTAGATGACAAGTTACTTATAGTTAGTAAAATATTTTAAGTGATGTTACTTGAACTCAATGGTCAAAACTTTGCAATATTGTCAAATTAAAGGGTTTACTTTACATAGTAATTGTTTTAATAATCTTTTCTCCTCGCTGTAAAGAAATGTGGTGCCTTAATGTTTTAAGTACAATGAACTTGGCTGTAGAAGTAAATTATACTACATGTAACATGTAACGCATAATAAGGTACTGCAAAAAATTATATTCGTTTGGTTTTAAAGAATGAGTTGCATCTTGTATAACTAATAAAAAGTTGAAAATTGCTTCACTTGCTTTGATGAGTTAATGTAAAAACTTATGTTGTCATGACTTATTAATCATATCATTGTTTACAGATTATAAATGTAACAGTAGTGTGTTATTTAATATTGTGTTTAAAGTTACTATATTGTAAATGTGCTAAATTGCTAAACTTCATCATTACAAATACACTCACCTAAAGGATTATTAGGAACACCATACTAATACTGTGTTTGACCCCCTTTCGCCTTCAGAACTGCCTTAATTCTATGTGGCATTGATTCAACAAGGTGCTGAAAGCATTCTTTAGAAATGTTGGCCCATATTGATAGGATAGCATCTTGCAGTTGATGGAGATTTGTGGGATACACATCCAGGGCACGAAGCTCCCGTTCCACCACATCCCAAAGATGCTCTATTAGGTTGAGATCTGGTGACTGTGGGGGCCATTTTAGTACAGTGAACTCATTGTCATGTTCAAGAAACCAATTTGAAATGATTCGAGCTTTGTGACATGGTGCATTATTCTGCTGGAAGTAGTCATCAGAGAATGGGTACATGGTGGTCATAAAGGGATGGACATGGTCAGAAACAATGCTCAGGTAGGCCGTGGCATTTAAACAATGCCCAATTGGCACTAAGGGGCCTAAAGTGTGCCAAGAAAACATCCCCCACACCATTACACCACCACCACCAGCCTGCACAGTGGTAACAAGGCATGATGGATCCATGTTCTCATTCTGTTTACGCCAAATTCTGACTCTACCATCTGAATGTTTCAACAGAAATCGAGACTCATCAGACCAGGCAACATTTTTCCAGTGAGCTTGTGCAAATTGTAGCCTCTTTTTCCTATTTGTAGTGGAGATGAGTGGTACCCGGTGGGGTCTTCTGCTGTTGTAGCCCATCCGCCTCAAGGTTTTGCGTGTTGTGGCTTCACAAATGCTTTGCTGCATACCTCGGTTGTAACGAGTGGTTATTTCAGTCAAAGTTGCTCTTCTATCAGCTTGAATCAGTCGGCCCACTCTCCTCTGACCTCTAGCATCAACAAGGCATTTTCACCCACAGGACTGCCGCATACTGGATGTTTTTCCCTTTTCACACCATTCTTTGTAAACCTTAGAAATGGTTGTGCGTGAAAATCCCAGTAACTGAGCAGATTGTGAAATACTCAGACCGGCCCGTCTGGCACCAACAACCATGCCATGCTCAAAATTGCTTAAACCACCTTTCTTTCCCATTCTGACATTCAGTTTGGAGTTCAGGAGATTGTCTTGACGAGGACCACACCCCTAAATGCATTGAAGCAACTGCCATGTGATTGGTTGATTAGATAATTGCATTCATGAGAAATTGAACAGGTGTTCCTAATAATCCTTTAGGTCAGTGTATATTTAAATGCATGACATATCATATTTCAATATAAATTACATTATATTTTAGTTTACCAGTAATACTTGTCAGTACTTTTGGCAGATGCTTTAAATTTCAACGACAACAGAAGTAATCATGAAATGACATACAGATGTACTTAACAAATTAAGTGGGTAAAAAAAAAGCAAATAACAAAAAAAACACTCCAAAGATCAACTAATTGCTTTGAATATAAACCTACCCTGTACATTACATTCAATTCACACTTACATCGATCAGGCATAACATTATGACCACTGACAGGTGAAGTGAATAACACTGATTATCTCTTCATCACACCACCTGTTAGTGGGTGGGATATATTACGCAGGAAGTGAACATTTTGTCCTCAAAGGTGATGTGCTGAGCAGGAAAAATGGGCAAGCGTAAGGATTTGAGTGAGTTTGACAAGGGCCAAAATGTGATGACTAGACGACTGGGTCAGAGCATCTCCAAAACTGCAGCTCTTGTGGGGTGTTCCCGGTCTGCAGTGGTCAGTATCTATCAAAAGTGCTCCAAGAAGGAACAGTGGTGAACCGGTGACAGGGTCATGGGCAGCCAAGGCTCATTGATGCACGTGGGGAGCGAAGGCTGGCCCGTGTGGTCCGATCAAACAGACGAGCTACTGTAGCTCAAATTGCTCAAGAAGTTAATGCTGGTTCTGATAGAAAGGTGTCAGAATACACAGTGCATCGCAGTTTGTTGTGTATGGGGCTGCATAGCCGGAGCCCAGTCAGGGTGCCCATGCTGACCCCTGTCCACTGCCGAAAGCGACAACAATGGGCACGTGAGCATCAGAACTAGACCACGGAGCAATGGAAGAAGGTGGCCTGGTCTGATGAATCACGTTTCCGTTTACATCACGTGGATGACTGGGTGCGTGTCCGTCACTTACCAGGGGAACACATGGCACCAGGATGCACTATGGGAAGAAGGCAAGCCGGCAGAGGCAGTGTGATGCTTTGGGCAATGTTCTGCTGGGAAACCTTGGGTCCTGCCATCCATGTGGACGTTACTTTGACACGTACCACCTACCTAAGCATTGTTGGAGACCATGTACACCCTTTCATGGAAACAGTATTCCTTGGTGGCTGTGGCTCTTTCAGCAGGATAATGTGCTCCTGCCACAAAGCAAAAATGGTTCAGGAATGGTTTGTGGAGCACAACAGCGAGTTTGAGGTGTTGACTTGGCCTCCAATTTCCCCAGATCTCAATCCAATCGAGCATCTGTGGGATGTGCTGAACAAACAAGTCAGATCCATGGAGGCCCCACCTCGCAACTTACAGGACTTAAAGGATCTGCTGCTAACATCTTGATGCCAGATACCACAGCACACCGTCAGGGGTTTAGTGGAGTCCATGCCTCAACAGGTCAGGGCTGTTTTGGCAGGAAAAGGGGGACCAACACAATATAAGTCATAATGTTATGCCTGATCTGTGTATTTCAGTGATAAGTACTCTTATTAAAAGTAGCTAAAGTAAATTTTTGCCGCAAGGGATCCTTTTAACTGGTGAAAATGTGTTAAACAGATCTACAGAAAGTACTACATTAGTGTTAGCCTGAAACATTCAAATTAACCAGAATATTTAATGAAAAATAGACTAAAACACTGACACTTTCTCAAAAAAATCTTTGCAATCATTTAAATGTCTTTTGAAGTGTTCCAAGAAGAAGGAGTTATACAGGATGCTATTCTGTGATGTCCAATAATGTTGAAAGGCTTCCTTTTTGCCCTATTGCTTTACATTCACACAGCAACACAATACAGTTTGAGTGCTAAATATGGATCTTTTCACACTGATCAAACACTGACTGTGTGAATCTTTGATTATCTAAGTTTCTTGCCACAGTCTTGCAGAAGGACATAATCCACTCTCTCATTTCTTCAATTAACTGTTTAGTTTTGAACCCGTCATCCCCTACTGAGATTTACTGTCAAATTTACCCCATTGTTTTTCTCTTGCTATACATAATTCATCCTCATTTATTGAGCTTAACACCTAAATAGAGCACATCTTTCAGTTTTAAAACACCCCTGCTCTGTTTCATGCTCTGTTTGCTCTTCTCTATCTTAGATTTTTGTAATGCAGATCGCATAGCCTTACACTAAATCTCTGCGGACTTTCTCTATGGCCTGTCAAATATCTCACATTGATAATACACCCCACAACTATTGTTCCTCACAGTGTGTGAGCATGCTCGTTAGAGTGTGTGTCCACTGGAGCCTGCTGTGAAGAGCTGTGCAGCTGGAGTTTGTCCCAGTGCTGGAGGGGGTCTGTATGAAAGCTTTGGCCTGTCTTTCAACATCACTCCTCTCCGCATGGGCACGAAGCTTGACCTTGCCTCATGGACAAGTGATTTCTTCTTGGTTGGATCCATTTCCACATTTTAATCTCTAGTCTGTCATCACTATAATGGAATTGAACTTAATTGCATGTTAAACGCAAATTAAATGACAATGTATTGTAATTTAAATATTACAATATTTATTTAATATATTAAATACATTTAGTTTAAATTTACAGTGTTTTTGACCCACTTAAGTAGGACTTAAGTACAAACCCGATTCCAAAAAAGTTGGGACACTGTACAAATTGTGAATAAAAACAGAATGCAATGATGTGGAAGTTTCAAATTTCAATATTTTATTCAGAATACAACATAGATGACATATCAAATGTTTAAACTGAGAAAATGTATCATTTTAAGGGGAAAATAAGTTGATTTTAAATTTCATGGCATCAACACATCTCAAAAAAGTTGGGACAAGGCCATGTTTCCCACTGTGTGGCATCCCCTCTGGGAACTGAGGAGACAAGTTGCTCAAGTTCAGGAATAGGAATGTTGTCCCATTCATGTCTAATACAGGCTTCTAGTTGCTCAACTGTCTTAGGTCTTCTTTGTGGCATCTTCCTCTTTATGATGTGCCAAATGTTTTCTATGGGTGAAAGATCTGGAGCATCCCAAAGAGATCACGGGCATCCAGTATGGTTTTCCGGCCTTGACCCTTACGCACAGAGATTGTTCCAGATTCTCTGAATCTTTGGATGATATTATGCACTGTAGATGATGAGAACTTCAAACTCTTTGCAGTTTTTCTCTGAGAAACTCCTTTCTGATATTGCTCCAGTATTTTTGGACGCAGCATTGGGGGAATTGGTGATCCTCTGCCCATCTTGACTTCTGAGAGACACTGTCACTCTGAGAGGCTCTTTTTATACCCAATCATGTTGCCAGTTGACCTAATAACTTGCAAATTGGTCCTCCAGCTGTTCCTTATATGTACATTTAACTTTTCCAGCCTCTTATTGCTACCTGTCCCAACTTTTTTGGAATGTGTAGCTCTCATGAAATCCAAAATGAGCCAATATTTGGCATGACATTTCAAAATGTCTCACTTTCAACATTTGATATGTTATCTATATTCTATTGTGAATAAAATATAACTTTATGAGATTTGTAAATTATTGCATTCCTTTTTTATTCACAATTTGTACAGTGTCCCAACTTTTTTGGAATCTGGTTTGTACATCTTTATATGTCATTTCAGAATTACCTCTATTGTCTTTGAAATATGGTTAAAGCGTACTGCCGAATTGAGTGACAAACATTTATGGCAAAAATTAAATATACTTTATTTCTTCTGAAACTTGTATGCAGTGTTGGGGAGTAACTAGATTCATGTAACAAGATTCAGTTACAAAATAAATGTAACTGTAATGAAATTACAGTTACTTAGGGAAATATTAACCATTACAAAGGGGTTACATCTGAATATTTTCTGTAAAAAGCTAGGATATGTTGAATAATATTAATTTGTTACTTTGCCTGTTTTTTTATGTGCACGATGCCTCCTGCCATTTAAAGGCCATTTAGTAAAGCGATGCTGTTCTGATGCGTTTGATTGGCTCTCTTGTTTGAATTTGCAGCATCTGCCAATTACATCAATCCACATCGCCACTGAAAGCTTTAGGTTACAACCCGTCTGAGAGTTGCCACCATGGCGAGTGATAAAAATGCGTTCCAGCGCTGGAAATTCAAAAATCATTTCATCCAGGAATTAGACAAGGGTGGCAATATAGTTCAGTGCAAAATATGTTTGCCAACTATTAAAATGCTAACAAAACATCATGTTTCTTACTGTAGTATAATGATATAGAATTTGTGTGTTTTCTCTTAATATTTAATTTCTCTTAATACTAAATATAACCATCTCTGTTTTAAATGTTTGGAAATTATTAACTGTTGAAAAAATGTGTTAGAAATTTAGAAAAATAATGAAAAAGTAATCAAATGTAACCAGTTACATTAATAAAGTAATTGAAATAGGTACACTACTTATTACATTTCCAAAGTAACCTTTCCAACACTGCTTGTATGTCATGTATTACAATTACATGTAATTACATGTAATTACATTATAATTACAAATTTGAAATGAGGTTGCAATTAAGTGGATTTAAAATGTATTAACTTTTATGTAATAAAATGTAATATGTTAGTGAAAACATCAAAATAAGCATGACAAAAGATGGTAAAACTTTACTTAAAGGTGACATTGTTACACAAATAAGTACTGAGTAATAGCAGTTAACTACATGAACCTACTATAGGGTTAAGGTTAGGGTTTAGGATTAGTTACTTGTAATTATGCTTAATTTACTATTATTACTATAGTAAGTGCATGCAAGGTGATGTAGGTACGTTGCATGCACTTACTATAGTAATACTAGTAAATTATGCATAAGTTACCCACTTTATTTTAAAGTGTCCTTTATACATGTTACATGTACTTACCATAACAGTAAATTATGCATAATTACATGCAAATAACCCTCAACCAAATGTAGTTGCTAAATATTACTCTGTGCTTAAATATATAATTACACTGTAACAATGACACCTTAAAATAAAGCGTAACTGTAACCATAAAGGGTTACCTAAAAGGTTGTTAAAAATAATGGTATAAAATATTATAAGATAATGGTGTAAAATAATGGTATTCAGCATGTTTCAGTCGATTTCACACATTTTAGTCTGGCAATAGTTCAACTAGTAAAATGTGTTAAAAAAGTTGATGTAACAATAGCACATTGACTGATGTGAGTAACAACAAAATGTTTCATCGTTATTGTGAGTTTAGACAAATAAAAGTAGACCCTTTACATTGTTCCATACATTTGTTACTAGTTTCAAGTATGTTACATCGATTTAGCTGCTATGTGGAAAAAATCCACCAAAACGTGCCAGCTTTACAGAAAATGCATGCATCCACATTACAATTTGGAGTGATCTATTATCAGAGGTGACTGTCCAAGTTATGCATTTCAGAACAAGCTAATTTTGTTCCCAATATATTAATTTAGGCTGCTTAATGCAAGGAATATTCATATACTAGCTAAAACTTCCTAAACAAAATTGGGTTACAGTTTATTTTAAGGTGTCATTGTTACAGTGTAATTATATATAGTAATGAGCAATATTTAGTAACTGCATGTTACTGTACTTACTATAGGGTTAGGGTAGGATTAGGGTTTGGTTGAGGGTTAGTTGCATGTAATTATGCATGATTTACTGTTATTACTATGGTAAGTACATGTAACATATGTAACAAGGACACTAAAATAAAGCGTTACCCAAAATTGTTGTTAGAAGTGGTGTGAGACATTTTAATATTACATTAGCATGGCTCAGACGATCATTCTTAAAGTGTAAAGATTTAAACTATGAGTAATCTATAGAGTCTATATTAATTTTGCATTGCTAATTTGGGGCCTTGTCTATACCGATAAAACTGGCCAAACTTACTTATAAAACAAAAAAACCAAAAAATAGTCATAGTTTATTACAGTGTAATTATACATCTAAGTACTGAGTAATAATAATGAACTAACTGTACTTACTATAGGGTTATGATTAAGGTGTGGTTCAGGTTAGTTGCATGTAATTATGCACAATTTATAGTCATAACTATATTAACTACATGTAACATGTAACAATGATACTGTAAAATAAAGTGTTACCCAAAAATCACTACCATGACTACCATGTTTTTCCTAAATTGAAGAGATGAACATTCATTCATTAATTTACTTCTTTCATCAGCCTCATCAGATACCAGTTTTACTTACCAAACTGCACATAAAAGATTGTGGAACATCAAAGGCAGCAAAGGATAGATTATGCTGCTTTCAAAAATCAGCCGAACGAAGGCATCTTAGTAGACAGGATGTTGTGTTGATGCATTTCCTACCTCTGTATACAGCCAGAGAAGGCAGTATTATTCATCTTTCAGACACAGCCATTGCGTCCAGGATGCATGTATTATGGGAATGTAATATAGCACTGGATCTTGTTTTCGTTTCCTTCTGCTTTTAATAATGTATGTCAAGCAAGTGCATGTTTTCAAACAAGCGTAATTCAGCCTGCTTGAGTACACTCTAAAAAAAAAAGTTGGGTTGAAAATGGACAAACCCAGCGATTGGGTTGTTTTAAGCAAACATTTAACCCAACTGCTGGGTTAAAGCAACCCATTTACTGGGTTAAAACAACCCAATCGCTGGGTTAGTCCATTTTCAACCCAACTTGGGTTGTTTCTAACCCAGCATTTTTTAGAGTGTGGGCTTACACAACACTTTCGGCTTATTTCTAGTACAGATATGAGATCTTTGTTTTGACTAACATTGCCAATAGCTTTTAAAAGTCTGGCTGACAAAATAGAAATGGATTGCCTGTTCCTGCATTTAATTTTAAAAAGTTAGCAAAAAAAAGTTTGTCTCTTGACCCTGATAGAGGGTCTGAAGGAGGAATATTTATGCCACTGTCCTCTGAAAAGGTCTCTGATTAAAAAACAAAAACACACTTTATCTCGCAAAGGATCATTGCTATTAGTCTATTAAATGGCAATTCACTAATTAAAGGGTCTCTGAATATAATTACCTTCTTCTAAACCTTTCTCTAAACCACATTCACATAAACGAATGCTGGGATAGACCTGGCAAATGGTAAATGTCTCTTCAATGGCATATTGTAAAGGCCAAGTTAATTCAGCGTGTAAGGTGAAAACTTGCATATAAGCAGGAAACTATGAAGTGTAAATGTAATTAAAACCATGGTAATGGCTTTATCTGCCTGGCTAAAGTATAAGTTCTGTTAACATCTACGCACCTTCATAACACCCAAGCTCCACTGGCCTCAAGAGATGTTACTTTGACACGTACCACCTACCTAAGCATTATTGCAGAACATGTACACCCTTTCGTGGAAACGGTATTCCCTGGTAGTTGTATACCACATATAAAATACCTATAGTAAAATTTGTATATATGCATATATTACAGATATTTATATAATGCATTTCTATATGGTACTGCGCAGTATATTAAGATCATATATGTAAACAATATATATGTGTAATAATTTCTATTTGTAAAAAGTGTTTTTTTAAACACATGTTGTATGTTCATAGAATTCTCTTATTAATTTCGGGCAGTCTACACTGTCAAATTGTTTTTTGAAATTGGATCACATGACTAACTGCAAAATATGGTTAACGGCAAATGTTCACCTTATGAACATGTATTTTACATATACATTTTGTCAGGGATCTGTTACTTGGATAAGGTTTTATTCTTGGTTTGGAATAACCCCCAACCCCTAAGCCCATAATATGTGATTTATGTTTTACTCTATATGAGCATATTAGGATATTTCATATGAGACCTATATGTCAAAATATGTATTATACATACATAAACATATATAATATATGGGATACATTTATATGTCAATATATGGAATTGTTCCAATTTCTAATAGGTTTCATATATGTTTTTACTTTATATGAGCATATATCGCATATATATTGATATTTCATATATATACACATATATTACATTTCTGTATGGGAGGAATGGTTTGAGGAGCGCAACAGTGAGTTTGAGGTGTCGACTTGGCCTCCAAAGTTCCCAGATCTCAATCCAAACGAGCATCTGTGGGATGTGCTGAACAAACAAGTCTGATCCATGGAGGCCCCAACTCGCAACTTACAGGACTTAAAGGATCTGCTGCTAACATCTTGGTGCCAGATACCACAGCACACCTTCAGGGGTCTAATGGAGTCCATGCCTTGATGAGTCAGAGCTGTTTTGGCAGCAAAAGGGGGATCAACACAATATTAGAAAGGTGGTGTTATGCCTGATCGGGGTATGTATGTGTGTGTGTGTGTGTGTGTGTGTGTGTGTGTGTGTGTGTGTGTGTGTGTGTGTGTGAGTGTGTGTGTGTGTGTGTGTGACCCTGGACCACAAAACTAAGTCGCACGGGTATATTTGTGGCAATAGCCAACAATACATTGTATGGGTCAAAATTATAGATTTTTCTTTTATGACAAAAATCATTAGGATATTAAGATCATGTTCCATGAAGATATTTAGTAAATTTCCTACATATATAAAAAATGCATTATTAGCAGTATATGCATTTGGACAACTTTAATTTCATTTTCTCAATATTTAGATTTTTTTGCACCCTTAGAATTTCAAATTTGTTAGTTGTATTTCGGCCAAATATTGTCCTATACATAAAAATTAGGTCAGACAATCTGGCGAGTCCCTCATCTGCAGCCACACACGGACATGAGAGAGGCGTGCAGGTATCACTGAACACCATTCATAAAGCAACATCTGGACTTGCTATTTAGAAATGAATCTCTGTGTTAAATACGCCTGTGCCTTAACCTGATACGGGCATGAGAGGGAGACACAGATGATGTTGACTGTTGATGTTTTATTCCCTTACAGTGACTTATTATTCCACCGGCATGCCTGTGTTTCCTCTTCGTGATTAAATCCTGTCACACACATGCCATCTCTCTTGACCCAATGAGTATAACATGGAAAATCACGGCTGTTTATATCACAGCATAACCAGTCTGCGAGTTAAAATACATTTAGTATGTTAGTCAACACATCAAATTAAGTGCACTATATAAAGTATGACAAAATATTATTGAAACATATGGATTACATATTACATGATTCATTAAAATGTACTTTAAAGTAAAACTTTTAATTTGACATTATTACAAAGTGCACTTTTTAAGTGTTCTTAAGTGTTAAGAAACATAGGGCCCTATCATACTATCATAGGGCCCTGGCATCGCAATGACACAGGCACGACGCAAGTGTTTTTTGCTAGTTTCAGCCTGATGCAGTTATCCTTTTCACATCCAACGCCACATCGTTTAAATAGCAAATGCACTCGCGCCCATCTGTTCGCCCATGGGTGTGCTGGTCTGAAAACCAGGTGTGTTCAGGCGCATTGTTGGTGCATTGCTATTTTGAGGAACTGACAATGACTGCACCATTGACCAATAAAAACCTGGTCTAAAGTCACTAGCGCAGTATTTTTTGTGTTATTTAAAGGGTGTGTTAGTAATATGCACCTATAGGTGGGTGCACAACGCACGTATACTCTACTTATTACACACACAGGGACGCACAGCAGCACACAAACATTTTTAAACATTAAAAATAAAAGGATTCCTCTCTGGAGAAGCGTTCAGTCTTTCCGTTCGCTAATTCCTCCATGTAAATAGCGATGCCATGGCGCGAGCACAACTGGCTTTTAAAGGGAATGGGAGATGAGACTCTGATTGGTTTATTGAACGTTACGCCAAAACACATCCATGACTCATTAAGAGACTAGGTACAACAGTTTTAGACCATGCGCCTGGCACACAACAGTTTTTTTTTCCATCGGTTAACTAGCAAAAGTGGATTCAGAAACATGCTAAGTGCTTCAGACCATGTGCTCATATTGTTCAAATAGGGCCCTGTGTCATGAAAGTTTACGTGAATATAAAGGGTTAGTTCACCCAAAAATGAAAATGACCCCATGGTTTACTCACCCTCAAGCCATCCTAGGTGTGTATGACTTTCTTCTTTCAGACGAATACAATCGGAGTTATATTAAAAATGTCATGGCTCTTCCAAGCTCTATAATGGCAGTGACTTGATGGGTCGTTTTTGAAGTCCATAAAAGTGAATCTGTCCGTCATATAACTGCTCCACACAGCTCTGGGGGGTTAATAAAGGCCTTGTGAAGCGAAGTGATGTGAAAAACATCCATATTTAAACCTTTCTAAAGTAAATTATCTAGCTTCCGGCGAATCGCCTTCCGTATTCAACTTACACAGTTCAAAATGCTACGTCTGGCTAAATTGTTACGCTCGTCAGATGTAGCGTAAGCATTCTGAACTGCGAGAGGCGCTACACTTTTTCCGCAAGTTCAATACCATACCAGCAGGTGGCAGTAGTTTATATTTGTCATTTAACAAGGAAAAATGGACGAGCTCGTACTGTGGGTATAAATCACTACAATTATAATCATCATAATAAATAACAGCATGAAAAAAACTTCTGCTATAGAAAAATCTCCTTGTTAGTCACACCACCTACGTGCTTGACGAAATCTGAAGTTTATTTCTTCCCAGCATTCTCTCTTGTGTTTCCCCCCAAAAAACTCACCTCAGATTTTTTTTTTTTTTTTTATTTGCTGTTTTCACTTTCTGGTTCCCCTCCTCTCTGAGTTATCTTATTCTCTAACTTTGTATGTGCTGCGAGCTGTAATTTGTTAGATCCCAGCTCTTTTTTTAATAAAGTGGAGAACTATAACCGAGCGCCTTCTAGCCAGATAGTCCCCGGTTGATGAATAACTTTTGGCATTCTCATTGTGATAAATATTCCAATATTGCAGTGAAAACTACATGATTTTCATCCGGTGAGCATGGCATGGTCATGATTAAGGTCTGCGAGAACTGAGGCCTATGTGGAATAGACAGGAATGACACTTACTAGCAGCCGGTTTAAGACAGCTTATTTGGATTATTTATAGAAAATCATGGCCAATAAAAAACTTACTGTAAATGGAACTGGAAAAGTAATCATTTTTCTAGCATTTTTCTAATTATTACTATTATTATTATTTTTTAGCAGTACAAGATTCTACACCACCAAAAGAAAAGCTTTAAAGAATTACATCTGACTAATGCTAATGTTCAGGTAGCAATAGCATAATCGACAAGGTTTGTTATGTATCACCGTTTGTTTGAAAGGACATACTCCAGAACTACAAGCTATTATTGGTCATCTCTCAGGTCAGAGGTGAGCCTTCAATAAAACCAAGTTTGGTTCAAGTGGGACTTCAAGCGGGAAGAAGAGTCAGGAATGACAGTTAATTATGTGGATATCCCGTGGCAGGCATCTGGAATGAAACATGGTTAAAGTGCACGCTACTGCATGTCACATCCATGACACAGACTGGACGCACTGTAATAATGTGTTAAAGTACAATATGACAGCAGGCGTGATCTTCTATCAACATCTGCTGGTCTCAGTGACAGGCTCTGACGTTTCATGACACTGACAGCATGTAGGTCTGTTGAGCTGAAATATCACCGTGACCAACCAGTGTAGTCATTATTAGTGTACACTTTATTAGTGTAACGTGTGTTATATTAATTTATTCACTTCATGCATAATCTCTCTCTTTGTTATCAATTATTTTACATTTATATAATTATTTTGTATTCTGAATGTATTATTTTATTTCTTTAAAAGAAAGAAATTATTTTATTTTAGGAAACTATTCTTCTATTGTATTATTTTATTTCTTAATAAGATCATTTTATTTGGGGGTGTCATGTTTCTATAGTTTTACATTCATTTTTCAGCATTGTTAAATATGGTGCATGGTTCCTTTAAAACTATGTTCCGGTTCCGTTTGCTCTCAGTTCGCGGGAAACGCGTCTGAAGAAAGGTGAGTTGTGCTGAAGCTCCGTCTAAAAATATGTGTTTTGTTCTTAAACACACTTTAACCTTATTCAAACATGTATGAAGTTTGAATGATGTGATGCATGTATTTTCGGAGAGTGTGTGGCTAAAATAATGCCTTTCTGACCTTACAATGGTAAGACAAGGCCACAGATTTGAGGTTGTTTTTTTTTAGTTGTTTTTTTTTTTTTCATTCATGTCGGTATGTTCTCATTCATGTTGTAATTGACAACGGGCCATTGAATTATTAGAAAAATAATGTTATTTTTCAATAATTAAATGGCCCAGAATCAATTATTCCCCTTATACTACAGTTACCACACCTCAAAACATTGTTCAGATTGTGTATTTCAAGACGAGATGATGTATTTCAACACACCCATGACTCATTAAGAGATCAGGTAGGGGAGCGCGGGGCACAACCTAATGCGGGGTTAGTTGTAACACACATGGTTTAACACTAGAGTTGTTCCGATTCCGATACTAGTATCGGAAATATCACCGATACCACAAAAAATTCTGGCATCGGTATCAGTGAGTACTTAAACCCATGCACCGATCCGATGCCATTTTCTTAAACAAGATCTTGTTATTATGACCGTTAGCTTTGCCTAACCGCTGCACTGTTCTTCTTCGCTGCTCAGAATGCATTGCAAACACAGGAAGTTGTGCTGTGTTGCCACAAGCAACCACTGTTTAGCGAAGTGGCAGTATGTCCGCTGTTTAGCAGTATTTCAGAATGGACCAACCAGCCAGTAAAACGGCGACTAGGGATGTCACAAGTACCGGTACTTTGGTACCAAGTCGGTACTGAAATTTAAAAAATGCGATAATACTAGCATTTCTGTAGTACCTGTAGTACTGACTCCCGAGTATATCCGGTACCCGCAGCTGCGTTCAGTCGCTTCCGTGTTTATCTAAGCGCAGGGCTCCATACTGTAGCCGAATATATACTAGTGCCTGTGAATATTAAACTGCAAAATACTATTTAAATATTACTCCTGCAAATTCTGCCTCTCTGTGTGGATGTGCGGGGCATGCGTGACGCTCGCTGTCTTTGTAGTCTCTGCCGTGTGTCACTATATGAGGACACGAACGCATAAACCGCCACTTACCGTTTCATTTGAGAAAACGATCATGAACAGACACTCAAAGGCCTTCACGGCAACCCGTCAAAGTAAAAGTTTGGTTTAACGTGAAGAATATTGAATATTGACAGAATATATTAGGCTACTAATAGGTTTATTAGATTTATTTGTTGCACTGTTTTTTATACAGTTATATTGTAAAACTAAAATACCCTTTTCATTTTGCGGTGTTAGATTTGTGGCTGCATTTGAAGTTCTTTTTCGCTTAAGAAAAATAAGTAATATTGCTGTCAAATGCATGTCAGACAATAAAAAATACTGTAATAAATACAGTTCACTGTATGTATTTGTTCATGTTTTATTAAGGGATAAGTCTGAAGTTCAATTCATACAGGGCTAGTAGTATATACAGCTGTATATACATGTACACACCCGATCAGTACTCGGTATCGGCCGATACCCTGAGCCCAGGTATTGGAATCGGTATCGGAACATCTCTATTTAACACCGAGCCGAATTCCATTTGTGAGAGTGTCGTGCCGAATTCCGACCCCCGCCAAATTATTACCCACCCTAGTATTGGTAGGTTTAGGGTTAGTTGTGGAGGAGGGGTTAGGATTAGGGGTGGGGTTAGGATTAGGCAATCAGGTAGTGACTTCAACGAGGGGGGTAATAATTTGGCAGGGGGTTGAAATTTGACAGAACACCTGCCCAAGGCATAAGCGAACTAAATGGCTGCTTAGGGCCCCCTTGGCCACCAAGATTCAAGATTCAAGATTCAAGAGTTTTATTTGTCACATACACAGTTATATACAGAATATACAACCGGCAGTGAAATGTAAACAGGTCCACTCCATGGACAGTGCAAATTCACAGTTAAAAACACAAGGAGGAAATTATATAGAAATAGAATAAAAAAGTACCATATATATATATATATATATATATATATATATATATATATATATATATATATATATATATATATATATATATATATATATATATATATATATATATATATATATATATATATATATATATATATATATATATATACACTCACCTAAAGGATTATTAGGAACACCATACTAATACTGTGTTTGACCCCTTTCACCTTCAGAACTGCCTTAATTCTACGTGGCATTGATTCAACAAGGTGCTGAAAGCATTCTTTAGAAATGTTGGCCCATATTGATAGGATAGCATCTTGCAGTTGATGGAGATTTGTGGGATGCACATCCAGGGCACGAAGCTCCCGTTCCACCACATCCCAAAGATGCTCTATTGGGTTGAGATCTGGTGACTGTGGGGCCATTTTAGTACAGTGAACTCATTGTCATGTTCAAGAAACCAATTTGAAATGATTCGAGCTTTGTGACATGGTGCATTATCCTTCTGGAAGTAGCCATCAGAGAATGGGCACAGGGTGGCCATAAAGGGATGGACATGGTCAGAAACAATGCTCAGGTAGGCCATGGCATTTAAATGATGCCCTAAAGTGTGCCAAGAAAACATCCCCCACACCATTACACCACCACCAGCAGCCTGCACAGTGGTAACAAGGCATGATGGATCCATGTTCTCATTCTGTTTACGCCAAATTCTGACTCTACCATCTGAATGTCTCAACAGAAATCGAGACTCATCAGACCAAGCAACATTTTTCCAGTCTTCAACTGTCCAATTTTGGTGAGCTTGTGCAAATTGTAGACTCGTTTTCCTATTTGTAGTGGAGATGAGTGGTACCCGGTGGGGTCTTCTGCTGTTGTAGCCCATCCGCCTCAAGGTCGTGCGTGTTGTGGCTTCACAAATGCTTTGCTGCATACCTCGGTTGTAACGAGTGGTTATTTCAGTCAAAGTTGCTCTTCTATCAGCTTGAATCAGTCGGCCCATTCTCCTCTGACCTCTAGCATCAACAAGGCATTTTCGCCCACAGGACTGCCGCATACTGGATGTTTACCCCTTTTCACACCATTCTCTGTAAACCCTAGAAATGGTTGTGCGTGAAAATCCCAGTAACTGAGCAGATTGTGAAATACTCAGACCGCCCGTCTGGCACCAACAACCATGCCATGCTCAAAATTGCTTAAATCACCTTTCTTTCCCATTCTGACATTCAGTTTGGAGTTCAGGAGATTGTCTTGACCAGGACCACACCCCTAAATGCATTGAAGCAACTGCCATGTGATTGGTTGATTTAGATAATTGCATTAATGAGAAAATGAACAGGTGTTCCTAATAATCCTTTAGAGTATATATATATATATATATATATATATATATATATATATATATATATATATATATATATATATATATATATCTGTAGAATTATAAATAATCAAGTCAAGTAGAAAAAAGTAAAAAATAAAAAGAAGTGGAATAAAATAAGTGGAGTAAACTGTGCAGTGAGTAAACTGTCGACTTATAAATATGTGGTTAACAGAAATGTACAAAGTGTAATGTGCAAACAGGTTTATAACAGGTTGTTACACAGTAACAACGAGAACAGAAAGTGCAGTGCAATGTCAGTATGTCGATGGTCACGTGATGTTAAGTGACTGAGTTCAGGAGTCTGATGGCCTGGGGGAAGAAGCTCCTCCTGAGTCTCTCAGTTTTGGCCATCAAGCTTCGGAAGCGCTTAACAGATGGCAGCAGTGTGAAATGAGGGTTTGCAGGGTGATTAGAGTCCTTGATGATTTTAGTAGCTCTACCTTTGCAGCGTTTGGTGTAGACGTCCTGCAGAGACGGGAGAGCTGACCCTGAGATACGCTCGGATAAGCGCACTACTCTTTGCAGGGCTTTGCGGTCATGACTGGTGCTGTTCCCATACCACGCTGTGATGCACTGAGTTAGTACACTTTCTATCGCCCCTAAATAGAAAGTTTTCAGGATAGCTGGTGAAACCCTGAATTTCCTCAGCTGGCGCAGGTGGTACAGTCTTTGCCTGGCTTTTTTCACCTGTGTCTGAATGTGAGCAGTCCAGGTCAGGTCCTCGGAGATGTTTACTCCCAGGTACTTGAAGCTGCTCACTCTCTCTACTGGTGACCCGCTGATCATAAGGGGGCCCTCAAGAGCACATGAAATGACTTTTTGCTGTATGTTATTTTATGATGATTGGTCTTAAACAATTACTAAATTAACTGCAAAATGTTAAGTTTTCTACTGCATGGATTGATTCTGACAGCACTGCACGAGCTTGCGGCGCCATCGGCTTGTTAGCCTGGGTTCAAAGTCCAAAGTGGCACTAAAACAAAACATTACTCATCAGTTGCCTGATAACGTTTTTATGAATGTGCTATATCGTCCCCTTGGAATAAGTTTATACATTTTGGAAGTTTTTATTTAGAAAAAAATTCTTTCTACACAGTCTAATGGAACGCAAAAAAATAACATTCTATTTCCGCCAAAATAAAAGCAATGTTTAATGTTTGAAAGAAATCAACATTTCTTGTTTTTAAAAGAAGTCTCTTGCTCACCAAGGCTGCATTTATTTGATCAAAAACAGTGTAAAAACAGTAATATTGTGAAATATTGTTATAATGTAAACCAGCTGTTCTCTATGTGAATATATGTTAAAGTGTCATTTATTCCTGTGATCAAAGCTGAATATATCATCATTACTCCAGTCTTCAGTGTCACACGATCCTTCACAAATCATTCTCATGTGAGGATTTGATGATCAACACACATTTATTATATACAATGTTTTTAGGATTTTTTTGAAAGCTTTCTATTTCAGAGAAATGCTGTTCTTTTGAACCTTCTATTCATCAAAGAATCCTGGGGGAAAGTGAGCATATTCAGCATAAGAGACTGCTAAAAAGACATTCATATCCCAGTCTGAACTGTAGTACTGTAAGCTATCGGGCCTATATTTGTCATTTTTTATATATTGACATCGGCCAATATCCGTGTTTAGTAGCGCCGATTTAAAGTCAGGCACATCCGCGGGCAGCACCGTGTTATTGGTGCGGTGGACCCGTCCGGACCTGGCATAATGCTACAATGCTTGCTGTTAACTGTCAGCAGCTTGTTTGCTGACATATTAGCCCCAATGTAGTAAGTTCTGATTTATTTTTCCTGTATTGGAGTCGGAGAATTTCACTCTGTGCGTGGGGTGGAGAAAGCAGCAGCTCTCACAAACACTGCAGCGGGATTGAGGGGTACGTTACTCCGCCCCGCTCACAGACAGCACTGACTGTGCTCGGAAACACAGAGCTGTCCTCACTCCTGGAGCAGCCCAGAACAGTGTATGACAGACTAGCCTTGTTTATACTCGACACATCCGCGCGAGCGAAATTATGTCAACACGGAGTGGGCGGTTGTGCACATTGAGCGCAGTGATCGGAGGCGCGTGCGCAGTCAAAAAGGATAAAAAAGGCTGAAGCACCCTCAAACGCAAGCAAAAGCATCCTCAGTTGATACTGTAATAATATACTGGCGAAACAGATTGGGCAGATTTGCACATTTGTGTTCACGCTCCGGAGAGATCGCCATCTATTTACAACGTGTGTTTGCAGCGGTGAGTAATGTAGCCCGATCTCTTGAACGTGATCCGAGTTTTTATTCAGTGCTGAGTTAATGCAGGCTTGTGAAACTCGAGGCTATACAGTCTATAAAATCATTTGAATAAAACTATTGATTTTCATGCTGCTAAGAGGACCGATGGCCAACTGCGTGCTGCAGAGTTTCGGAAGTGACATCTAAATATAAATGCCACTCTGCACGGGACAGAAATATCCTCCTGAGCGCCAGAATAGAGGTTTGGCCTCTGTAGAGGACATTATATTTTAGTGAATTTCTCTGACAACACATACAGTTTTGTCTGGATATTCTTATGAAATATGATATTCTTATGAAAATATTGCTTTTTATTACTGCCTTTTTATTACTTTTTATTATCTTTATACATCGTTTTACATTACATATTGTTCTAAAAAAACATTATGCAAATTAGATATAGTGTATAAATGCATTTCATAGAATGGGAATGGCATTTATGGCCATGTTTATCTTTAATACTTGGTCAGTTTATTGATTTGTTTGGTTAACTTTGGATAAATATTTTATTTTAATACCATGCAGTTCACAAAATTAAGATTCGAGAGATGGTCAGTGTTCAATAAATGAAGTTAAGTTTAGAAATGTTGTGCATACACTTATTAGTGTGACATTTTAGCATGCAAGCGAAGGCCAAAACTTCAAGATCTTAGCCCTAAAAATCGGCTGCACATATCGGCCATCGGCTGACCCTGACCTCTAAACATCGGCATCGGCTATAGAAAAACCCATATCGGTCGATCTCTAGTACTGTAAGGCTTTGACTATTAACACCTGAGCACTCGTGTGGGTTTGCTACTGTTACAATTAAAAACCGTGTAAGGGTAAAAACATGACATGATGTAAAAACATGATGTAAGCAACACAGCTATTTTTCATTTCTGTTTTTTGTGTTTATTTAAAATAAGACAAATCTGATACTATTGTAATCTTCTATCTGTTGTTTAACAGTTGAGATGTTCTTTAATGCTGATCTAACAGCAGAAGACACGAGCCGGGGTTAAATCCCAGTTGTGCAGGTGGGGTGTGTTGTCACACTGCGTTACAATGAGCCACTATTAGAAATAAGATATTATATTCTATACTTTTATGAAGGTGAATAAAGACAGAGAGTCAATGTTCAGAAATTATTCATTATTATTATGTTTTGAACTCTGCTGTATAGCTGTATATATATATATATATATATATATATATATATATATATATATATATATATATATATATATATATATATATATATTATTTTTATTATTATTATTTTTTTATTATATCAGATAAAATTTTAAGCTGTCATTTGGTCATGTTACAATGAATGCATGTTGTCACATTTCACTTCCATTTTTTCGGGATAAATCAAGAAAAAAGTATACACTGTATTAATGAAACAAAACCATATAATTGTACTAGACGTGTGAAATTAATGTGGGAAAAATTAAATACTCTGAACTCTGAAGTTGGTTCGACTGACGAGCCTTCTAAGAACCGGTTTGTCTTTCCACATGCTAGTGAGCCACCACAGAGCCAGGTCTTACATCACTGTATATGTTGCATCTTTCTCAGCAACGGTAGCGAGGCAGCGAGAAATACAAACACACCAGGCCTGCGCAGACCGATCCACATATGATATCAAAGTACCGCGTGAGCGATTCAAAAGCATAAGGAGTCCTATGCTCTCATTGTACTTTGATGTCATATGGCGATTGGTCTGCACAGCACCATCCATCAACAATGGCGAACGTTGCGTTACTGTTGATGCACATGACTTTACGATTATACATCAGCATCAAAACATAGGGAATCCAACGCATTCGCGCAGCACGCCATAATTTGTATAGACGGAGATTACAATCGAGCAGCTATTAGCCCGATTAGCTGCTATTTGAAAAATATCTCAAGTTTGTGTTCGTCTTGTTGGTCACGGTAACCCCGCCCCCAGCCGCTGACGCGAGCGGTTCTTGCTTCTAGCCCAGCAATGTTTTGGTGCTACTTAAGAACCACTTTTTCTGGTTAGGAGCTGATGCTTTGGGTGTGGAAAGACAAAGAACCGATTTGAAACTAGGCTCTGGCTCCAAACCAGCACCAGCACTGCCTTGGTGGAAAAGGGGTATTTGAGGATCATGTAAGCTGGACATCTAGATTTGGGAAATGACTGTCGGTGGACAGCCATTTTTCAGGTTTCTCCAGAAATGTTCAATTGGGCTCTGGCTGGACCACTCAGGGACATTCACAGTCCCTAAACCAAACTCGCTTGCCTGTAGCTTCCTCGCAATCCTGGAGACCTTTATTAGCTTGTTCAGGAGTGATTTGGGTTAGAGCTATGCTTTGCAGAAAAGTGGATCTCGGGGGCCATAGTTGCCCAGCTCTGGCTCAGAGTCATTGTTCTGTTAGAAAAGGTGAACCTTTGGCCCAGTCTGAGGTTCTGAGTGCTCTGGGTTTCATAGCTCTATATTTTGCTGCATTCATCTTTCTCTCTACCCTGACAAGTCCCCCAGTCCCTGCCGCTGAAAAAACACCCACACAGCATGATCCTGCCAACATCATGCTTCACCGTTGGGATGAGCAGTGCTTGGTTTCCTCCAGACATGTTTTTTCACATTTCAAACAGGTCTTCATGTGTCTTCACTGAGGAGAGCCTTCTTTTTGGACACTCTGCCTCAAAGCCCAGGCCGGTGGAATGTTGTAAGTTTCTCCCATCCTCCACACATGATCTTTGGAGATCAACCGGGTTCTTGGTCACCTCTCTTGCAAAGGCCTTTCTCCCTTAATTGCTCAGTTTGGTTAGGTGGCCAGCTCTAGGAAGAGTCCTGGTTGTTTCAGACTTCAATTGTGCTCTTGTGAATATTCAGTGCAGCGGAAATTATTTTGTGGCCCTCTTCAGAAATCTGTGCCTCACCACAAGCTTGTCTCTGAGCTTCGTAGGCATATTCAGCTGTCAGGCCATGTATAAATGGTAAGTGTCTTTGAAATCATGTCCAGTTATTTGGATTGGCAGCAGATTGACTTAATTCAAAGTGTAGAAACATGTCAAAGATGATCCAGAGAAAGTGGATGCAACCAGGGCTAAATTTCAAATTTTTACATTTTTTTTTATAAATGTGCAAAGTTATGACAAATTATATATAATGCATTTTTCTTTGTCTTTTTTGAGTATGGAGTGTAGATTGATGATAAAAAAAAAAAAGCGTAAGGTTGCAACATGAAAAATGAACGTGTTTGAATACTTTCACAAGCCTGTGTGTGTGTGTGTGTTTGTGTCAATGAAGAAAGCACATAAGAAACCTTATGCTACTGATTTTAGCTCCAAAGCCGCTAGCTCTTACATCCTTATTACAGATTTCTGTTTTTACTCTTCCATTTCCTGCCCTCTAGCTTGATCCCCACCGGAAATTAGTGTCACACTGCCTCACAATTATGGAATTTCTGAACAAAGCTATTGAATAATATGTATGTCCATGGATTTATTTAATCGTTGCCAGATTGAAAAAGAAAGACAAATGACAAAGGGATGAGGAGAGAGAAATGAAAATGCCAAAATCGAGATGCAAAACTACAGCTTTTTTTGCACAAACCCTGCGATTATGGAACAGACATAAGCCCTATTCCTATACGGTAATTGTTTCAATAACAAGATTGTATGCTGTAAATAAAATGTAATGTGCGTGGTATAATAAGAATAAATGCATATTGGATAATAGGAAAATAATATCCTAATTATGATTTAATTATTTAAATCTGTTTAAAAATAGGAAGATATATTGATGTTCATTATAGTTAAAAAGGTTTTCTGTCTTGTATTTTATTCCAAAATAAAGGATGTCATTTTATTCCACATGGAAATGAGCAGAAATAAGTGAATACAGCCTCTTATTTCCATGAGGTAATCATAAAGCTGCGGTTATTTTAACGTATATAATCGCTGTCATAATAACAGCCCATTTCAAATGTTTACGTGCTTTTATTATTTATTTTTTGACCGGTGATGAAATATATTGCTCTTGTAAATACTTGCCAGCATTTCAGTAATACAAGTCTAGATCTTTAAAATGCATCCAAATTACAGCGAAGCGCAACGATACGGTGTTCTGCAGGGGTCAAAAAGGATATAAACAGTGAATTTAGAAGTGATATATTCTTAAACTCAGAAATGTGGATTCAGACGGCAATTAAATCACCACACGACCTTGGCGTTTGTCTAAAAACAGTAGGAAATTCAGCCGGGGAATTTTACACGGGTGGTGGGAGAAAAACACTGACATTCTGGATTCAGACGGCAATATAATCACTGACTAGCCCCTGTAAACTGTAGCGTATGGACGGTGCCCATAAATGATCAACGGACCAATACTTTGATTGGTTATAATGACTCAAACAAGACCGGCGCCGTGAAGTCTACAGACTGACAGGTTAACAGTGCTAAAAGGACACAAACCATGCCTCGTGCAGCTCACCGTCATAAAACAGCCCCTCCCTCACACATACCAAAGGACATCCGAACAGATTATATGACTTTTAACTTAGTTATTTCTCATTTTAGGTGTGCTGTGTTCCCTGTATGTATGCATGCTTTTTGTTATAACCATTTTAGATGTGTTTGATAGGTTAGAAACTTATAGCCAGTGAATGCGTAAGGAAGAATGACGTCAATCCTCGCCGTTCCTTTAACTCTTAAGTTAAACTCCCCATGCTTGCTCTCGAAATCTTTGTCTCGCAATTTGTAGACCAGCTAGGTGTGTTGTGGGGTACGATGATGCGTCAGACTCTTTCTTTCATGCCAAAACCCCAAAGTCTGCGTACCAAAGGCAGACTTGGGGGTTATCTAAGAGAGAGCCATAAAACATGTTAATGAAGCGAGGCCCAAGACAAAGGGAGATTTCCCGCTTCTGAGTTCCTTCGCTCTGATTGGCTGTTCCGACAAAAGAGGCGTGCCCCGCCACGGCCCTTTAAGACGGGCCACAGACGCTGTCTCTCTTTTTCTTGTCTTCTCTCTTCGTTTTGCTTCCTGTTGCCACCTCTTTTGGCTTTCCTCTTTCCTCTTCGCCATCCTCCAACGGATCTCATCACACAAAGGAACCAAAGTTGAATTTCCCGCGGACTCCAAGGAACCACCCGGCAAGATTGAAACACGGACCGGATCGTGGAATTCCCCTAAACGCACGAGCTCACAACCAAGGAAACATATGCAAGTATCCCTTAAGCTGTCGTTATAAAGTTTTGAGCTTATACCAATAAGCTGGACTGATTCCTTGCTTGTGCTCATAGGTTGTGTCGATAGTATCACTCTCTCTCTCTCTCTCTCTCTCTCTCTCTCTCTCTCTCTCCTTCCTGCTTTCAGTTAATTTGTGTATGTTTGTTTATTGTTTGTTGATTTATTAAAATATATATATTCACACGTGATTGCGCTTGGTTTGCTCATACATAGGTCACTTTTACGGTGAACCGACCCTGTTACAAATTAAAAGAAAGATATTTTCTCCTGGCCAGAGAAACGTGTTTAAGAGTTATTAAAAGGGAGATAGTTGGTGGACAATTATCCGTCCTTTGAACTCAATTCTAGAATCAAAGAAATTTCTAAAAGTTGAATCAAGCCTAGATATTAATAATTGTTATAATCCGTTATAATCAACTGTTAATATCCAAATTCCCCTCTGTGCTGATCTGTGCATGTTTGATCGTAACACGATTAAACGCATGCATAAATCCCGCACCATTTCCCCTGGGGCTCGAAATTCGCTACAAAACGATGAAAATACCTTACGACCCCATGAGAAACAATTACCGTCTGAATAGGGCTTTACTTGGGATATATCTGCTGAATCAGGATCATCTAAAGATCTATGTTATAGAAATGCATAAACGAAAGACATACAATTCAGTTTAATGCAGTGAGCACAGATTTAGATAACTAATGCCTAATGTCATGCTAAATAAAGTTTAAACATGCTGTGTGCTTGTATCTGTCAGTTTTCTTTCTATTCTTCCCAGTGGGATTTAATGGCAGCCCTATGAAGCGTACATAAGGAAACAATGAAATCTGGCACACTGTTTGGGGTGGTCCTGAGCAGTAATCTGACCAAATTTAGTGCCTCTGGGACCAACTCTATAGTGCCACCAGCTATTTATAACTTTTGAACCCTTTGTCCTAGAAATTAAATTCTTAGTTTGCTTGATTAATCTTGCCTATTACAGCAGTCACCATTTGGAAATAAACTGTATTCTATTTTTTTTTTTCATTACTCCTTCCATTTTTTACCAAAATTCGCTCAGATCGTCATTGGACTGAACAGAATTTTTATTGTCGACTATGAATGATGCAAAGTTAACAATGTTGAACCAAAATTGGTTGAGAGAATGTATCTCTGTAACACTTGTAACACTTATTTGAAATAACACAAATTTGGGATCAGCACCGCCTATAGGTTAAGAGATTTTTGATTTTTTTTATCATAACTGGCATAACGTTTGTTGAAATTGTTCTCCTTTTCTCCTATTACCCATTACCAGGCCACATGGAATCTGCGGAACTTTTTGTGATTTCTGCGCTGAATTTTTGTAAAACTCTGCGGAATTATGAGGAATGGTTTTAAATGTGTTTAAAAGATCTAAGAATATTGGAACTGAAAACATTACAAACAAAATACAAAATATCAACTTCTTAACATTAAGGTTTACAATACAAATACAATTAGAACAAGCTGTTTGTTTTGGGTTTTGGGAAACAAATATAGAGTAAATCCACTAACAGACAGAGAAAATATTGCTTTATCAATTTTATTGTACACAAATCATTAAATAAACAACTGCATGTATTCAACAATAGAGTAAAATGAATAAATACCATGAGTAAATAATTCAATTAACTACTTTTAATAACTGTAAAGAACTACTTTTAAATAAATAAATACTGGTGTGACAATCAATTACATAACAGTTCAATAAGTACATAAGTTTTTAAAAATAAAATAGTAATTTACTATTAGTAGTCATTTTACATAAAATCCGCTGACTGTGTGTGGGGTTTGGAGCTTATTTTGAGTCTCTGCTGTTGAATTTGGCAATCAGTATCATTTTAATATTGTCCTCGGTTAGGCTGCATCTGTGTTTTAGTAGTGCAGAATAGTGGGAAAAAAGTTTCCACATCCACTGAAGTAATGGGGAGATACAGGTACAGTGCAGTCACTGGGCTGAGTGTTGGCATTATATCTTCCCTTGCAGCCCACCACTCCACTGCACTAACCTCACCTGCATCACTCTTGTCCATACAGATGTAGTGATGCCACTCCTCTGCAGATACCTTGCTCAAAGCAGGGACAACTTGGACATAATTCTTAATGTCAGGTTTTAAACCAGATACCTTGGCTGGATCAAAGATTGGGAGGGCTTTAAATAGTTCAGTGCAAGGATGTCTCTCCATCACAGCCTGTAGCTTGGTAGAACATTGTGCCATTGCTTCTTTAAACAACTCTGAACAAGTGTACCGCTCATCGTCACCTAACTCTTTCAGCTGCTCTCTGGTGCGGGGACGTCAGTCCTCAGCCTCTGCGATGCGCCCGTACTCAAATAGCATGCTGAGGTCCTCTAGCTGACTGAAGATGGTGGCAGCTACGGGTCTGGAGGTTTCTTCAAGTTTGGTGAGGGTGGCAAGTATATCAGAGCTGTGCTCGGCAATGAAAGTTGCCTAAATTTTCAGGAGTTTTCCATTCTCCTCTAACAGATCTCTGAGATCCCGCACAGCTTTAGAGGACAGTGGCAGCAGCGGTGGGATGAAGCTGTGCAAGGTATCAATGTTTTCTGCCAGATATTGCACTGCTTTTATCCAGGAACCTCATCTTGTCTGGACAGCAAACCCTGGCATGAGAGGAGAAAGACCTTGCTGCAACATGAAGGCCCTCAATTGAAGACGACGCTGGGGTGACTGGCAGAAAACACGCTTTACCAAACCACACATGCGGTTCAGTTCTTCTAAAACTAACTGCAGCAGATGTGCAAGACAGGTGACATGTTTGGCACTGGGGAAGAGACCATAGAGAATTGTGTTGTATGCTTTTTTCATATAACTTGCAGAATCTGTGACAAAAGCCCATACATCATTGAAATCAATGTTGTTGGAGTTAAGACAGGAGATGACAGTCTGTGATATGGTGCTGAAATTGACCCGATCCAAAAAAATGAAATCTGCTGCAACAGGTGGCTTTCTCACTGGCTGGAGGAGAATAGCAAGGACACAACGGCCACAAGCATCTGTTGTTTGATCTGCAATTACATACACAGGACTTCCATGTATAGCCTGCCTGATGTCCTCCAAATACTGAGGAAATAAGTGTGGAAGGTAATCAGAGCGTAGGTGAGATGGAGCTGGAATTGGACCCTACCTGTTTGCAGTACTTCTGTAAAGTTTTTCCAGAGGGATGTCAGCTTCAATGAAGGTCTTTATAAAATCATGAATGAACTCCTTTCTTTCAGCTGTAGATGGAGTCTTAGACATACAGGAGGCCAATGTCTGTGTTCTGAATGATGCTGGGGGGAAAAAGGAGCATTTTAATTAGAATTAAATTGAAATTATTTTAATTGGTTCATTGGACACATTAAAGAAAACAACAACTTTAACCAAGCTCACAGTCTCTATTATTATACAATCACATTCTATTATACTTTTCCCAAAATAACAGTTTTTGTGGTATATTGCAGTTTTTTTTTTTTTTTTTTTTTTTTTTGTTGCCATAAATACATGGATTATAAAAACATAGCATGAATACAAATTTATCATCAAAAGGTTTACAATCAAATCAACTTATAAAAACAAGAGAGGTTTACTGGTTAAATAAAATAATGTGTAATTGTTTGTTATCTGATATTCCTTAAAAATGTATATTATTATTATTATTAAACAATTGCTATTATTATTACTTTGAGAAGTACATTAAAATGTACAATAGTAGTATATTTCTCTAATAATTTCTTCATGTCAAACCAAACTTTTATTTTGACGGGTTTCTGAGTGTATCTGACGATGAAATGCTGGAGAAACTGAAAACACCACAAGCGTGACGCGTAGTACACAAACCTGCGGCGCTCATTTACAGAGACACGCAGAACATGCAGACTTTAATAACTGTCTTTAATATTCACAGACACTAGTTCATTTACGGTTAGCTAGTAGTCAGACAGAGCAGTTTATTTCAGTTATGCGCCGGTATTGATGTAGCCTATGTGAAAAACATATACACCACCCAGCACTGTTCTCATCATGATGAATTTAGGTTGTATATTGGATAATGACACTTTTAATACGTTTTCAACACAAGGTAACTTGTAGTTTGTAAAATTTACCAAGAGGACTCCCCTTTCTGTTCTTGTGGCGAGCTGATTTGAGATGCTCCAGTGCCGTCTTTCGCCTCAGGTAATCCACAAAATGTTGACAGGCTTTACAAAACATCCCCCTACAATATGCAGAGTTTTCTGTGGATGTCTGCGTGTGCAGATTCCGTGCGGGCCTGCTCATTACCTAAAAAGTTGCTAGAAATCATCAGCAGCATGTCATGAAGGTGCCTGAAAAGTTAGAAGAAAGCAGTGCCACCTAGAGTTCAGAAGACATATCAAAGATGTTTTTACTAAATAACTTTTAAAACTGTCCAAATTCATACATTCCTCGGTTTATGGTGATTATGACGACATCTCACTTGACATTTTCCAACATGTAGGCATTTTTGAGTATTTTTTTTTTTTTTTTTACTGCAATTTGTCCAAAATCCGCTCAGATGAAGTCCATGCGCTTAAGTCTTCATATGTTCACAACAAAGTCAACAGCACTTCAAGATTCAAGATTCAAGAGTTTTATATGTCACATACACAGTTATATACAGAATATACAACGAAGCAAGGGAGGTACTGCAAACACACGCACGCTTTTCAGAACATTCAACTCTCTTCTCTGTCCCCCTCCACCACCTCTCACCACCTCTCTATCTGCAGACGATTTTGCCCATTTCTTCACTGATAAAACAACCACCATCAGCAGTCAGTTCTCACATCCACACACAGGATTCTAGATCAGCCACATCCACAGCCAGACATCTTTTCTCCTCATTCTCTACACTCACTGAGACAGAAGTATCTAAACTTCTCCTCTCCAGCCATCCTACCAACTGTCCTCTAAATCCCATCCCCTCACACCTCCTACAAGCCATCTCTCCTACACTCCTTCCAGCATTCACACACATCATCAACACATCTCTCTGCACTGGCACTTTTCTTACCACATTCAAGCAGGCTCGGGTAAAACTGCTTAAAAAAACCCACATTAAACACACCACTGGTAGATAGCTACAGACCTGTCTCTCCTACCATTCATAGCGAAAACACTTGAGCGAGTTGTTTTAAACCAGGTCTTATCTTTCCTCTCACAGTATAACCAGCTGGACGTCAAAATGGTTTCAAAATGGGCCACTCAACAGAGACTGCATTACTGTCTGTCACTGAAGCAATGCGGATTGCGAAAGCTGATTCCAAATCATCAGTCCTCATCCTCCTCGATCTATCAGCTGTGAATCACCAGATTCTTCTGTCCACCCTCACATCACTGGGCATCTCAGGGATTCCACTCCACTGGTTTGAGTCTAATCTCACAGGTAGGTCTTTCGTGGTTGCCTGGAGAGGGGAGGTATCCAAAGCACATCAACTCACCACGGGGGTTCCTCAGGGCTCAGTGCTTAGACCTCTCCTCTTCTCCATTTACATTACATCACTGGGACCCGCACATACAGGCACATGGCTTCTCATACCATTGCTATGCTGATGACACACAGCTCTACCTTTCATTTCAACCAGATGATCCCGCAGTAGCTTCACGAATCTCAAGCTGTCTGGCGGACATCTTGGGATGGATGAAAGAACATCACCTGCAGCTCAGCCTGGCAAAGACTGAGCTTCTCGTCTTCCCTGCCAAACCGACTCCACAACACGATTTCACCATCCAGCTAGATTCATCCTTGATTACCCCTACAAGGTCGCTCAGAAAAAAAAGAGTATCCTTTGTTGACCAGCTGTCCTTCAAAGACCACATTTCAAAGACAGCTTGCTCATGCAGGTTTGCTTGCACAACATCAGGAAGATCAGACCATTCCTAACAGAGCATGCAACACAGCTTCTCGTCCAGGCCCTGGTCATTTCTAGGCTTGACTACTGCAAGCCTAGAAATGCAAGCCTAGATTTCACCAACTCCCCAGTAACCACTTAGAACACCCTAGCAACCACCTAGAAACACCCTAGCAACCGGGTGCCAAGTTTTGCCACTGCAAGCGACACTCACATTTTCTTGAGGAAATGTACATTCTAGTTTTTAATATTTTTTTTTCACCTTCATTCCTTCCTCCCTTGCTTCCTCCCTTGCTTCAATCGTTTGTTTGTTTGTTCGTTCCTTCCTTCCTTCCTTCCTTCCCTTCCTTCCTTCCTTCCTTCCTTCCTTCCTTCCTTCCTTCCTTCCTTCCTTCCTTCCTTCCTTCCTTCCTTCCTTCCTTCCTTCATTAATTTTATCCTGAGACATGATTTGGGTCTTTTTCAAACCTCTGCAATATTAATGCAGTCATACAGTAGTTATGAAACAAAGAGTCCAGTGAGGTTATCAAAGTTATGAGCATGTTAGACTTGCATAATCATGTATAATCAAACACAGCCACTTGAGCAGTCTCTGAACACCAGGGGAGTCTAATGGCGCATGACAGCTTGATTACAGTGCAGGCAATGGGACATGCTATTATGAATAATGTATCTTAATTATTCGTATGCTTCCTTGTGCTTCCTCCCAGGTGATAACACACGCAAGAATGCATTCTTATTTATAGAGTCATTATAACAGGCATGCCAGAGTTACATTTGCATGTATCAGTATTCATAGAGCTCTATAAATATGATGGCTTTTGTCAGATAACAGCTCTGCATCCAATTTAAGGTGTGCATGCTGGCGTGAAGCAACGCTTTTATGTGCTGCTGTTTTCAAGGGACCAATTTAATGCTGCTTTATCAATTAGACTAATGGCTGACCTGAAGAGAGTGTGCGTGGATCTATAGGAAGATCTGTTGTGTGTGTGAGATGTCCCAGGCGGTGTTAGGTCTTAGTTGTGTTCACTGCTCTGTTCTGTCCTCAGCTGTCTTCTCTGTCAGCTTGGATTTACATTACTAAAACATTATATCACTCTGAGAGCTATGCTGACAGCTGTGCTGGGAGATAATATTTATTTTACTTAACTGCCTCCCTTTCAGTTGCTTTTGCATTTCCACACCCTCATTTTCTCACTCCGATGGCTAGCAATCTGTCTGTCTGTTGGTTTTCTGTCTCTCTAGCTGGCAGTCACCAAGAACACCCCAGTAAACACAGATAACTTCAGCAGTAAAAGAAACACCTAATGTGGACCACCTAATACCCACAATCTGAGGGAAACTACCCATTACTTCAAAATATTACTACAATTTTAAAGGGATAGTTCACCCAAAAATGAAAATTCTGTCATTATTTACTCACCCTCATGTCGTTCCAAACCCATAAGACTTTAGTTCATCTTCGAAACACAAACAAAGATCTTTTTGATGAAATATGAGACCTCTCTAGACAGCTACACAACTACCACTTTGGCGTTTCAAAAAGTTAATAAAGAGATTTATTGAGATGGATTGAGCGGTTTAGTCCAAAATTTTCTGAAGAGACATGATCGCTTAATATGATGAACAGATTTAACTTAGGCTTTTATTATATAAACTTTCATGAACTCGCAAATCAGTTTTGGTAAACGGAAGCTCAAGCATGACAAGCAAGAACCAATGAGGTTCATTCTCGTGTTACGCAACACTTTTGAGCTTCAGCAAGAACCAATGAGTTTAATTCTTGTATTACACAGCATGTTTGAGCTTCCTCAAGATCCAATGAGGTTCATTCGCATGTTACACAGCACATTTGAGCTTCCTCTAGGACCAATGAGATTCATTCTTGTGTTACGCAGCACGTTTGAGCTTCCTCAAGATCCAATAAGGTTCATTCTCATGTTACACAGCACGTTTGAGCTTCCTCAAGAACCAATGAGGTTCATTCTTGTATTACACAGCATGTTTGAGCTTCCTCAAGATCCAATGAGGTTCATTCGCATGTTACACAGCACATTTGAGCTTCCTCTAGGACCAATGAGATTCATTCTTGTGTTACGCAGCACGTTCGAGCTTCCTCAAGATCCAATGAGGTTCATTCTCATGTTACACAGCACGTTTGAGCTTCCTCAAGAACCAATGAGGTTCATTCTCATGTTACATAGCACGTTTGAGCTTCCTCAAGAACCAGTGAGATTCATTCTCGTGTTACACAGCACGTTTGAGCTTCCTCAAGATCCAATGAGGTTCATTCTTGTTACACAGCCGTTTGAGCTTCCTCGAGAACCAATGAGGTTCATTCTTGTATTACGCAGCACGTTTGAGCTTCCTCAAGATCCAATGAGGTTCATTCTCGTGTTACGCAGCACGTTTGAGCTTCCTCAAGATCCAATGAGGTTCATTCTCATGTTACACAGCAAGTTTGAGCTTCCTCTAGGACCAATGAGATTCATTCTTGTGTTACGCAGCACGTTTGAGCTTCCTCAAGATCCAATGAGGTTCATTCTTGTGTTACGCAGCCGTTTGAGATTCAGCAAGATCCAATGAGGTTCATTCTCATGTTACACAGCACATTTGAGCTTCCTCTAGGACCAATGAGGTTCATTTTCGTGTTACACAGCACATTTGAGCTTCCTCTAGGACCAATGAGATTCATTCTTGTGTTACGCAGCACGTTTGAGCTTCCTCAAGATCCAATGAGGTTCATTCTCATGTTACACAGCACGTTTGAGCTTCCTCTAGGACCAGTGAGATTCATTCTTGTGTTACACAGCCGTTTGAGCTTCCTCGAGAACCAATGAGGTTCATTCTTGTATTACGCAGCATGTTTGAGCTTCCTCAAAATCCAATGAGGTTCATTCTCGTGTTACGCAGCACGTTTGAGCTTGAGCAAGAACCCTCAAGATCCAATGAGGTTCATTTTCATGTTACACCTTGCGTTTGAGCTTCCTCATTACGCAGCCGTTTGAGATTCAGCAAGAACCAATGAGTTCATTCTTGTGTTACTAGCCGTTTCTTAGCAAGACCAATGAGATTCATTCTTGTGTTACGCAGCACGTTTGAGCTTCCTCAAGATCCAATGAGGTTCATTCTTGTGTTACGCAGCCGTTTGAGATTCAGCAAGAACCAATGAGGTTCATTCTTGTGTTACGCAGCCGTTTGAGCTTTCAGCAAGAACCAATGAGGTTCATTCAATGAGGTTCATTCTTGTGTTACGCAGCACGTTTGAGCTTCCTCAAGATCCAATGAGGTTCATTCTCATGTTACACAGCACGTTTGAGCTTCCTCTAGGACCAATGAGGTTCATTCTTGTGTTACACAGCCGTTTGAGCTTCCTCGAGAACCAATGAGGGTTCATTCTTGTATTGAGCTTCAGCATGTTTGAGCTTCCTCAAAATCCAATGAGGTTCATTCTGTGTTACGTTTGAGCTTCCTCGAGAACCAATGAGGTTCATTCTTGTATTACGCAGCATGTTTGAGCTTCCTCAAAATCCAATGAGGTTCATTCTCATGTTACACAGCACGTTTGAGCTTCCTCAAGATCCAATGAGGTTCATTCTCATGTTACACAGCACGTTTGAGCTTCCTCTAGGACCAATGAGATTCATTCTTGTGTTACGCAGCACGTTTGAGCTTCCTCAAGATCCAATGAGGTTCATTCTTGTGTTATGCAGCCGTTTGAGATTCAGCAAGAACCAATGAGGTTCATTCTTGTGTTACGCAGCCGTTTGAGCTTCAGCAAGAACCAATGAGGTTCATTCTCATGTTACACAGCACGTTTGAGCTTCCTCAAGATCCAATGAGGTTCATTCTCATGTTACACAGCACGTTTGAGCTTCCTCAAGATCCAATGAGGTTCATTCTCATGTTACACAGCACGTTTGAGCTTCCTCTAGGACCAATGAGATTCATTCTTGTGTTACGCAGCACGTTTGAGCTTCCTCAAGATCCAATGAGGTTCATTCTCGTGTTACGCAGCCGTTTGAGATTCAGCAAGAACCAATGAGGTTCATTCTTGTGTTACGCAGCCGTTTGAGCTTCAGCAAGAACCAATGAGGTTCATTCTTGTATTACGCAGCACGTTTGAGCTTCCTCAAGATCCAATGAGGTTCATTCTCATGTTATGCAGCCGTTTGAGCTTCAGCAAGAACCAATGAGGTTCATTCTTGTATTACGCAGCATGTTTGAGCTTCCTCAAGATCCAATGAGGTTCATTCTCATGTTACGCAGCACGTTTGAGTTTCAGCAAGAGCCAATGAGGTTAATTATCGTGTTATGCTTCACGTTTGAGCTTCAGCAAGAGCCAATGAGGTTCATTCTCGTGTTACGCAGCCGTTTGAACTTCAGCAAGAACCAATGAGGTTCATTCTCGTGTTACGCAGCACGTTTGAGCTTCCTCAAGATCCAATGAGGTTCATTCTCGTGTTACGCAGCACGTCTGAGCTTCAGCAAGAACCAATGAGGTTCATTCTCATGTTAAGCAGCACGTTTGAGCTTCCTCAAGATCCAATGAGGTTCGTTCTCATGTTACACAGCACGTTTGAGCTTCCTCAAGAACCAATGAGGTTTATTCTCGTGTTACGCAGCACGTTTGAGCTTCAGCAAGAACCAATGAGATTCATTCTTGTGTTACGCAGCCGTTTGAGCTTCAGCAAGAACCAATGAGGTTCATTCTCCTGTTACGCAGCACATTTGATTTTCCACAAGAACCAATGAGGTTCATTCTTGTGTTACACGGCACGTTTGAGCTTCAGCAAGAACCAATGAGATTAATTCTTGTGTTACGCAGCCGTTTGAGCTTCAGCAAGAACCAATGAGGTTCATTTTCCTGTTACGCAGAACATTTGATTTTCCGCAAGAACCAATGAGATTAATTCTTGTGTTATGCAGCACGTTTGAGCTTCCTCAAGATCCAGTGAGGTTCATTCTCATGTTACTCAGCATGTTTGAGCTTCCTCTAAGACCAATGAGATTCATTCTTGTGTTACACGGCACATTTGAGTTTCCTCAAGATTCAACAAGGTTCATTCTCGTGTTACGCAGCACGTTTGAGCTTCAGCAAGAGCCAATGAGATTAATTATCGTGTTATGCTTCACGTTTGAGCTTCAGCAAGAGCCAATGAGGTTAATTATCGTGTTATGCTTCACGTTTGAGCTTCAGCAAGAGCCAATGTGGTTAATTATTGTGTTATACTTCACGTTTGAGCTTCACCAAGAGGTTTGTTCACACCAGTCAAGCAGGTTCGGTTGAGCTTATCTTTATGTTCGCTGATCAATGTTTATATGTGAATAAAATTTTACAATTTTAAATTAAATCTCTTCATCATATAAGCATTCATCTTATTAAATGAAATCTCTTCATGACATAAAGCAGTTGAGTCTCTTTTGGTCTAAATTTGGACTAAACTGCTCGATTCATACAGATTAGTTTTACGATCTCTTTATTAACTTTTTAAAATGTCAAAGTGGTAGTTGCATTATTCCCTGTGTTTTCTTCCTGTTTTCGTTTGTTGTTACTGTGTGTCAGCAATGGTTGTGATAAAACACACAAAGATGAAGATTAAGGCAAACAGTCTTTAATAAACTCCAAAGATAAAACAAAGAACAGGTAATCAGAGTAAAACACAACCTTAACACAAACGAGACCGAATAAATGCAAACCAAAAAGACCAGGCAAATTAAGGTAATAATAACAAACACGTCATCATAAAATTAATCTCCATCTTAATTTATCCTGTGTGAATATAGCCTTTTTCTTCATTCATTGTCGTGTAGGTTGTGTTTGGAGTACACTGTTTTGTTTATTTTCCCATTTTGCATTTAGTTCCTTATTTAATTAAGTTTCAAGCTACATTTAGATCCGCTGTGCCTCCTTGCCTCCTCATCATAACGTGACACTAAGATTTTAAGTGCACATTCAGTACATTTTAAATATTATTTCTATACACCATCCTAACATTAGCTTTTATTCAAGGTTGCGGCACATTTCATCAAGATTGTTTTGTGATCCTGTCACAATGTAATCCAGATGGGAGTGGGTGAGTGGGTGAAAGTTGCTCATGAAAATAAAAATAATAATAAAAACCTTTTTATATATAAAATATAGAAATATTATAAGGGAACAACAGGAAAAATTATTATAGAAAATTTACCTATAATAATACATATTGAGGCAGTTGACAAGAGGTTCTACATGCTCTATCAGGAAAACTGAGAAGAACTTAAAACAACTGGATCATGAATTTCATTACAAGTGCAGTGCCAATTAAAACACTGACCTTTCATGATGATCTGAGATCTATTTAATATTCTGTTGTAGATGTATGGTTAAGAGCTGATTCTATATCTAATCTCAGCCTGGAATAAAAGATGTACAGGTGCTGGTCATATAATTAGAATATCATCAAAAAGTTGATTTATTTCACTAATTCCATTCAAAAAGTGAAACTTGCATATTATATTCATTCATTACACACAGACTGATATATTTCAAATGTTTATTTCTTTTCATTTTGATGACTATAACTGACAACTAAGGAAAATCCCAAATTCAGTATCAGAAAATTAGAATATTACTTAAGACCAATACAAAGAAAGGATTTTTAGAAATCTTGGCCAACTGAAAAGTATGAACATGAAAAGTATGAGCATGTACAGCACTCAATGCTTAGCTGGGGCTCCTTTTGCCTGAATTACTGCAGCAATGCGGCGTGGCATGGAGTCGATCAGTCTGTGGCACTGCTCAGGTGTTATGAGAGCCCAGGTTGCTCTGATAGTGGCCTTCAGCTCTTCTGCATTGTTGGGTCTGGCATACCGCATCTTCCTCTTCACAATAGCCCATAGATTTTCTATCTAGATGATAAGTTAGATGAAAATGATGAAATCTGCATCTCCATAAAGTTGGTCAGCAGCAGGAAGCATGAAGTGCTCTAAAACTTCCTGGTATACGGCTGCGTTGACCTTGGACCTCAGAAAACACAGTGGACCAACACCAGCAGATGACATGGCACCCCAAACCATCACTGACTGTGGAAACTTTACACTGGACCTCAAGCAACGTGGATTGTGTGCCTCTCCTCTCTTCCTCCAGACTCTGGGACCCTGATTGACTTTCATCAGAGAACATAACTTTGGAGCACTCAGCAGCAGTTCAGTCCTTTTTATTTTTAGCCCAGGCGAGACGCTTCTGCCGCTGTCTGTTGTTCAAGAGTGGCTTGACTCAAGGAATGCGACAGCTGAAACCCATGTCTCGCATACGTCTGTGCGTAGTGGTTCTTGAAGCACTGACTCCAGCTGCAGTCCAGTCTTTGAGAATCTCCCCCACATTTTTGAATGGGTTTTGTTTCACAATCCTCTCCGGTGTGCGGTTATCCCTATTGCTTGTACACTTTTTTTTCTACCACATCCTTTTCTTCCCTTCGCCTCTCTATTAATGTGCTTGGACACAGAGCTCTGTGAACAGCCAGCCTCTTTTGCAATGACCTTTTGTGTCTTGCCCTCCTTGTGAGTGAATTAGTTTATTAGAGTGTGGCACCAGGTGTCTTCAATATTGAACCTTTTCACAATATTCTAATTTTAATTTTGAGATTTTCCTTAGTTGTCAGTTATAATCATCAAAATTAAAAGAAATAAACATTTGAAATATATCAGTCTGTGTAATGAATGAATATAATATACAAGTTTCACTTTTTGAATGGAATTAGTGAAAATAATCAACTTTTTGATGATATTCTAATTATATGACCAGCACCTGTACAATGCCATCGTATGCCTGTGTGATACGGCAATCCTATAAGATCATCACAAATCGCATTGTACGACATGGATCTAATAAACTTGGGTAAGACATGTATGTGGACTCTACGATGAAAATGCCTATTGAATCATAGGCTACGACACAAGTTAGTATAGAAGAATAAAACATCATCAGCTTGGGCAGTGGTGAACAAACACTTTGGCAAATGTGATTTTATATGTGCACTGAAAAAGGAGGGATCGAAAGTGGAGAATATGGATGTAGCCAATTTGACATGCCAATTTTTCAAATGGAGTTTGAGGTGAGGAGTTATAAGTTTAAGTTATAAGTTTTTGATCAATATGCCATTTCATGTTGCATTTTTATTGGCTAGTCAGCAGATGTAGGTGGTAGCAGCAAACACACTGAGATTAGCATGCTAAATTTCTGACTATCTTTGGTCACAAGACCATGACAACGGCCGTCTTTGAACCCCTCTCACTGTACAATGTAAGACCACAGTTTAGGTGCCACGACCACAGAAATAACCACAATTGGTCATCTTTCGCCTGGGATAGTACGGGCTTTAGACTACATTTAAAATCTGGCTTTTGTTCCCATTTATATATAGAAATAACGATTTTTTTTTTAAATTTTTAAAAATTAAACAGAATTTGATGTAAAATGAAAAAGAAATATTTACGATTCTGTACAGTTTCTAAGTCATTAATCATATAAGCAAATTTTGCATTATCTTAGAATAATGCAAAACCAATGCATTCTCACTAGTGACTTTTGGACCCTGCTGAATATGTTCAATGGATTTATTCAGGCTGTGCTGGCAACTCCAGCACCATTGACAGTGAGCGCATTGTCAGTAGAACTAAAACTGGAAAGCAATTAGAGCAGATTAGTGTGCTGCCACTCTCGGGAAGGGAACCTAATTAACGGACGTGTTCTTTGTCCTTGCTGCTAAATTCTCCTTGCAACATTCCCCACTGCAGTCTCCCTGTATGTGAGAAAGGAAAATCCCATGGGAAAACACCCTTTGAAACTATTGTTAGACTGGCATTTTGCTGGACAGTTGGCTTAATCAAAATGACATCAAATTGAAATACAATGAAATGTTATTACTGTAGATGACTACTGATATGTGGTTACATTGTAATTGCATAATATACTGGGATAAAATGACAAAATAAATATATATATATATATATATATATATATATATATATATATATATATATATATATATATATATATATATATATATATATATATAAATGAACATTCAATTCACGGGCAACAGATCTGGTGGACATTCCTGGAGTCAGCATGCCAATTGCACGCTCCCTCAAAACTTGCGAAATCTGTGGCATTGTGCTGTGTGATAAAACTGCACATTTTAGAGTGGCCTTTTATTTTGTCCAGACTAAGGCACACCAGTGCAATAATCATGCTGTCTAATCAGCATCTTGATACGCCACACCTGTGAGGTGGATGGATTATCTCGGCAAAGGAGAAGTGCTCACTAACACAGATTTAGATGGATTTGTGAACAATAATTGAGAGAAATAGGCCTTTTGTGTACACAAAAAAAGTCTTAGATCTTTGAGTTCAGCTCATGAAAAATGGGGGCAAAAACAAAAGTGTTGTGTTTATAATTTTGTTCAGTGTACCTCTATATGAAATGTAGGCATGCATCTATTCTTATTAATTTAACACAAATATGGAATTATGTATGTTCATGCCATGTCATATTGTATGTAATTAAGTATTAAAAAAGTTTCTAACTTTTTGAAATAAGTTTTATGAATGTTCAAAGTTTTCCTCACAGTGTCATTTGAAATCAACAAAAATGGCATTTGCTTCACCAGTCAGTATCCTACATATTTCTGTTTGATGTGTCATTATATTTGAGGCACTGTTACCTGGTGTGCTTCAATATTTCACAAGAGGATATAGCCGTGAATTAATAAAGTAATTTTGCTGTCAACAACAAAGTACTTTGTTGGATAGATCCATTTGCAGTTATGAGTGCTGTCGTAGAAATTAATAATTTTGAGTCCCAGGATGAGAGCAGCTCTGAATAGAATCTTGAGTTGTCAATTTAAATTCCTACAACTGAAAACTCAATGCCAAAGACTTGTCACAGACAACAACAACAACAAAAGACAGCTGCTAAGGAAACTGGTTTCAGACAGGCTACAAAAGGGTGTGATTATAATGTACAAGTATGTAACATGCTGCTTAACCATCATGGTATGATGCATTATTGGAGAAATAGCTAGTCATGACTGCTTCACGGAAGCATAGTCCATCCTTTGAAACAATATAACACTCTCATTAATGACGTGACCTTCAGGTGGTGGAGTAATAACTTCTGCTAATTAATCAATTCAAGAATGCAATTAATGCCAGATTAGTATAGTTAATTTACATACACAACAAACAGCTATTCGTTTTAAAATCACATTAACATGCAGTATGTAACTGGCGTACACTTTAAGGGTCGGTCACACTACACTTTTCATTCCACTGACTTCCATTCATATGCATGTGAATGCGGGAGACAGGAAACACAAGCTCAAGCTAATTTTGCTAATTTACAAAGTTCAAGATTGGTGAACTCCACTCTGCAAATTTATATCACTTGAAGACGTGTCACCAATAGAAGTTTGATCACGATGTACCCTCTTTAGCTGAATTAAAATAACGCATGACAAAACTTGGTGTATTTACTAGTTACCATATCAACACTATATAGTCAATGTTCAGAAATGATTATTATTATGTTTTGAACTCTGCTGTATAGCTATGTCAAAAATGTTTAATTTTATTAAAAAATGCCATTATATGAAAAAGTTGATAATTATATTTTATTGACAAAATATTTTAGTTTGTCTTGGATATTTTTTTTTTTTATATTATTATATCAGATAACATTTTAAGCTGTCATTTGGTCATGTTTTAGTGTGCTCCTCACACAATGGATGTGAAATGTGACAACTTGCCCCATAGTACATTGTAAGCTCACCTATGGGGTAAGTTGTCACATTTCACGTCCATTCTTTATAAGATATCCATATCTGTATTAATGACGCAAAACCACATAATTTTACTAAATGTGGGACAAATTAATGTGGGAAAAATAAATACTGGATTTACACAAACTGAGAAAGTCAAAAAGTGTTAGGTTATGGCCCGCTCTCCCCTACACTGCATATTTGTACATTTTGAATGTAATATATGTTTGTAAAAAAAAAGATGCTGCAGTGTGTGACGTCATTTTACGACCATTGCAGTGTGCGTAAAAATTGCGTGTGACTGCAGCTGTACTTCCATATGCGGTTCATTCGTATTTCTCCACAACGTAATTTCTCAGAAATGCTGGTGTAACAAACATGACATGACTATTTCGATATTTTTGTTCCTTGCTGTTGATTCATCATGTTCTCTTTTACCTCATACTCCATAGTTCCCTTATGTACACGTGCATTCTTCAAAAATGATGTGTGAGCGCTGACATGTCCAGATTAGAGCTCATACATTGAAATATATATATATTTTTAAATGAAATGTACTGCATGTTAGCTTGCTTATTGTGCCCAAGAGCGTGATCTACAGTACGCAAGTCCACGTCATACTAAAAATAGAGCTGTAGTTCCAACCGTACAAGTTTGCGATGCTGTTTGTGAATGTTCATTTGAACAATGGTTTCGGGAAGAGCATAATTGTTTAACTATGTTGTTAATGGCAGCACTTGTGACTATTACTGGCTAATAAAGCTTTTGGGAAACGCGCCCCTGTTGGACATTTCCTTTACATCATTTTAACAAATCACATAATGAGCCATGCACAGTGCATCTGTGCTGTTTACAAAAAGCCACCACAGATGAAGGCATCGTAGAAAAAAAAGATATTACACAAACATTGAATTTGGTTGTGTATTGATGTACACTCACCTAAAGGATTATTAGGAACACCTGTTCAATTTCTCATTAATGCAATTATCTAATCAACCAATCACATGGCAGTTGCTTCAATGCATTTAGGGGTGTGGTCCTGGTCAAGACAATCTCCTGAACTCCAAACTGAATGTCAGAATGGGACAGAAAGGTGATTTAAGCAATTTTGAGCGTGGCATGGTTGTTGGTGCCAGACGGGTCGGTCTGAGTATTTCACAATCTGCTCAGTTACTGGGATTTTCACGCACAACCATTTCTAGGGTTTACAAAGAATGGTGTGAAAAGGGAAAAACATCCAGTATGCGGCAGTCCTGTGGGCGAAAATGCCTTGTTGATGCTAGAGGTCAGAGGAGAATGGGCCGACTGATTCAAGCTGATAGAAGAGCAAATTTGACTGAAATAACCACTCGTTACAACCGAGGTATGCAGCAAAGCATTTGTGAAGCCACAACACGCACAACCTTGAGGCGGATGGGCTACAACAGCAGAAGACCCCACCGGGTACCACTCATCTCCACTACAAATAGGAAAACGAGGCTACAAGTCAGAATTTGGCGTAAACAGAATGAGAACATGGATCCATCATGCCTTGTTACCACTGTGCAGGCTGGTGGTGGTGGTGTAATGGTGTGGGGACTTTAGGCCCCTTAGTGCCAATTGGGCATCGTTTTAAATGCCACGGCCTACCTGAGCATTGTTTCTGACCATGTCCATCCCTTTATGACCACCATGTACCCATTCTCTGATGGCTACTTCCAGCAGGATAATGCACCATGTCACAAAGCTTGAATCATTTCAAATTGGTTTCTTGAACATGATAATGAGTTCACTGTACTAAAATGGCCCCCACAGTCACCAGATCTCAACCCAATAGAGCATCTTTGGGATGTGGTGGAACGGGAGCTTCGTGCCCTGGATGTGCATCCCACAAATCTACATCAACTGCAAGATGCTATCCTATCAATATGGGCCAACATTTCTAAAGAATGCTTTCAGCACCTTGTTGAATCAATGCCACGTAGAATTAAGGCAGTTCTAATGGTCAAACACAGTATTAGTATGGTGTTCCTAATAATCCTTTAGGTGAGTGTATATTGTAATGTATTGACCTCCATATTTCAGCTTTCAGGCACAGCCAGTAATTCTGCTTTAATTGTACATTTGACTCTAATCTTGAATCTGATGTGCAGATATGTTAAGCAGGGAGAGACAGACATTAAGTGTAAGTGCATGCTTTGAATATCCAAGGTCCAAGTCATGTCTGTTTCACATGTGCACAAATGAAAGTCTGCTGGTCTGCAACAGTATCCTTTGAGAAAATGCCATTTCCTTTCTTCTCCTCTCTCCCATTCCTGGAGTTGGCTTGTCCTTGATATTGGATGCATCAATGCACGGGTATGCTGCAGGTAATAAAGCAGTAGGTAATAAAGCAGTGTTCTGATTGGCCAGTACTGAGGTGGGCACATCATCATCATCTATGAGCCCAGTCAGTTACGATCACACTGCACCATTAAGCCTGCTTATTTTATAAGAGCTTGTACTGCACTCAGTCCTGTGAGACCTCCATACATACATAAACGGGCATCGGCATGACACTTAAGTGGATCTAAATATTTAATAATACATTAAAAATACGATTCACACAGACAATGACTTTAATGCATCTCTTTTATGAAGAACGTTTCTGAATAAAATTGCATTTAGATACTTTTGAGGGGCATAAAGTAAAAAAAAAAAAAAAAAAACAGCTATCACCTGTTTCATCTAGTTTAATTTGTTAGCCCTATGTATTTAAGCCCTGTGTTTTAGCCACTCCTGGTTGGTTCTCTTTTGCATTTAGTGTAGGTTGTCGATATTCCTGTGTTTCTACCATAGACTGTAAAAAAGATGGATGACACGCCTTCACTCTCTTCCGTTGAAGTAAGTGAAGCCGCCAGTTACCAGATATGGCACTGACATCTTGGAGCCTGAGTCTGTGCAGTAGTGAGCACGAAGTGGAGCGATATCAAGGTCCCACCCACATTCCCGCCTAATCAACCATTTTTTTTGTGAAATAAACAGTTATGGAAATGCAGAAATTAAAGTTAAATCTTCAATCTCTTCCAGAAAAATGACCATTGGTGACCACTTCGCTCAGAGAAGCTGTCAATCATAACTCCACACCCCCGTTTTTATAGCATCAAATAACTAACTAAAATCAAACTTATTTAAAGAATGAACACTTGAACTAACATCAGCGTGATAAAAAATATGTATTTGAATTGTAACTGATTGTTTAGTTTGTCTATGTCCCACTACATTACATGGAGAGGGTGGGGTACTGCCTCCAGTCACCTGGGGGCTTTGGCTTCACTTTTCAGGACTTGTGTGGCACACTTGGTCTCTACTATTTATTCTCCAGCAATCTCCTGTAAATTGTAGTAAATGTATTTAGTCTTCTCCATGTACTTTTGTACATCACCAAGGCAATTCTCACCTACTCTTTTATGAATAGTAAATCTTTATACTTATTTTGTTCGCGTACTGGGTACCACACCCTAACAGAAGAACCGACCTAGATTAAATTATGAAGCTAACAGCTATCCACTCACCTATCAACCCTGAAGACATTATCCTCACCCTTGCACAAGATGGCCTCTGGAAGACTATGTGGAGGAGTTACTTGAGCTCATCCACCAGGTTTCCTGCAGCAACGGCACATTGAAGATCTTTTTTCATTCCAGTAACCCAGTCTTCCTCGGATCTCTTCCTTAGTCCTTCCCCACTCCTCCTCACATCCGCCACGGACTCAGAGCCCAGTCAACCTTCAGCCATGCCCACCACAGAGCCAGAACTTACACTGGAGGCCATTTTGTTCCGGTGCCTTAGCCAATCACAGAGTCTGACCAGATGCAAAAGCCGGCATCAACATCTGTCCCAGAAGGCATTTTAGTGGAGTTTGATGGAATGGAATGGATTGGAGCCCCGTCCATACTCCCACCACTGAGTGCCTTCTGTACCTGGTCCCTGTGAAAATAGATTATTTGGAATATATCTGTTTTCAGTGTCCAAGCTCTGCTGATCCCATCATGTCTCAAGTCTCCTTCTTTGCCACTGGTCCCGCTCAGCCTCCCACTCCCTCCTCCTCTGACAACGCAATTCAATTCCTCGGCCCCACTTCCACTGGATCCCTTCTCTTCCTCCAGTGGCTCCGTCCAGCTGGTCAGATTCACTTTGCAATTCCCAGTCTCCAGCACAGTAAATTCCCCGGTGTTGAATTAACACCGCTCGGTGTTCATATGGGAACCACCAGTAAAGTAATACTGAAGCAGTGTTAGAGTTAATTAGATACTTAAGTGATTAATTGAGTGATGATTGTTTGATTATTGAAAACACCTGATGATAATGAGAAGAATCACTGAAGGAAAGAGAAACACAAGAACTACAACTGACTTCAGCCACAGCTTTAGATGAAAATATATAAATCTCTCTTATTACAAAGCAGACTTCATTTCCATCTTTTTGAGAATCAACAGAGATTTAGATGCTAATGTTTTATTGGATAAAAATAATATTTTTGATTCTTGATATAGATATCAAGAATCAGCATATGAATCTCAACGATGGTGACGTACTTAATACATGTGCTCACATGATTTAATGGCAAAATATTTTCTTAAATCATACATTTATAGCGCACATTATGTACAGCCCCAATAATTTGTTAAATATTTTATAAAAAAAGATTACCAAGTGCTTTAAAGGCATAGATTGTTTTGTGTAAGGAACTAAGCAAAATTGGAAATGGAAAAATTGGAAAATGTGCAGATTATGGTGTGTTTTTGTGTGTACATCTAAGTCTGATGTGTGAAACTGAGTACTTCTGCACCTAATTCCCTTCCCAAGCTAATATTTCAGTGCTGTCAACAGAACACTAATGTATTAACTCAACGTTAGCATGCAGCACCTCGACACCAGCTATTAACACGTAATTACTTATAAATCATGAGCTGCTGGGCAGATACAGTCAGAGAGCTTCTCAGAACAGTGTGCAGAGTCGGAGGCTGCATTACACTAGCGTCTCTGTTCTCCGATCTCATTGTGGAGAATGACTGAATATTAATGGAATTCAAGGCACATGGCCCACTATCAGGAAACAGCGTCATAAATTGTCAGGAAAGGATACGTGTTTAATTTTAAATTTATATTTGATTAAATTTTAACATTTAATTAGAAAATGTTGCTACGTTTTCAAGAAATCATGTTTTCCCATATCAGGCTGTAACACTTTGACATGCTACATTTTTTTCATGTATGTAATACATATGAATGACTTATGTAATTGTTTTAAATATATGAGAAATAATAATATAATATAAATGTGTCATATAATGTAAGCTATAATTAATGTAGTATAATTATAAATATTCTAATAAAATGCACTTTATTTTATTTAGGAAGGGTCAACAGTAATTATTGTGTGAATAATTATAGAAATGAATTACAGCATATAATTACATGCAGCTATTTTTTTAAATATATAATGTAATACAATGTAAAAACATTTATGTACACAAGTTCATTGTATCAAATGATTAATTTAAATATTACTACATAGTAATTAAAGACACTCAATATAAACCCATTTTTTCTTTAAAGGTGCAGTGTGTGAATTTTGAGGTTGTGAGGTCGTGAATTGCAATCACCCTCTGCTCACCCCTCCATTTCGAAGCACATAGAGTGTGACGGTTCATGAATTCATTTACTCATTCTCTTTCTGTGTGTGTGTGGTTGTGTTGAGGCGTGGTCACTGATTATTACAAATCTCATTATCACCTCCAGCTGCACCGCATTTCACCTGCCTATTTATATGTCTCATCACCCACTCTTGTTTGTCAGATTGTCACATACTGTCCGGTGTCCCAGCGTGTGTTTGTGTGGGGATTCTAGCTGATCCTGAGTTCGCTTCCCAGTTCCTGTTCCTGGATTCTCTTGGTTGTCGGAGTTTGCCCATTGCGTCCCTGTGTCACCTGGCTATTCTCCTGACGGTTGAACGCTGCCTCTGTTCCTGCGCTGTGGATTTCTGTGCTCATTACTCTTGTGTTTTGTGAGAATAAATATCACTCAACTTGAACTCGCCACTGGATCTTTTTTTCAGTTATTTCTACTCTACCGTTGTGACATAGAGAGGCTACGGTGGAAGTTTGCTGCAGAGAAGTTAGCCCCTTTAGGGCTACTGTAGAAACATGGCAGAATGGCATCTTCACTGTAAGGGGATCCGTGGCGTATAGAGATAGAAATGCCTCATTCTAGGCTAATAAAAACATAACGGTTCATTATATAAGGTCTTTATACACCACTGAAAACATAGTTATGTACACTGCGAGCAGAATTATTAGGCACATTGATTTTCTGATCATATTTTTTTTTTTCCCAGGCACATTTTACCAATCCCAAACCACATTAATCCTTATAACTACTATTAATTTAGTATTTAATCATTTATAAGTGATATATAATTGTTTGTGAAAGCTGGAAATGAAAAACGGCTTATATTCAGGTGTGCAGAATTATTAGGCATGTTTTCTTTTACAGATAAAATTAGCCAAAAAGAGATTGAACTCAGACTGAGAAGTCAAAACTATTAAATGCCCATGAGAAGGATGCAATACTAATACAACACTAGACATTGCAGTTAAGGCATGACCAGTGGACAGTGAAATGCTCATTGGGTCAGGAAGGTCAGACAAAAACAGATGGCGAAGAAGAATTAAGTGTGGAACCATCAGGAACCCTTTAGTTTTCCAGAACTGCAAGGTTAGACTTAAGTTAGGTAAAGAATCCAAAAAAAAAAAATGACCCCACTTAATAAGAATCACAAACTGAAATAACTGATCATAAGAATGATCAATTATATATCACTTATAAATGATTAAATACTAAATGAATAGTAGTTATTAATATTAATGCAGTTTGGAATTGGTAAAATGTGCCTGAAAAAAAAATATGATCAGAAAATCAATGTGCCTAATAATTCCGCACACAGTGTATATTGTATGGCATTTCTGTCAATCGATCAAAACCTTATAAAGATAAAAGTAAATTGATAGTATATGATAGAGTATGGTATAGTGCCATGAAATCAACTGCACAAAATTCAACCCTTTTTCAAGGATGTGTTATAAAGTAATAGAGCAAAATGTATGCACAACTTGACTTTTCCTCCCTAATAAAATGTAATGGGGTTGTGCAAATTAGCAGATATTCCACTGAAAAGCAAGCATTTCAAAAATTGTTTCTTTAAATATATCAAATAAGGCTACTACTGTAAGTTCAGTATCTGTGATTTGGTGAATTCATGGGGACCCAATGACACCTTATTTTGAGCTAGCATGCTTAAAATCTCATACAAATATTCATAGCTAATTTGTCATTGTCTGCATTTAAATCATAACACGTAACACAATTACAGAGAGATGAAATGGATTGAGCTCTGCGCAGATTAGATATTTCCTTTCTGCCCAAATAGATTGCCCACATTAAAAGGTTTGAATGTATATTTCAAAAATTAGAGTTATAAAATATTCACTGCATGCATAATGGCTGATCCTAGTTTACATATCTTACAGAAGAGTAATTTTCAAACTACTGACATTTCATCTTTATGTGTAATTCTTTGTACAGCTTCTTGTTTTTGTCAGAATCACTTGTTTGTGCAGCTGCAGTGAATCATGACGTTATTGACCGTAAGATCACAGCGAGGTTGTACTGTGGGTTTAAGGGTCAGCTGGCTGGAAATGAAACCACCTCTATGGGTCAGAGAGGTTAATGAGTAATTAGCGGCAATATTTGAAACTCCGGGGATAAATTCACTTCAGTATAAAAGAGTTTAAAAGCTGCACACAACAACAAAAACATGACAGAAAGCAAGAACAGATGTCTGAATAGTTACTTTGTTTAGTTGTTTACTAAGAAACATTTAAGCTTACATCTGAAATTTAAAAGGACTCTATGTAGAATTCATAAAGCCTTGTTTTTAGAGACACCTGTGGCCATTAAGTGAACTGCAACCAGCAACTCTGAGTAGAGTCTGAGGTGTAAATCTTGGGTGTTTTGCGATTTCTCTGAGCATTGCACAGTCTGACCTTTGGGTGAATTTGCTGGGACATCCACTCATAGGAAGATTGGTGTTTGTTTTGAATGTTGTGAATAATCTTCCTCACTGTAGAATTATGGGCTTCAGATTGTTTGGAAATGGCCGTATAACCCTTCCCAGATTGATGGCAGCAACAATTGCTTCTCTAAGATCATTACTAATGTTTTTCCTCATTGGCATTGTGTTAATACACACCTGAATGTGCCAGACCAGCAAACTGCCAAAACTTCTGCTTTTATAATAAATAATTTGTTAATAATTTGTTACATTTATATAGCGCTTTTCTGGGTACTCAAAGCGCTTTACATGGCAAGGGGGAATCTCCTCAGCCACCACCACCTGGATGATGTGACGGCAGCCATATTGTGCCAGAACGCCCACCACACACCAGCTGATTGGTGGAGAGGAGACAGAGTGATGAAGCCAATCAGTATATGGGAAATATTAGGAGGCCATGATGGACAGAGGCCAATGGGCAAATTTGGCCAGGATGCCGGGGTTACACCCCTACTCTTTTTAAGAAGGACATCCTGGGATTTTTTATGACCACAGAGAGTCATAAAGAGAGTTCATTCCACTTAAACATAAATCAAATTGAAGTTTACTTAATCTGCTTGTGTTGAGATTACATGAATGATTAGCAAGATGAGAAAGGGGAAGACTTGATTGTGTTTAATAGTGTTTAATATTCAGTTATGTTGGAATTATTAGAAGAATTTAAATTACAGTGGGTTACCATTGTGGAGAAGAGTGGAGCATTTGCTTAGGATGTGGACTAAAACAACTGATGTCATTATGGCTTTGTTGAAGGAGCTTTTAGTGCTTAGCATTTAAGATGCTAATATGTGCTTTTGTTAGCTAAAAGTTTGTCAACTAGCTAGTGCAGTATTATAATTAAGTTGTGTGACATTAAAATACATGAAATTGAAGTTGATGAATGAATATATAAAATTAAATGCCTGAATCATGTCAGGGAGCCATATAAACTTAATCGGGTCACTTAAAATGTATTCATCCCATAATGTTGAAATTACATGAACAAATTATGTTTGTTTAACCTAATTGATTCATGTGGGACCAATGTACACAATTAAATCTTTTTTGTTTTGTTTTTTCAGTGTAGTTTTCCCAGGAGGTCCCATCTAGGTACTGACCTGGCTCAGCCCTGTTTATCTTCAGTGGGAAACCAGTCTTGGGTTACAGGGTGATCTGGCTGCTGGCATATAGAGGTGATCACACTTGCTGATGATCAGTTAATCAAAGACTTTTGATTAGCAGCACCTGACCGTTACTTAATTACTACGTTAACAGTAAAGGGTATTTAGTTTGTCACTCATGGCGTTTCCATTTTGGCCTAATTTTTGTTAAATAAATAATGACACTGTGTGATATGTCATGTGGTGTTGTTCGTCTGAGGTTTTATTTTCTAAATTTTAAGACTTGCCAAGGACCAAATAATTGTATTATGTCCTGATACAGGAAAACCATGGAATTCAATAGGGTTATTGCTTTTTTCAATAGGGATTTCTTATTCATGCAAATGCTTTTAAACCATTCAAGCTTGACAAGACAATGCATTGTCTATGAATGTCCTAACACACACATACGAAGCACAGACAGCGCACCAGAATTGGGTTCTCTTTCACGCTTGAACAAACAATAACACACCGAATTATGCCAAAATGCCCATTTTGTCAAGTATTCATAAGAGTAGTCTTAAATTAGTTAAATAACGTCTTAAATGAACTTAAAGAGTGAGAAAATGAGATGCGCGTGACAGCACATCAGACTCACTTCATGTTCGCCAGCGGCAGATCTTAAAGTGACAGCAGCCTAATAAACCAGTTGCTATGATGGCCGTCAATAATGTTAATCAAAGAACAAAAGTAACAGAGGAAACTGTAGCTTTAATAAGGATTAATCTATATTTAATGTATTATTTATGTAGTGCAGACTCTTTGATAGCTTTATTCAATTTATGTATTGACAGACAGGTAAATGTGGCATTTATTAGAATGGGTTAATGTGAAGATTGTTATAAGTTAAATTAAAAGTAATTTTTAAAGCCTAATGCATGTTGAAATTGATAGCTTTCAATTATACTGTAATGTTGAATGTCTAATCTTTAACGTAAAAAAATACATAGAGATCTCATCAATCTCAGTGTTAGTATCAGTGATACTGGCCTTTGTTCATAAAAAGATCTTTAAGTTGTTTCTACATTAATTTAGAGAGTAATCGTGAAAATATTACAATATAAAAATATTAAAAACTTAACTGCAATTAGTTACAAAAAAAAAAATCGTGAATAATTTGTTGTTTTTTTATCGATTGAGCACTACATTTTATATATATATATATATATATATATACACTCACCTAAAGGATTATTAGGAACACCATACTAATACTGTGTTTGACCCCCTTTCACCTTCAGAACTGCCTTAATTCTACATGGCATTGATTCAACAAGGTGCTGAAAGCATTCTTTAGAAATGTTGGCCCATATTGATAGGATAGCATCTTGCAGTTGATGGAGATTTGTGGGATGCACATCCAGGGCACGAAGCTCCATTACACCACCACCACCAGCCTGCACAGTGGTAACAAGGCATGATGGATCCATGTTCTCATTCTGTTTACGCCAAATTCTGACTCTACCATCTGAATATCTCAACAGAAATCGAGACTCATCAGACCAGGCAACATTTTTCCAGTCTTCAACTGTCCAATTTTGGTGAGCTTGTGCAAATTGTAGCCTCTTTTTCCTATTTGTAGTGGAGATGAGTGGTACCCGGTGGGGTCTTCTGCTGTTGTAGCCCATCCGCCTCAAGGTTTTGCGTGTTGTGGCTTCACAAATGCTTTGCTGCATACCTCGGTTGTAACGAGTGGTTATTTCAGTCAAAGCTGCTCTTCTATCAGCTTGAATCAGTCGGCCCATTCTCCTCTGACCTCTAGCATCAACAAGGCATTTTTTCGCCCCACAGGACTGCCGCATACTGGATGTTTTTCCCTTTTCACACCATTCTTTGTAAACCCTAGAAATGGCTTTGCGTGAAAATCCCAGTAACTGAGCAGATTGTGAAATACTCAGACCGGCCTGTCTGGCACCAACAACCATGCCACGCTCAAAATAGCTTAAATCACCTTTCTTTCCCATTCTGACATTCAGTTTGGAGTTCAGGAGATTGTCTTGACCAGGACCACACCCCTAAATGCATTGAAGCAACTGCCATGTGATTGGTTGATTAGATAATTGCATATATATTTAAGAATCAAATACATAACTCTTACATTTAGGTCTAAATATGTTTTGAGTGTGAAAATCATAAGCAAATCAAGTGTTGATTGCACATTATCAAATGTACTTTGTTATGTTTGGTATTAACAACACTTCTGTGACATACACTTCAAGGATATTGATCACAAAATGCCACTCAACTTTACAAAGCCCAATCATCAGGCTCAGGAGTGGAACAGAGCTGCCTGACTGGATCTTTCATGAGATCATGAACAAACAGGCTGAACACACTCACTGAGAAGACATTTCCTTGAGGAACAGAAAACCAACCGGGAAGTAGCCGAAAACAGACTCGGCTCTGGAAGGCAACAAGTCCACACACCAGCCAAACAGTGCTACTCACACAAAGCGTGAGAATTAGCTAGCAACAGTCTGATAAACATGAAAATACAGAGAACACACAAACATATCAGACTTAACCCTATAAAGCCTGACATATGAAATATTGGTCAGAAACATATATACTTTTGAAATGGAATTGATTGATTTAATTAATTTAGAATTAAAAAAATTGTGTTTTTGGTCAGATATCATATTTGATACATCAGGGTTTTATGGCTCATATAGTATGCTATAGTTAAATATGGGACTCAAACTCGAGGAAAAAAAACGCTGCGTTTTCCTCAGAGGCCTAATTATATTTTTTTACTATTATACTAAAAGGCCATTTACTTGCTAAAATAAATAAAAAATCAGACGACTGAAGGCATGTAGTAGATTGTGTAAAACAGGTTTTTCAGCAAAGATTTGATTGCTGATAATTTTAGAAATTAGACACTTCTAAAATACATTTGCATATCATATATGATGCAGTCTGTTTTATGTATATGGTTAATAGTTTAATAGTAAATATAATGTTTTTGTCTCTGTCAATTGCCATTTGTTTCGCTTCTTCCACCATCTGGGATGTTTTTTTTTCATTGAGGTAGATTTATCACAGAGCCATTCAAAATCCATTCAAATCAATTTTGAACAGCATGTAAGAGTCCAGTGACGTTGTCTCCAGAAGCATGATTGCATGATGACGATAAAGACGCTGTAAAGTAACGTCAGTGTTTAATAAGAGCCGGCAGCGGTCTGACTGGTGAGGTACAGCAAGATCATGGATCAGCATGCAGGAGATTTGGAGGCGTGTGACCTGATGTATCAACTGCAGACCTTTAAGTGACTCACAATGATAGACTGCTTTAAATCTGTGAGTCACATGTTTGTGGGAGCAGTAACGTATGCTTCTGTCAAGCTGTTGTACATGATCATATTACAGTCGTATTGCTCATTCTTTTGTATATTTATGTTTTCTGTAGGATGCTTTGATTTGACCTAAACCTGTTTTAGCACAGTCCTCTCTCTTTGCTTTTGATAGATACCCACATGTGGTACAGAAATGGGATTTTAGATGTAGCTAGTATACTATAGTGTTTATTAAATATGTATATCACAGTGTTTATTCAATTTAAGAGTGTAGTGTATAATTTGCATTTGTAAACATGTATTATATTATATTACATTATAATATGGCTTTTAGGAATGCTATTTAATGGTACTCCTTACCAAACCAATCTCAACGTAAGTATGAGTACTTACGTAAGTATGAGTATATAACATATAGTTATTTTTTATTCTATTTTTATTATAATTTCCTCCTTGTGTTTTTAACTGTGAATTTGCACTGTCCATGGAGCGGACCTGTTTACATTTCACTGCCGGTTGTATATTCTGTATATAACTGTGTATGTGACAAATAAAACTCTTGAATCTTGAATCTTGAATCTAGCCTTGTGTCAGTGACCTACGCAGTTTCCGTTGTAAATACAGCACACGCATGAGTAGTGGTGCTCACATGAACAGCATCGGCTGCCGTAATTCGAAAGCGCTGCACGGAAACTGTGTAGGAGACGGACACAGGCTTTTACTACCTTTCTGTGGCCTTAAAAGTGTTAATTAAATAGCTGTCTATGGAGGGATCAGAGAGCGCTCAGATTTCATCCAAAAATCTTAATTTGTGTTCCGAAGATGAACGGAAGTCTTACGGGTTTGGAATGATTGAGGGTAAGTAATGACAGAATTTAAATTTTTGGGTGAACTATCCCCAAAAGGTATCCATGTACAAAACACAGAAGCCCTCTAAGAAATATTCACTTGCATGAACTCTTTCCCCACCATTGACAAGTTTTTTCTGACTATGCATGTTTTCACTGTGGTAGGGAGCGCTGTTACACAGCCTCTGAAATAATACAGCATCTCCGGAATCAAAAACAAGCAAAGAAAAAGATCTGCATAATGCCGGGCTCAGATTACACAATATAAGCCCAATTTTTATTTATTTTTTTGGCCGATTCATAAATGGCAATGAGTGTCAGGACACAAGAATCTACCGTTTTATCGCATATAGTGTCATTGTGGACAACAACCGACACCACGTCTGCAACACTTCATGATGCCTTGACAGAAAGACTAGCATATTTCTTTTTTTTTTTTTTCTGTCCTCCACGACAGGTTCCTTAACAACTGTGAAGATGACCAATAGGACCACAGAAGCTCTTCCGTTTCAAACATGGCGAAACAAAATAGAGACGATGGTTTTGGTGCAGTTACCTGGATTTATGCAATGGAGGAAAGGTTCCTGGCAACAACATTCCTGCCTTTATGATGTTTCCTCAAGAGACCACCAAGACTAAAAAGATTAATGCTGATGAACGATAGCAGAGACACTTCAGCAACCTGGTGAGTACTGTAATTAGCATTAAGTTAACATGTGACTGCCCAAGGCGGTGGTGTTGGAGCGATGGAAGAACAGATGGGACGGAGAACTCGCTGCTGTGCTCCTGGCTTGAGGAGGGGTGCTGCCGTCCTTGTGGGGATGGAGGAGTTGCCACTGTTCACCGGAGACCAGACCTGCTGCCATCCACCATGATGGGGAGAAGCAGGCAGACCGAGGGAACACTTGCTGCCAGGCTCCTGTAACGGAGGAGTATCGAGCCGTCGACTGAAAAGTGTCCAGAACCATCACGTGCCACTGCAAGTGAGGGCCTCTGGGCTGGCTGAGGACTGAGCAGCAGTTAGGAACCAGACCAGGAAATGTTTTCTCTCTCCCCTCTCTCGTCTCTATCTCTCTTCACCTTTCCGTCTCCTTTTCTCTCACCTCCTCTATCCTTACCCCCAGATGCCGCAGACGAGCACTTCCGCTTTTTCCGGTCATGCGTATGTGGGGTAATGCAGTGCTGTTTTATCACATTAGATACATTTGAGTGTATTGAAAGTATGACGTATGATGTCATTGATAGGCGACGCATGGACACAGTCCGTGTCCTGGTTAAAATTGCGTATTTCTCTGGATTTAAACATTCTTGGAAACATTTGGGATAATCCAAGTATACAAGTCAACAAAATATATAACATTACTCTAGCGGTTTTTGGATATTTTAATCCAAAAATTTTGCACATTGTGCCTTTAAAGTATGTTGAACATTCTCCGGTTTCCTCCTCCTTCTTCCTTGAGCTTTAACTTTGTTACAGTGACTATCGTAACAGACAAAAATATTGTGTAGTCTGAACCCTGTATTAAACTTGAAGGAGTGGATAGAAGTTGCTTACGCACAAGTAAGCTAACATGATCATCAAACATTCAACAGTATATAAACAGCATATAATCGGCCAATAAATTGTACTGAAAATGTTACAGAATGTAATGTTGAACCCTGAAAGAGGTATAGGACTGTGCAAGATTTGGGGATGTTGATGAACTCGATCTATGTTGATTATCATTCTTGATTCGAACATAAATGTGATAAAAATAGAATGAATGAAGCAAGATTCAAGTTTGTGTTTGTTTAAAAGCAGAGAATCTTGTTCTTTCTTTTGATATACTGACTGTTTACATATTTGTACAACAAAATATTCTGGGGGCCATGAAAGTTCTGTGAATATAATCAAAAATTCTGGTGCTGGATGGCAACTTTTTTAGTAAGCACTGGTGGGGGAAAGAGCAAAAAAAAAAAAAAAAAAAAAATTGTGCTATCCTTTTGGATGCTCTCTTTCAGATACACCAGAATTTTAAGTATTGCCATATATCATCCCAAATATCATACTGAATTGCTCTCTGGAGTCTCTGGAAGTTATGATGAAACCAAAGGAGAGGACCAGGGCATCAAAAACAGCTCTATATGTATAGAAGTGAGGGCCCAGTGTGTGCTGCAGGGAATGATGGGATTGGGATTAACCTGCTTTCAGTCTGGTGTTCATCTTCATTCAGAGAGCAGCTTTAATCCAAATCTCGCTCCTCTTCACCATCTGTCATGTAATCCCGCCGCCCTCCAGGGCCAATGTGACGTTGGTCAAGCGGTGTGAGCGTCTACGTGATTTTCATTCACCTTCTTGTCTGTCCTCATTCTCACATCATCATCATCATTCGATCTCTTTTCCAGCAAGAGCAGCGGCCTGCCGACAGTAAACGACATCAGCACTTTACACAAACTGCAGCCCTTCAGGACTGAATAATGCTGAAAGTTTCATGAGCTCTCGACTTCTGCTATAATGCAAAAACAAAATTAATTTCAAAGCATTACAGCCATTCTGCTACATTACAGCATTATGGTAGTGGGTGACAGCGCCAATACATTTATTACTGCAGGATCTATACTTATTGCAGCTGAGCAGAGAAGTTGAGTGCTGACAACACTTTTTTCTGAAGATGTTTTTACTCAAGCTTTTGAGTATTTTATATGACAGTTACTTCAGTTATATCTGCTTGTACTGCACATATACACTGATCACAACATATTGTGTCTAATATTGTGTTGGTCCCCTTTTTGCTGCCAAAACAGTCCTGCACGTCGAGTCATGGACTCAGCTAGACCCCTGAAGGTGTGCTGTGGTGTCTGGCACCAAGATGTTAGCAGCAGATCCTTTGAGTCCTGTAAGTTGCGAGGTTGGGCCACCATCTTCCATTGCTTCGTGGTCCAGTTCTGATGCTCACATGCCCACTGTTGGTGCTTTTTGGCGGTGGATAGGGGTCAGCTATGCAGCCCCATATGCAACAAACTGTGATGAACTGTGTATTCTGACACCTATATCAGAATCAGCATTAACTTCTTGAGCAATTTGAGCTCCAGTAGTGCGTCTGTTTGATCTGACCACACGGGCCAGCCTTCGCTCCCCACGTGCATCAAAGAGTCTTGGCCATGACCCTGTCTCCGGTTCACCACTGTTCCTTCTTGGAGCACTTTTGATAGATCCTGACCACTGCAGACCGGGAACACCCTACAAGAGCTGCAGTTTTGGAGATGCTCTGACCCAGTCGTCTAGCCATCACATTTTGGCCCTTGTCAAACTCGCTCAAATCCTTACGCTCGCCCATTTTTCCTGCTTCTAACACATCAACTTTGAGGACAAAATGTTCACTTGCTGCCTAATATATCCCGCCCACTAACAGGTGCCGTGATGAAGAGATAATCAGTGTTATTCACTTCACCTGTCAGTGGTCATAATGTTATGCCTGTGTACATTCGTGCTATATGAGATGATTGATTCAGTAAAAATTGTTACATTTTTATATAAAATGTTTTACTTTTGTTTACCTGTATTAGCTATGATTGTGAAGGATGAATGTGACTGGGATTGTAAAATATATTATAAATATATGTTTAGTAGAGATACTGTGCATACAGTATTTACACTCACCGGCCACTTTATTAGGTGTACCATGCTAGTTATGGTGTGGACCCCCTTTTGCCTTCAGAAGTGCCTTAATTCTTTGTGGCTGCTGGAAACATTGGTCAACATGGTCAGCAACAATACTTAGGTCAGTTGTGGCGTTTAAATGATGCTCAGTTAGAAGCCCAAAGTGTGCCAAGAAATATCGGTAACAATTTATTTTAAGTAACTAATAACGTTAACTAATGCTTAATTGTGAACAAGTTAATCATTAATTAATGCTTAAAACTAATGCATTATTGCATCTTGCAGCTTGAACCACTGATACAAAGCAGGATGGATCCATGCTTTCATGCCAGATTTTGACCCTACCATCTGAATGTTGCAACAGAAATCGAGACTCATCAGACCAGGCAATGTTTTTCAATGTTCTATTCAGAGTCAATCCTCCCAAACTACGCAAGTTGTGTAGGGCCTGTGGAAATATTTTTAATAATGAGTTATATTTATTCAATAACTGTTTTCATCATGCAGTGCAGCAGATAATAACACGCGTCTTAATCAGTGTTGGGAGTAATGCGTTACAAAAGTAATGCATTACAGTAACGTATTACTTTTTGCTGTAACGCAGTAGTGTAAAGGCTGATTTATACTTCTGCATCAGACTTGCGCTGTAGCCTCTACGCCGTGGGCTACGCGTCAATTTTCATTTATACTTCTGCATCCTTGTCCGCGTTGACGTGCAGTTACAGATGCAGAGGGAGCATATGTATCTCTGAGGGAAGGGTTCTGGACTTTGGGGTCCGCGTAGAATCGGCGCGTTGTTACATTTTTGGATAGGTGCACGTCAGGGTACGTCGTAGTCTACGCATGCAACATGACGTAGCTACGACGTACACTCGACGCAGATGTATAAATTGGGCTTAAGGCATTACTAATCAATTTTCAGTAATATTTTACTCTGTACATTTGCAGTAGCGGTTGCGTTACAACACACTTTTAGCCCAAAATGTAATTGTAAAAAAAAAAAAAAAATACAAACACCTTAAAAAAAAACAGCAAGACCGCGAGACATTGATGAATGAAAAATGCAAGTTATTACCTGTTCGTGGTCAGTCAATAGCAGCGTGTGGTGTCCAAGTTTGTAAATAAAGACTAAATGACAGCTTCTGATATATTTGTATAGCGATTTATTTAATTTATCTCCCTCTTGCTGGTGTAGGGGAACGCGGGGCACAACCTAACGCGGGGTTAGTTGTAACACACATGGTTTAACACTTTCCACACATGCTAGGATGATGAAACTTAGTGTATTTACTAGAGCCATATCAACATTATTTAGAGAAAAAATTGCGCCAAAATTAAAAAATCTTTGGAAGATATCACTGAACATTTATTTAACCATAGCAAAAGTACATTTCTTACTTAAGTTTATTTTTCATTTCTGTTTTTGTGTTTATTTAAAATAAGACAAATCTGATATTATTGTAATCTTCTATCTGTTATTTAACAGTTGAGATGGTTCTTTAATGCTGATCTAATGCATATATATATATATATATATATATATATATATATATATATATATATATATATATATATATATATATATATATATCATATAACATTTTAAGCTGTCATTTGGTCATGTTACACTGTACCCCACCTATATGGGCATGTTGTCACATTTCACTTCCATTCTTTCGGGTAAATCAAGAAAAAAGTATACACTGTATAAATGAAACAAAACCATATATTTGTACTAGACGTGTGTGAAATTAATGTGGGGGAAAATTAAATACTCTGAAAGTGGATTTACACAAACTGAGAAAGTCAAAAAACGTTAGGTTGTGCCCTGCTCTCCCCTACCTTTGTATTGTGTGACAGTCCAGTGAAGGCGTGTTTAGGGCGGGTTTTACACGAGTGCCATGAGGCATGATTTCGGCCTCTGTGCCCACTCTGGCCAGTGGAAAAGCAGCTAAAGAAGGCTTAAAGGCTCTGTCGTTTCAAAGAATAGCACAACGGTGAGCGCGTCGAGTATAAACCACTAGCGTAGCTACGGGTGGGCCAGATGGACAGCTTGCCCATCCTGTCAAACACCTCTCCAAACGGACAAGGCGCGTGCAGTCAGTGGAGGCACGCGCTGCGGAGCCAAACGAAAGTATAAACCAGGCTTAATGGGTGAAGATGGCAGAAGAAGACTGTACATTCACGAGATGGACGTATACGCATTACTTTGAGTTTGTCAGAGATAAGGACAAGAAGAACGTAATAGTCAAATGCAAATGCAGTCAAATGCAACTTTTGTCTAAAACCGAAAGAACCATCGACGTCGCGAAATAGCACTAGCAATTGTTGTGAACCCCTTGAATTCAAAGATAAAATGACAACAATAAGAAAAGAACAAATGTGCATCTTGTCATGGCATTAGAGTGTCTAATATGAATAGACCCAAGCTATTACCAGATAATCACTTTACCTCTACCATACTTTTAACAGACTTGCATCGTTTGTGATTCTGTCATCCTTTCTTGCATTGTCTTGAGCCTTCACTTTACCAATAATATGCTATATTGTTAGCCTGGATAGCCCACAGTCATTATGCTACATCATATCGCCTTCTACTGGATATAAAATGCTCTGTAGTACATTTTGTCATTTTAGAATGTTATGTTCTACTTCTGTAGTTATTTTGATGAAATTAACTCAAAAGTAATACAGGAGTAATGTAGCATTACAATTCTGAGACAGTAATATTGTAAGGTAAATAATTAATATTAAATAACAGTAACAAGTAATCTATTATGTATTAGAGTTTGAAAGTAACTTGCACAAAACTGTCTTGATATAGCAATGGCTCGTAATGAAACTGCAAGGAAAGTGCCAAACGAATGAAAAAAGTATGTATTTTTGTAACATTTTAGTGTTGACAAAGCAATAAATTCATCAGCAAGTCGTAAATCAATAACTCCAGTCCAGGTCTCCACCGTGTTTCGTTAGAAATGCCCCATGATGAAATGTAACTTTCGATTTGTGCTGGTACACATTAATAATCAAAATCCACCCCCTTTAAAGAATATGAGGAGTATATGGAAGCATTTATCCTTGATATAATGTTTGATCATGTATATTTTCAGCAAACTAAAAATGTTTTCATTTGCTCATCCATGGCATTATTCATTAATTATTTAGAATGATTTTTAAGAATTTGTTTCTTACCCCATTGGAAGAGTTGGTTAAGCATACTTAAAACACGCATACACACACACACACACACAAAAATCAAATAGACTGTGAAAAATAAACCTAATCTCAAGAGAAGAGCATTTCTTCTCTCTGTTTGCTTTCTATGAGAAACAGTTGAGATCTCATTTGTGTTTTTCTTTCCTTTGAGGATAAATCCTTTCTTGTCATGTCTATAATAAAAATGCCCAAAAGCCCAAAGATTAACATTTAAAAATAGTAATAATAGTTTTTATTGCTGACCTTAAGTTATTACTTCTTCAGAAAACTCTTTATGATTGCGGCACCATAGACAACCAGCAGTAAGGCAGACGGTGTGAAGTTTTGCCGCCTTGTTGAGGTGGAACCCGAAATCCAAGGACAGGGACCAGGGGAAAATGTCACAGCCTTAATTTGGAAGCACTGAGGCTGCACCCAAGCGGCTCTCCTCCGAGCTGTGGGAGCTGATTAAAAAGGGTGAGAATAGCTTCCAGAAGAGCTGTTGAGTATAGGGTTGAGAGCGCTCCTGTTTCAGAGGTCATGGTAACCTGGCGCTCTTCTCTCTGCTTCCCACTGTGCATTGATAAGCCAGAGCCTCAAGGGTGGTTAATAACCACTTCAGTGTAGAAACCTCTCGCCAAATGGACTGTATTCATTATGTGAGTCAAATGCTTGAGTTTGCCCTACCTTATTTTGCCTCATCAGAAATTTGTGAAGGTTGTCAATGACGCAACTGAAGCGAACAGAATTCAAAACAGCCAAAGCTAAAGTGTCAACAGCGTGATCAAACGGAATTGCAAAAATCATGATGCTCAAACAAACAGTGGCATGTTTTGATCGCGTCACTGTTCTGAAACTTCATGCGCTGCCTTGCTGTCTGCTTACTAAATAGACAGCATGCTAATATTTGAGAGATTTAGAAAGTCCTACATAGCGACAGCACAATTCTTGTAAAATATGTATATATATATATATATATATATATATATATATATATATATATATATATACATATATATATATATATATATATATATATATATAGTTACAATGTGGTAGGATTTATTTATTGATGTGCTCTTAAGCAATACCGTGCTGCTGGCAGTTATAGCTCCACTGCTAAAGACGCTGACTAAACAAAACAGCAGAAACAAACTTCATCTTGGTGAATTTTAAATATAACTTATTTGCAAAGTTCACTTTTTTTTAACAAACTTGGAAATAGTGCTTTAAAATAGTTTCAGTGTGTGCATTTCTTCCCTTCCTAGAACTCTTATTATGAAACGGATAGTTTCTGTCCTGGCCTCTGATTGGTCAATACAGTTTTCTAACTGTAGTAAAATCATGATATAATAACAGCTATCAGTCAGCGGGTTGCAGTCACATTTCTGCATAACCCTTTAGCGTTTCTTGTACTTTAATTGGTAATAATATAAATGTTTTACCATTTAGTTTAGCAAATAATAGCCACAAATATACAGTATATATACTAAAATATATGACTAAAATATGTAATCAAATGAATTTCATGCATTGCGCTTGTTTGAATAAGATTATAACAGAAAAACTTTTTAAAAAGTCAAAATGAAAATATGACAAGATTCTGACACCATTTTATGGTGAGAGGCATTCTTAATTTAATTATAAGCATGGTCATAAATCTATTTGATTTATAGGTGTGACAGTAAAGGATATTGCAACATATTCCACACATTGTAGTTTCCTGCGCTACATTCAAATGCCAGAAACATTACAAAATCAATGTCATATCTTCAAAATGCATTGAAAGGAACAACAGTAACACTTTTGATGGTCCACTTTAGACATTCTACTGACTAGAATTAACTTTACAACTACATGTCAACTAGCAGTCATTGGAGTATTAGTAGTGTCTGTTTAATATCTGCTAACTCTTTAATTTGATACTTCCCAACATACATTCTGCTGACGATAAGTAACTTTGCAACTACGTCAACTTATTCTACCTAACCCTAACCTAACAGTCTACTAACACTCTAATGACTGATAGTTGACATGCAGTTGCAAAGTTACTTACAGTATAATTAGTATGTGTCTAAATGTCTAAAGTGGACAATTGAAATTATGTGTAATCAGGATAACAATACTCATATATCTCATTCTACCCATATGCTGTTTCCATTGGAACATGAGAATTTTTGAAGAATTGTATCTTTACTCACCCTCACGTCATTCCAAACCAATTGTGCCACACAAGTCCTGAAAAGTGAAGCCAAAACATTTTGATCGCCCCCAGGTGACTGGATGCAGTACAGATCATAAACCCGCCCAATCCATGTAATATTATGGGACATAGACAAACTAAACAATCAAATTACACTTCAAATATTTCCAAAGATGGTTTCTGTCATTTTAGGCAGTTTTTAATCACGCTGATGTTAGTTCAAGTGTTCGTTCTTTAAATAAGTTTGGTTTTAGTTAGTTATTTGATGCTTTAAAAACGGGGTGTGGCGTTGTGATTGACAGCTTCTCTGAGCGAAGTAGTCACTGAAGCACCAGCGGACATTTTCAGAAACCGGGAGAGGAGACTGGAGCTTTAACTTTAATTTCCATAACTGTTTACTTCACAAAAGTTCAAGGCGTGTGATTGATTAAGCGGGAGTGTAGGCGGGACCTTGATATCGCAGCTCCCGCCGCACTCTCTACTGCACAGACTGGAGACTCAAGATGTCAGCGCCATATTTGGACACTGGCGGCTTCACTTACTTCAACAGAAGACAGTGAAGGTGCATTGTCTATCTTTTTTTACAGTCTATGTTCCAAACCCATAACACGTTGGTTTAAAACACAAATTAAGATATTTTTAATGAAACCTGAGAGGTTTCGGTCCATTGAACGTATAGGTAAACAAAACGTTGAATATCCGAAAAAGCATTGTAAAACGAATCCATATGAATCGAGAGGTTTAACATAAGTCTTGTGAAGAGATATGATCACTATATGATTAATCCGGCGCGATAGACTCACTTTTTTCTTAAGACTCAAATAACTTGTTTTGTATCATTCAGGCAAGAGTTATACATCATTATAATCTAAGTTTCTATTATTTTTGTGTACAGTCACAATAAAAACAAATTGTTGTGCTTCTTGCAAAATAAAAAATAAAAAACATGATGTGCGATCTGCAGCCTCTCTGTCAAAGACGTTCATTCAGATAGTCTTCAGAAAACGACTTCTAACTTAGTAAATACTTGTCTCACAAACATGAGCCATATGTCTAAAGAAACGTTGAAATGTCAGGTTTTAAATACTGTAAATCAAATCGAAAAACAAATATTCTGTGTTTATGTAATCTGTTTGAAAAGGGAGAGATGTCTGTTGTTCACGAGCGTCTAATTATCTTCTCATTACCCGCTAATGTGCCACGCCCACAGAGCGCGCGTTCTTTTGAGATTCAAATCTGACGCGATACATGAGAGTAGAGCCGACGCCCACATCAACTCAAACACATCAACACTTTACATCGGTTTGAGACGTGGTGAGGAATAATCCTGGAATATTTTACCTCAGAAAAAGCTGTTTATTTCTAAGAGCAACAGATCCAGGCGAGGATTGTGAGGTAAGTGTATTCTGTTAGTGTCTGTGAATATTAAATGCAAAACACAGTTTAAATATGAATCCTCCTGCTACATAAAATGTCATAGATGCAAGACTTTTTAGACACAATTTATTTGGCTTGTTTTGGCCAGATTATGAAGTGTTTAGGCTATTGAAAGTATAACATCAATAAAGCTTTTATTAGCAAATGTCTGCTCAGATGCTATATATATATAGCACGGAAATTATTTTGACCACTTCATTAAGTTTTGTTTTGTAGAAAGCATTTAAAGTGAATTTAATTTTGTATAATTGTATCTTATGTATAGACATTCACAGAACGTATCACGCATTTCACAAATGCCTTTATGACCGTCTTCTAAATTTTGATAACCTGTACTCTCAAGGGAGGCACAGAAACCTCTCAGATTTCATTAAAAAAATATCTTTATTTGTATTTGGTACATGTTGGTGAGTACGATATGGCAGAATTTTCATTTTAGGCTAAACTAACCCTTTAACAGTTGTAGAGAAATGATGGGTGGAAATGATGGGTCTTCATACATTCTCCACAGAAGAAAACAGTCTCACAGGTTTGAAAGAACCTGACAGTGAGTAAACAATGACAGTTCGTATTTTGGTCTGAACTCTTCTGAAAATAGAATGGAGTGTTGCTGTGCGGCTCGACTGCAGGTGTGTTTCCTGAAAGAGCGAGCCCTGCTGCAGCCTCGTGGCTGAATTTGAGCTTCTGTAGGGGGTTGTGTTGGGGCTCTGAAGACTTTGAAACAGGCCTCGCTGCGACGCTGCCACCCTCGCACTCTGCCGACACGTGGCTAGGTGGATCCCTCCGCTGTGAATTCATGAATAAATAACACCGCTAGAGGCTTTGACAAATGAGAGCTGATCAGACAAGCGCCTTGTCAGCTCAGCAACAGGGTGACTGGGAGGAGAGAGTCTGAGAAAGAAAGAAAGACAGAGAAACATGGGAAGACCAGAGAACCATCAAACAAGACGAGTTTGAATAGGACAGTGTGTGATGGAAACCTGCAGTGTCCACATTTTTTTGACCACATGTGGTCAGACTCTCATGGGTGGCCTGAATCATAACTGCCAATGACAGGAGAATTGAATAAATAAATATTTAGTAACACTCTACAATCAGGTTTCATTTGTTAACTCTATTAGTTAACATGCACTAACACTGATTAGCAATAACTATAGCATTTATTAATCTCGGATAATGTAAATGTCAGCATTTATAAAAAACAACATTTGTATTTGTTAACATTAGTTAATGCACTGTGAACTAACATGAACAAACAATAAATTGCAGTTTATTTGACTAACATTAACAAAGATTAATAAATCCTCAAAAATATTGATAGCTAATGCATTAATTAGCAATCAGTGTTACCAACAATGTTGGGGGTAACTCATTACAAGTAACTCAAGTTACGTAATCAATTTCTTTTTCAAGTAACTAGTAAAGTAACGCATTACTTTCAAAATTTTAAACAAAAAATATCTGAGTTCCTTTTTCAAATAAGTAGCATAAGATACTTTGTTTTCCCATTTATTGACTGACAGTTCTCTTGTCCCCATGTTGAGAGAAACCGTAAGTGCAGAGACGTTGTGTGTAAACATGATGGATATTGTAGTTCTAGACTAAATGTGAGTGTGCATTTACTAATCTCACTTGCACAGAAAAAAAAAAAAAAACGATTCAGTATTACTCAAAATTAATAAAATCTGAAATGCAAAATCAGAACACTATGCAAACCTCCAATAATTAAATATGTTAAATAAATAAAAAAAAATTATTGACCAATGTACTCGCTGCTGACCTTCAATGATTCAGTTAAACCATACGCAAAAATTACTTTAGATTTTTTGTTTTTATTGGTGAAGTAAGTGTTACCTGAGGCTTATTATTATTTACTTTTGGTGTGAAAGGGTCTTTACATTTGCTCAAAAAACAAGCCCAGGTGAAAAGAATAGCATAAAAGTAATGCAACGCATTACTTTTCTTAAAAAGTAATTAAGTAACGCAATTAGTTACTTTTTAAGGGAGTAACGCAATATTGTAATGCATTACTTTTCAAAGGAACTTTCCCCAACAGATTACCAAATATTTTCTACCAGTATAGTTTGCATTATGTTTTATTTAAAATGTTGATCAGATGACAATTGACTTAGCTGAGGTTTTAGGTAACACTTTATTTTACAGTGTCCTTGTTACACGTTACATGTAGTTTGTGGCAAGCAGTCGAGGCAGAGGGACCGTGAGGTAAATTATGCATAATTACATGTAACTTAGGGGCCATTTACATGACAGTTTTTTCATGACGCAACTAAAAACAGAAAACTTTTTATGCATTTTGGCTGTTTGTTAATTTACACGACAACAGTATTTTGGGGGCCTGAAAATGAGTTTCAAAGTGCAATTTCAAATGTGAATTTGTGAAAACAGTGATGTCATGCGTATGTACCTTGAATGCAATGTAAGTCGCTTTGGATAAAGCGTCTGCCAAATGCATAAATGTAAATGTATTACGTGTTCAGTCTATAGGCGCATACTGTTTCTTTACAAAGTGACATCACCATCTACTGGCCTTACATGAATAATACATTGTTTTTTGTCGTTTTCACAGATCCTGAATGGAGATCTTTTGGACAATGTTGTCGTCTGTACACGTTTTTTTTATTTTTTTTTTACATCATTGTCATGTAAACATACCCTAAACCAAACCGTAATCCTAACCCTATAGTAAGTACATGTTGTTAATTAATATTACCACATTATTACAATATAATTACACTGTAACAACATCCTTAAAACAATGTGTGAACCAGGTTTTATTTATTTTGGACATGCAACACAAGATGTGACAGAACAGAATGAAAAGAGACTGCACTAAAAGTATGAGAAACATTTGACATAATAAATAATGACAAACACCAAATCCTCACATTTGCTTTTTTGAATTGCTGAAATGCAAATTCAGCAGTGAAACATTAAACATTCGAAATGGCACACCAGATGGCATACATCTGTGCATTTTAATTGTTCTGTGTGTATTTGCGTCAGATCTAAACTTAGAGAAAACATCATGGGAAATATGTGAGAAGGTGTGTCTACCACTGGAAATGGTGAAAATGTTTCATGTGGTGTTTCAAATTATCGCAACATGAATGCTGTTCTTCTCATCATATTTTCATAAGGGAGAGTGGCAATGAGTGAGATCTAATGATCCATTAGCTGATAGATGTATGAGGCGCTGTAAACATCATCCATCATGACTTCACAGGCTGTCGTGCTAGTCGTGGCCCTCATCAATGACCTGTCAGAGAGGGCCAGCACATGATGGAAATGAGCAAAGGTCATGGGTAACAAGGTGCTACTTCCATCAAGTGCATCATGTACATTTTTTGTACACAAGCACATTAAACAGCCAGCTCACCAATTCACTCAAGCAGAAATGCAGAGCGGAAAATATGAACATATGAATTGGAGACCATGCCTAATGCTGTGAGTGCGTGTTAGAAATCAGAATGCTGTTAGAATGCTGGGAGAACATTGTGCTTGTGAAACCCCTCTGATTCCACTCGCACCACTCCGAGCGGGATTCGAACCGACTATGCCAGCATGGGAGGCGGGTGCGCTAACAAGGACACTAAGGATCGCAGCCGCCAACATTAGTGGCTAGTGCACCTTTAGAGGCCATGTGAGTGAGGTTTACCAGCACAGCTCTTACTAGTTGGCCACCACTACACCTTCTAAACTTCACTCCCATCTGGGTCACAGCACCAATGTAACATCTACTTGTTTTAAGCATGGGAGGCAGGTGCGATAAAAAGGGCGCTATAGACTGCAGCCTCTAGCGTCAGACGCTATATATTGCGCCTCTTGAGGCCAGGTGAGGGAGGTTTACCAGGACAGCTCTTACTAGCTGGCCTCCATTACACTCAACTCCTAAACCTCACTCCCATCCGGGTCACGGCACCAATGTAGCACCAATGTAGCATCTACCCCACTCCGAGTGAGATTCGAACTGGTGTTTTCGGCATTGGGAGGTGGTTGCACTAACAAGGACACTAAAGACTACAGTCTCCAGTGTCAGTCGCTATTGCGCCTCTTGTGGCCAAGAGAGTGAGGTATACCAGCACAGCTCTTTACTAGCTGGTCTCCGTTACACTTGGTACTTTTTTCATCTTCAAACTAAACTTGAGTCTTCAGCCAACAAAGATGAAATCCGTCTTTCTAGCGCTTCCCATAATGTTTATGCATTAGGTTAGTAGGAGGAGAGTAGGGGATCTATTAGTGGCTGTTCGAACATGTCCAGCCACGTGAGCATTTACACTACGAAAGCAGTTCGGTCTAATGTGTTTTTTTCGACTTCCTCCGTAAATGGTTGAAAGTGGACAAACTCAAAACTATTTAGACTCTGTTTACACCTATATTAAACGTTGTTCACTTGTGATCCGATCAACCAAAACAAATTGTAATACCAGGTGTAAACAGGGCCTAGAGTAGAGTTTTTTTTTTTGTTTTGTTTTCCTGGAGGAACTCCAAGGCTCTTTCCCAATATGCATTCTTATGCCTCATTCTGTTCAACATCAAAATCCATTATCGAAGCTCAATTCCAATACTCAAGAAAGTACAAAGAATGCCAAACATTTCCTGGAAGTGTTGTTGGTATTGATGATGTGTCAGATGATGACTTGATGAATTTGAAGACAGGCCCAGTTTTTGCAGCACTATTATCACAGAGGCCAGGCGCATGATTGTAAGTTGGTTCAAAATTGTATCAGAAGGATTTAGACAATTATATTGACAGATAAGAACTGTGATAAGAATAACTGAACTGTAAAAAAAAAAATCTTTGGACCAACTTTTTCTCAAATTACATGCATGTTTTGGTTTAAATTTTGATTTAATATTAATCAGAAACATTCATACAAAATGAAAATGGTTTATTATAAAGACTTTTTTAATATGTATTTTCATTAGACATAAGCCTAAATGCTTTCTTAATGTATGTAAATGTATTTGTTTGGAATTTTACAACTTAAGCACCATAATCAAAGTAGAATTTTCACTTAATATAAAGCAAAAACATTTCGTTACTCATAGGATAATTTAGTTTACTATAAATAAAGACAGCTTCAATATCAATATATATATATATATATATATATATATATATATATATATATATAGCTTCAATATATAAGGATTATTAGGAACACCATACTAATACTGTGTTTGACCCCCTTTTGCCTTCAGAACTGCCTTAATTCTACGTGGCATTGATTCAACAAGGTGCTGAAAGCATTCTTTAGAAATGTTGGCCCATATTGATAGGATAGCATCTTGCAGTTGATGGAGATTTGTGGGATACACATCCAGGGCACGAAGCTCCCGTTCCACCACATCCCAAAGATGCTCTATTGGGTTGAGATCTGGTGACGGTGGGGGCCATTTTAGTACAGTGAACTCATTGTCATGTTCAAGAAACCAATTTGAAATGATTCGAGCTTTGTGACATGGTGCATTATCCTGCTGGAAGTAGCCATCAGAGAATGGGCACATGGTGGTCATAAAGGGATAGACATGGTCAGAAACAATGTTCAGGTAGGCCGTGGCACTTAAACGATGCCCAATTGGCCTAAAAGTGTGCCAAGAAAACATCCCCCACACCATTACACTACCACCACCAGCCTGCACAGTGGTAACAAGGCATGATGGATCCATCTTCTCATTCTGTTTACGCCAAATTCTGACTCTACTATCTGAATGTCTCAACAGAAATCGAGACTCATCAGACCAGGCAACATTTTTCCAATCTTCAACTGTCCAATTTTGGTGATCTTGTGCAAATTGTAGCCTCTTTTTCCTATTTGTAGTGGAGATGAGTGGTACCCGGTGGGGTCTTCTGCTGTTGTAGCCCATCCGCCTCAAGGTTGTGCGTGTTGTGGCTTCACAAATGCTTTGCTGCATACCTCGGTTGTAACGAGTGGTTATTTCAGTCAAAGTTGCTCTTCTATCAGCTTGAATCAGTCGGCCCATTCTCCTCTGACCTCTAGCATCAACAAGGCATTTTCGCCCACAGGACTGTCGCATACTGGATGTTTTTCCCTTTTCACACCATTCTTTATAAACCCTAGAAATGGTTGTGCGTGAAAATCCCAGTAACTGAGCAGATTGTGAAATACTCAGACTGGCCTGTCTGGCACCAACAACCATGCCACGCTCAAGATTGCTTAAATCACCTTTCTTTCCCATTCTGACATTCAGTTTGGAGTTCAGGAGATTGTCTTGACCAGGACCACACCCCTAAATGCATTGAAGCAAATGCCATGTGATTGGTTGATTAGATAATTGCATTAATGAGAAATTGCATTAAGGTGTTCCTAATAATCCTTTAGGTGAGTGTGTATATATATATATATATATATATGTTTTTTTTTTGTTTTGTTTTTTTAATATGCATCATATTTCTATGTATTAAAAAGCCCCACAATAATTTCTGCATTCACCAAAGCTAGCCAGTATGTGTTCTGAACTACAACAACTTTTTTTTGTGCTTGTCATTTAGCATTTTATTGAGTATATGCAGCTCATGGGAACTTTAATATATGTCAGTAAGTGACTTTTATTTGACCAATATTCTGGTGCTGTTTTCACTGCTCTTTGATGTCCAAATCTGTGTCAAATTCTAATCCAAAACCAATAAAAAAAAGACTGAGCTACAGCGTTCTGTCTGCACATGCATTAGTGAAAAATCACATTGTTGCATTCAGCCAGAGTTCTTCACACATCCGCCCACTGCTTTTTTTATTTGTGTGTCATTGAACAATCTCTGCGGTTATTCTGTTAGCCCTTGATCTGTTGTTATTGCTGTTTTTACCTCTCGTTTTGTTCCTTCCAGCTTCACCATCCACTATGGCTGCTGCATAATGTATGAGAGAGCGAGAGAATGAAAGAGCATAAAGCAACGGAGAGGTCGCTGTGTCGTTCATGAGGGTGCTCTTTCCTTTTTGTTTTCTAGTGTACCGCAGCACTGCACTTCGGGTCAATAACTCAAGCCTCGGGCCTTGCGCTGCAGGAAGGCCAGCGCACATTACCTCCCTATTACTCCCCCACTTACAATTACCATTAATGACTTTCTCCCGCTGACAAGCGATCTCTCACTCCTTCCGCAGTCTGCTGCACTGTGCTGTGGGACTGCGGGAAATCCCAGGTTCACCGTGCTGGAAAAAAGACTGGACCTACAGTAACAATTCAGTAGTTGCTCTAAGACTAGAGTCTCACCTATAGATGAAAAGAATAATAATCAGAAAATTACTTTTCCAATGTACCAAACCAATGGGTAGTTGAAGCATATTGGGTTGCACTGTATTTTACAGTGTGTGCACTTACGTGTTCTTACAGTGTACTTACCTAAGAAAGTACTGGTTAAGGTAACTATATGGCATAAGGTTCGGTTTAGGGGTAAGTTCAGGGTTAGTACCTAGTTACTACTCAGTTATTACAATTACTATAATAAGTACATAGTATATACATGGGGAACAGGACTGTAAAATAAAGTGCGATTACACTTTATTTAGTAACACTTTTTTAAGGTGCCCATGTTACAGTGTATACATTTAAGTACTGAATAATAATAATTAACTGTATGTACTTACTATAGGGCTAGGGTTAGGATTAGGTTTGGTTTAGGGTTAGTTACATGCAATTAAGCACAATTTATTGTAATTACTATAGTAACTACATGTAACGTGTAACAAAGAGTATTACTTAAAGTGCTACCACATATCCATTTAGTGTCCATTTTTCAAGATACATATTTGGTTAAATGTATATGAATGTGTAAGGGAAAGGGCTGTAAAGGTCACCATTCATTGTTTCACCACTGTTAATGACCTCATTTGTAGAAGTCCATTTCTGCCATATATATATATAGACATTATATATATATATATATATATATATATATATATATATATATATATATATATATATATATATATATATATATATATATATATAATGCTTTGCTATATCATAATCATAAAAAGTTGTTGAAAATTATGACATAATTATGCTGTAATTTTTATTTCAGAATTTTGACTGGTTTTATCTCATAATTATGACTGCCATAATTTTGTTCTGCACTATAATTATTGTTTTACATGATTATGATTTGGAAATATAAAAATATGACAATCAATAATAGAAGTGGTCTAAATATTAAAACGTGCATATATCTTCTGTGGAAGTCTCAGGACCAAAACATTTTTGTCCAATCATTGCATTCGGTCCGGGCATATTTATTTTATTTTAAATGGTCTGTCTTTGTTTTGACAATTAATTTGAGGTCATAAAAACTGCATGTATAATTATTATAAACTAATTAGAAACTTTATAGTACTTGAATATTTGAAGTTTTTTTATTGAATTCCACAGTTAATAAGTCACATGGACTAATTTTGCATTTCTTTTATGATGATGCTGGTCCCCATTTACTGTCATCTTCTGAAAGAGAGCAGCAGGAACATTCTTCAAATCGTTTCCTTTTGTGTTTCACAGAAGAAAGAAAGGTTTGGAATGACATGAGGCTGAGTAAATGATGAAAACATTTTCAATGTTGGATGAACTACTATTGTATTGCTATACTATTCGATTTTAGATTTTTAAGAAGAAAAAATAATACAATATGACATAATAGTTAGTACTCCATTTCAAACATTGTGACATTTTTTATTGCAAATCACGTTTGTGTCAGAGTAACAGAGCTCAACATCAGATGCTTGTTTTCACATTAAAGCTGAATACACAGTGTGCATGCATTATGCAGTCTGCACTATTTGAGACTATTCAACTTCAACTGTAAAAGCTCACAGGCTTTATCTAACAAAGATTCTCCCATGCAGTGTCATTGGGGAGTTTCTTAATGCTGTTCACCCTTTCAGGGTAAAAGAGGCATCCAGTATGATGTAACCATTGGAGTTCAACACAGGACAGAGTCTCACCTATTCCAAAGACGCTCCCCAAGGAAAAGTGACATGCAAGCAAGAAAGTGCAAATGGGAATCTCTCTTGATACTCGCATAACTCTCTTCACTCAATCACAGACTGTTCTCAGCCTCTCCTGAAACGCTGACAGCAATATGGTGTTGTGATAGGAGCTGCCTCATACGGAAAATGGAAGCTCAAACATTGCTTTATACGTGAGAACCAATGAGGTTTATTCTTGTGCATTAAGGATGCATGGTTGAGCCTCCGTTTTATGAGCCTTATGTATGTGTGCTGATATTTACACTCACCTAAAGGATTATTAGGAACACCATACTAATACTGTGTTTGACCCCCTTTCACCTTCAGAACTGCCTTAATTCTATGTGGCATTGATTCAACAAGGTGCTGAAAGCATTCTTTAGAAATGTTGGCCCATATTGATAGGATAGCATCTTGCAGTTGATGGAGATTTGTGGGATGCACATCCAGGGCACGAAGCTCCCGTTCCACCACATCCCAAAGATGGTCTATTGGGTTGAGATCTGGTGACTGTGGGGGTCATTTTAGTACAGTGAACTCATTGTCATGTTCAAGAAACCAATTTGAAATGATTCGAGCTTTGTGACATGGTGCATTATCCTGCTGGAAGTAGCCATCAGAGAATGGGTACATGGTGGTTATAAAGGGATGGACATGGTCAGAAACAATGCTCAGGTAGGCCGTGGCATTTAAACAATGCCCAATTGGCACTAAGGGGCCTAAAGTGTGCCAAGAAAACATCCCCCACACCATTACACCACCACCACCAGCCTGCACAGTGGTAACAAGGCATGATGGATCCATTCTCATTCTGTTTACGCCAAATTCTTACTCTACCATCTGAATGTCTCAACAGAAATCGAGACTCATCAGACCAGGCAACATTTTTCCAGTCTTCAACTGTCCAATTTTGGTGAGCTTGTGCAAATTGTAGCCTCTTTTTCCTATTTGTAGTGGAGATGAGTGGTACCCGGTGGGGTCTTCTGCTGTTGTAGCCCATCCGCCACAAGGTTGTGCATGTTGTGGCTTCACAAATGCTTTGCTGCATACCTCGGTTGTAACGAGTGGATATTTCAGTCAAAGTTGCTCTTCTATCAGCTTGAATCAGTCGGCCCATTCTCCTCTGACCTCTAGCATCAACAAGGCATTTTCGCCCACAGGACTGCCGCATACTGGATGTTTTTCCCTTTTCACACCATTCTTTGTAAACCCTAGAAATGGTTGTGCGTGAAAATCCCAGTAACTGAGCAGATTGTGAAATACTCAGACCGGCCTGTCTGGCACCAACAACCATGCCACGCTCAAAATTGCTTAAATCACCTTTCTTTCCCATTCTGACATTCAGTTTGGAGTTCAGGAGATTGTCTTGACCAGGACCACACCCCTAAATGCATTGAAGCAACTGCCATGTGATTGGTTGATTAGATAATTGCATTAATGAGAAATTGAACAGGTGTCCCTAATAATCCTTTAGGTGAGTGTATATGTGAATAAAATCCTAAATTAAATCACTGCATCATATAAAGTGATTGTATATCGTCAGAAAACCTGGATTAAACTGCTAATTTCATATGGATTACTTTTAAAATGAAACCTGAAAATTTTGGTTGTGTGGACTTTCAATGCATGGACAAAAATAATGAAAGAATATGAAGAATATTTTCATTTGTACTCTGAAGATGAGCAACCCATGAAATGACAATGGATAAATGATGACAGAAATTTCATTTTAGGCTGAACTATCCCTTTAACTCTTTCCCCACCAGTGCCAGCGCCAGCATTTTTGATCATTTTCACAAGTTTCATGGGCCGCAGAATATTATGAATATCTAAACATGCAATATATCAAAAGAAAGAATAGACCCTCAAAAAACAAAACAAAAAACCTTTCATTCTAGCTTCATGGATTCTTTTTATCAACACTTGAATGGGTAAGTTTTATAAAAAGCAACATTGAGCAAAAAGCTGAGAAAAAGTTTTTTTTTTTTTTTCAAAGACTACATCTGGATCGGATTCAGAACGATGATCAAAACACAGATGGACTAGATCGAGTCTCTCAACACACCCAAAGCGTTGCAGTCCTATAGCTTGCCCTGGGTCGACATTTCATTCAGTGACATTAAGCAGTTTTGATTTATATGCTCTTTAATTTTGATGATTTTACATATGTATCTGCTTACATATGATATTGCTTGTTACTGCTTCTTCTTCTCTTGTGTTTTGATCATGAGATTCAGTACTCTTTCAGAAGATGTATAATAGTGCCCCCTACCATCAATGACAACTGGATTGAGAGCTGGGGAATATGAAGGTCAAGTCAACACCTCAAACTCGGTGTTGTGCTCCTCAAACCATTCCTGAACTATTTTTTCTTTGTGGCAGGGTGCATTATCCTGCTGAAAGAGGCCACAGCCACCAGGGAATACCGTTTCCATGAAAGGATGTACATGGTCAGCAACAATGCTTAGGTAGGTGGTACGTGTCAAAGTAACATCCACATGGATGGCAGGACCCAAGGTTTCCCAGCAGAACATTGCTTAAAGCATCACACTGCCTCCGCCGGCTTGCCTTCTTCCCATAGTGCATCCTGGTGCCATGTGTTCCCCAGGTAAGCGACGCACATGCACCCAGCCATCCACGTGATGTAAAAGAAAATGTGATTCATCAGACCAGGCCACCTTCTTCTATTGCTCCGTGGTCCAGTTCTGATGCTCACGTGCCACTGTTGGTGCTTTCGGCGGTGGACAGGGGTCAGCATGGGCACCCTGACTGGTCTGCAGCTATGCAGCCCCATACGCAACAAACTGTGATGCACTGTGTATTCTGACACCTTTCTATCAGAATCAGCATTAACTTCTTGAGCAATTTGAGCTACAGTAGCTCGTCTGTTTGATCGGACCACACGGGCCAGCCTTTGCTTCCCACGTGCATCAGTGAGCCTTGGCCGCCCATGACCCAGTCACCAGTTCACCACTGTTCCTTCCTTGGAGCACTTTTGATAGACACTGACCACTGCAGACCGGGAACACCCCACAAGAGTTCCAAATGTAGGTTTGGGAGGAGCCTAAATATTCAGTCCCGTCAATCATCATTACGAACAATGATTTAAGAAATAACAAGTAGGTTTATACAAGTAGCTTATAACAAAGCAGCTTTACAGTGACAATATGAAATGAATGCAACAAAGATTGTTTTGGCTGTACGGCAGCTCTAGTAGAGCCATTTTCCAGATTAAGTAAATTTTTTGATTGATTCATTTCTGTTGTAAAAATCATTAGTTATTAACTTAGGGGCCACTTTCACAACAACAGAAAACTTAAAAATAAAAGAATAAAAAGAATAACTTATATATATATATATATATATATATATATATATATATATATATATATATATATATATATATATATATATATATATATACATATATATATATAAAAAAATAGGGAACAAAATACATTGTTTGTAATGTGATCCCTACGTAAAAGCCTACCAGAACAAAGTGTTCAGAACATAGTGTCCACTGCCCTTACTTCAATTTGATGGCACAAGATAAGAGCCTTCCAGAACATGGAGAAGATACAAGCATATGTCTCGAGGGGCTCTGCATCTTCAGGGGTTACACGAGGCTAAATGATAGATGCTCCTCAGCCCTATATGCTCTCAACATCCACTCACGCCAGCGTAATCCTTTCACTCCTGTCTCTATACAGTATTTCACTTTTCGTCTCCCTGCAGACCTAATGTAGCCTCACACAAACTCTGGTAGAGGACACACTCCACTGCCCATTCACACAGATGGACTGTCCAGAACACACAAAACCTCATGCATTTAAAAACCTTCTCTTCTACACTCACATAGAGCACACTGTTCTAGGGTTGCATCATTGAGCATCCATGAGAACGTCAAATTATATTAAATGTTTTTATACCATACATAGACATGCTTTTTACTTTCTGTTAAAAAGCAGCTGGTTTAATGTAGTGGTTAATGTTTAGGGTTGCTGGTTTGATCCCCAATGAACAATGAGCTTGTATTGAGTAAGACCCCTCCAAAATAAATTAATGGTGACATTGTGAGAACATTGCAGAAAACAAGTTACACCAGCTCAGATCATGTAGCAATAAATAAAGATTCTATTCTATTTTGCTGTAATTTCATTGAGAGAGTGAAAGGGACCTTATTTGGACTTTGCAGTTCTGACCAAAAGCTGCACAATTGATCTGACCATTAAAAAAATACTTCTGTTGGTGTAACCTAATGTAATCATGTAAATTAATTAGGCGCCAAGCATCGACGGTGTGCATAGAACCACTTGTGGGAAAGTTATGAAATGTGGCCCAATAATAGAGGACTCCTCCTAGGCGGTTTATCTGATTTGCGCGAAAATTGAACCAGATCATCTTCAGACAATGCAAAAAAAAAAAACGTATGGAATTCAAGTCGATTCATCGTAAATTTTTACGTAGCGCTTGCGAAAATAGACATAAGGCTGTATCTCCGCAACGCTTTTTCATATTCAGATTAAATTTGGTGCAGATTATCACATGCATGACCTGAGGCGAATCGGAGCAGTCTACTGGCCCAGAGATACAAAAAAATTGCTATTTTTGCTTATAACCTCTGAAAGATTTGCCCAAAAATCATAAAAGTGGTCTTTTTTTGTTTCAGGGTAACGTCAAGTCCAATGATATCCATTTTTTCCATGTCGGCCATTTTGAATTTTGTAGTAAAATGCTGTAATTTATGAATGCATGAATGTATTGTTACAAAACTTGGTATGGGTCATCGGCACAATGCCCTAAAAAGGTCTGAGCAGTTTCAGACCAGTGCCACCCAGTGGTGAAAAATATATTTACATGCTTATAACTTTGGATGTGGTTATTTTCACAGTTATTATCTCCTTAGAGTCCTGAATCCTTGCCAAGTCCAACGATACCAAACATGCCGGGTTTCACCTTTTTGCCATTTCACACACATTTAAATTTTCTTAATGATTTCTGCAAAACTACACAAAAATGCCCTCATTTTACACAGGTTTAACCATGTTGAATGCACAGCCTTGCAAAGTATACTTCATTTGACTTGTACATAGGTGTTCAACGAATGCACCATGTAAATAATGCAAAGAAAAATTAAATGCGCACATTCATATGGTCTTCGATTGCTCCTGTCTACCCTGTTTGCTGTTTGCTGTTGCTGTTGTGCTCGCATGTGCTCTGCTCTTTTGGAATTTTTATTTTATATAATTCTCTTAATTATAATATTCTATAATATTCGACTTACTCATCTTCATATATTGTCTAACATTGCCTACCACATTAAATCTGACATCACTAGCTTTTAATCTAAATCACTTTATAATATAATAATAAAGTATAATTCTTATACTTATAAATAATATAATTCTTTTGAAGTTTTGGTGCTTTATGTAGCGTTATGTAGTGTAATTGATCAATTCCGTTTGACATTTGTGTTGGCTACTGTATACAGGCCACCAGGGCACAATACAGACTTTATCAAAGAATTTGCTGATTTTCTATCAGAGTTAGTACTAGCTGCAGATAAAGTACTAATTGTTGGTGATTTTAATATCCATGTAGATAATGAAAAAGACACATTGGGATTAGCATTTAGAGACATTCTAAACTCTATTGGAGTAAGGCAACACGTGTCAGGACCCACTCATCGCCTTAATCATACTCTAGACCTAATATTGTCACATGGAATAAATGTTGATACCGTTGAAATTCTGCAGCAGAGCGATGACATCTCAGATCATTATCTAGTATCAAGTATACTTCATTTAGCTAAGGCTGCAAAGCCGTCCCCTCGCTTCAAATATGGCAGGACTATCACTGCCGCCACTAAAGATTGCTTTGTAAATAATCTTCCTCATCAGTTTCATCTCCTCAGCATCCCAGATAGCCTAGAGGAACTCAATTTTGCAACAGAAAATATTGACTCTCTTTTTTCCAGCACTTTAGACACAGTTGCTCCCCGGCACTTAAAGAAAATTAAAGAAAATAGTCCAACGCCATGGTACAACGAGCACACCCGGACCCTTAAACCAGCAGCCAGAAAAATGGAGTGCAGCTGGAAGAAAACAAAAGGTTTTTCGTAATTCGTGGAAAGAGAGCATGATCGCATACAGAAAGGCGTAAAAACTGCTAGATCTGCTCATTTCTCGACTCTCTTAGAAGAAAACAAACACAACCCAAGGTATTTATTCGATACAGTGGCTAAGTTAACCAAAAATAAAGCTTCAACTTCTGATGGTTGTAAACAGCACAGCAGTAATGACTTTATGAACTTTTTAACGTGTAAGATTGATAATATTAGGAAGAAAATTATAACCATGCAGCCGTCTACTCCAGTATCACATGAGACAGAGCATTGTAGTGTCACTGAGGAAAAATTACATTCATTCACTGCTATAGGAGAGGAAGAACTGGCTAAACTCGTTAAATCATCTAAATCAACAACATGTATGCTCGACCCTATACCGACTAGGCTATTAAAAGAGATGCTACCAGAGGTCATAGATCCTCTTCTTGATATCATTAACTCATCTTTGTTATTAGGATATGTACCGAAAACTTTTAAGTTGGCTATTATCAAACCACTTATTAAAAAAACTCAACTTGACCCTAGAGAATTAGTCAATTACAGGCCGATCTCAAATCTACCCTTTCTGTCAAAAATACTGGAAAAGGCAGTGTCTTCACAATTATGTTCCTTTTTAGAAAGAAATGGCATCTGTGAGGATTTCCAGTCAGGATTTAGACCATATCATAGTACTGAGACTGTTCTCATCAGAGTTACAAATGATTTACTCTTATCATCCGATCGTGGTTTTATCTCTCTATTAGTGTTACTCAACCTTAGCGCTGCATTCGATACTATCGACCACAACATTCTTTTGAATAGACTCGAAAATTATGTCGGCATTAGTGGAACTGCATTGGCATGGTTTAAATCATACTTATCTGACCGTTATCAGTTTGTAGCAGTAAATGAAGAGATGTCACACCGATCACAAGTTCAGTATGGAGTACTGCAGGGCTCAGTGCTAGGACTGTTGCTCTTCACCCTGTACATGCTACCACTGGGAGATATCATTAGGAAGCATGGCATTAGTTTTCATTGTTATGCTGACGATACTCAGCTCTATATGTCTTCACGCCCTGATGAAACTTACCAATTCACAAGATTAACGGAATGCATAGCTGATATAAAACATTGGATGTCTAGTAATTTCCTCCAACTTAATTCATAAAAAAATTAATTTTTAATTACTGGACAAAAAAACTCTGCAAGTAGTAACCTAGAATACTGTCTAACACTCGATGGCTGCTCTGTCAAGTCCTCGTCGTCAGTTAGGAACCTGGGTGTGCTCTTTGATACCAATCTTTCATTTGAAAGCCACGTTTCTAGCATCTGTAAAACTGCATTCTACCATCTTAAAAATATATCTAAATTACGGCACATGCTTTCAATGCAAAATGCTGAACAGTTAGTTCATGCGTTCATGACCTCAAGGCTAGATTATAGTAATGCTTTACTGGGTGGTTGCCCTGCTCACTTAATAAACAAACTCCAGCTGGTCCAAAACGCAGCAGCTCGAGTTCTTACTAGAACCAGGAAGTATGATCATATTAGCCCGGCTCTGTCAACACTGGCTCCCTATTAAACATCGTATAAATTTTAAAATCTTGCTTATTACTTACAAAGCACTAAATGGTTTAGCTCCCCAGTACTTGAGCGAACTCTTAACGCATTATACTCCATCACGTCTATTGCGGTCTCAAAACTCTGGCCAGTTGATAATACCTAGAATATCAAAATCAACTGCAGGCGGTCGATCCTTTTCCTATTTAGCGCCTAAACTCTGGAACAGTCTTCCTAGCATTGTTCGGGAAGCAGACACACTCTGCCAGTTTAAATCTAGACTATAAACGCATCTCTTTTTACTATGGCATACACATAAAACATTATCAATTTCTATTATTCAAATCAGTAAATGATTGTTAGGCTGCATTAGCTAGGTCAGCCGGAACCGGGAACACTTCCCATAACACCTGATGTAATCGTTACATCATAAGAAGAATGGCATCTACGCTAATGTTAGTCTCTCCGTTTATCCTGAGGTTTACTGCAGTCAGCCGGATCCGGGCCGTATCCAGATCAGATGATGGACCTGCGCCTGGACATGACCAACGCATCCCTGAAATGTCTGTAGAGAGCGTGTCAAATAAACTCCCCCCTGTAAATGCTGCATCGACACGACATCCTCAACAAACCCATCTCCGGTGTGACGACTCCAATCTTTCGAATAAACACATAAACTCCTATTTTACAGCTGATGGACACTACAGGGAGATCAGTTTGTTTGTTATTGTGTATGAATGTGTAACTGGAAGAAGAGCAGTACAAACTCCAGGACTGATCATTATGTCCAAACCAACACTCATTACCCCATCCCCTCCTGCTGTTGCTCTTATATGACACTGATATACGCACACCATAATCACAGCTCCACTGAATCTCCCAGTAACAGCGTCCACACACACTCTCTCTACACAACACCTGACACCAATGATCAAATCTGTTTGGATGATCAGGATACGGCTGCTGTGTGTTAGTGCCAGTAATCACTCTGTTCCTCTCAGACAGATGGAGGAGTTTATGCACTCTGTTCAGATCCAGAGTGAGCGGATGGGAATCTGATGGAGAGAAAACACACCAGAATCAGGAATTATGAATCTGTCTGATTGTTTAACCCACTGGAATCGGCTGTTGCGCCGGCACGATAGACTCACCTTTTCTTATCAGTGCCAAAGAGACTCAAATAACGCTGTTGTTTTTTATCATTCAGGCAAGTGTCTTAGGCTTCTATGTCATCATTATAATCTAAGTTTCTATAATTTTTTGTGTACAGTCACAATAAAAACAAATTGTTGTGCTTCTTGCAAAATAAAGAAAATAAACATTCAGATCTTCAGAAAACGACCTCTAACTTAGTAAATACTTGTCGCACAAACATGAAATATATGTCTAAAGAAACATTGAAATGTCAGGTTTTAAATAATGTAAATCAAATCAAATCAAAAACAAATATTCTGTGTTTATGTAATATGTTTGAAAAGGGTGAGATGTCAGTCGTTCATGAGTGTCTCATGGTCTCATTATCCGCTAATGCACCATGCCCAATGAGCGCGCGTTCTTTTGAGAGTCAAATCTGATGCGATCCATGCGAGATCACAGTCGATGCCCACATCAACTCAAATAAACACATCAACACTTTACATTGGTTTGAGATGCGGTGAGGAATAATCCTGGAATAATTTACCTCTGCAACGGATCCAGGCGAGGATTGTGTGGTAAATTTATTCCGTTAGCGTCTGTGAATATTAAACACAAAAAGACTGTTTAAATATGAATCCTGCTGCAGTATAAAATGTCATAGATGCTTTTTAGACAAGATTTATTTGGCCTGTTTTGGACAGATAGGAAGTGTTTAATGTAAAATAGCCTAGTGTCACATCAATACAGCTTTTATTCACAAATGTCTGCTCAGATGCTATAAATATAGTACCAGTAAAACGTATTTTGTTTCATATTGATGTTTAAATATTATAGCCTAATGTTATTTTTTCATTTAATATATGTTGATAATGAAAGTGAACAGCACGAGTAATAAAGGACTCCATTTAATGTGCAATATATCAGAAGACATGGCGTTTGTCAGAAATGATTTTGACTACTTCATTAAAGTTTTGTTTTGTAGAAAGCCTTTCTTTAAAGTGAAGTTTTGTATAAATTGTATCTTAATTTTAATCAATGTTTTTAATATATTTGCTTCTTATTTAATAAGAAGCAAATATAACAGACAATAGTCTTAGCGCTGGTGTGATCATGCATTGCATGCGTGTCTCATAAATGAACCAAAATTCAAAATGATATTTGAGTATTGTGTGTATCGAATAATTTACCAAATCAAATGATTCAGAAAATGTTTACCACTGAAATGACTGGGGAAAAAAAGTGTCCCAATTAACCTGAATTCACCCTATATTCTTTGAAATCATAATTGCGTTGCATTATGTTGTTTTAAATCCCAAATATTTTACTTATAACATTAATCATTACCAATTATTCAGTTATTTGTATTTACTGAATACTGAATTGTGTTCAGTGTCACAATATTACTGTTCAAAAACATTAAAAATAGTACACTGCCAAAAATGCTCTTCTTAGTATTTTTTCTTGTTTTCAAGATTATTTTTCCTACCCCATTGGCAGATAATTTTGCTTGTTTTAAGCAAACACTCACTTAATTTTGATTCCCACCTCACCCCTCAAACCCCACCAGAAAACAAGAACAAATATCTTATGTCATTTTACTTATCTAATAAATGAATCTTGATTTAAGAATTTTTTAAGGAAAAGAAAAAAACACTAAATAAGAAGAGCATTTTTTGCAGTCAAATGTTTTGATAATTTCAAATATAATAGGCCTTTGTAATTTGCCTTTGTTGACTACATTCTAAATAAACTACAACAAAATATATTTCCTTTGTCCTGTTGCTTAGCTCTCAGTCACATACCTGAAGCTCATTCATTATGCAGCTCATTATGCGTTCCTTTGTGTCTCAGGTGTGATAACCATCAATATTCATGAACATTCACGCCTCTTCGCATTTGGCCTTTGAAAAGAAAAGGTGTCTTACAAAATTTAAATCAATGTATTGTTTTATGTGAATTAGCAGGCTCAATGATTCTCACATCAGTTTGAAGCAACAACATCCATTAGTCAAAAGTCTTGTAGACGCATATCTATTGTGTTTTGTGGACTTCATTTTAAAACATTTTTTTAATTTAATTTAATTTTTTTTTTAACCACGCATAAACATTATTCTCTCAAAAATACAAGCATGTACATACATGTTGCTCACATATTATGGTAGCCCAGTTTGTGCTGAATGCAGTGTATTTACACTTTTGCCATTTATGTGTTTATACGTTAACTGAAAAAAAAGGGTTCTTCTGTAGATTCAGGAGGTGCTGAGAGAGACTGGAAACTCTACAGAAAACAGAAATCAAAACTCATTAGCTCCACACTTCAGCCAATAACCTGCACTATATCAGATCCGAGTGCCTCTTGCTGACTTGACTTATCTTCAGTGACTCGCCTCAATCCAGCACTTTCACACAGTCAGCTTCATTCTTCTCATATTCATCACTTACACTCCTTGTGAAAAAGATGTGCAATTTAGCATACTTTTAAATGATTGCAAAAATAATATAATTTATATATATATATATATATATATATATATATATATATATATATATATATATATATATATATATATATATTAAATTATATTATTTTTTGCAATCATTTAAAAGAGCAATCATTTAAAAGACTTAAGAGCAGATTGAATGTAATGCTCTCAGACACTTAATTATTTTCAAATTTAATTTCAAATTTAATTAAATGTATTCAATTTATATTAACTACAACTAGCTAATATTTAGAGAGCTTTTTAATGCACTTAAGTAGGATTTAAGTATTGTTAAATTTAATTTAATTATTACTTATATTGTCTTATGGTTGAAATATGGTTAAAGTTACTGCTAAATGAACTGACAAGCATTTTTGATAAACTAAAATATACTTTAATGTAATTTATACTGAAACTTGTTTGTGATGTATTTAAATACTATAAATATTATTACTAAATATAATATAAAATTAGTCAAATATAAGTTGCAATTTGATACCCGCTGCAGCAGCAGCCTCCATCCAAGTGGAACAGAGGAGCCGGTCGCAGGCAGGCTGCCCAGCCCATCCAGGCCCCCGCCAAGAGGGGTTATAAAGCCAGAAGCAAGAGACCCTGAGAAGGGTGACCCAGAGATGGAGGGGGCTGCTCATCGGGAAATGGTGACCACAACACTCCACACCCCCAAATTTTCAATAAAAGAGCAGTTTCCTCTATCACTGGGTCCCAAGGGGGCTCAAAGAGATGTGGGTGGTTCAAATCTGGACCACACTCATCCTCCTCCATCGCCAGCGGGAAGCAGTGGACGGTTCGAGGACGCAACCAAGCCTTCTCACGTACCCTCTTGCCCACCCATGGAACCAGGTAAGTGTTACACTGCCCCCCAACATGGTCCCTGTGTTCCACCTCATTGCCCCACTGTGGGTATGCCTGTTGTCCCCTTGGTCCCCCCAAGTTCAGGGACCTCCAGTTCACTTCAGTGAAGTCTGTCGACACCCATGTCTTGCGAGCAGAGATCACAGTCCTACTGGCAAAAAACACGATAAACACACAGTTTTGAATTCAAATGGATCTGTCCCCAAGATTGATTTGCAGTGATCGACCTGAAGGATGCATACTTTCAAACAGGCCGTTTGTGCACTTTGCATTCGAGGGTCGAACATATTAGTACAAGGTCCTGCCCTTCAGGCTGTCTCTGTATCCCTGTGTCTTTACGAAGGTCGCGGAGGAGGCCCTTGCTCCCATGAGAGAACAGGGCGTTCTCATTTTCAACTATCTCGACTACTGGCTCATATTAGCCTCAGCCAGTTGGGTCTTCGGGTCAATTGGGAAAAGAGCAAATTCTCCCCCATGCAGAGGATCTCTTTTCTCGATATGAAGTTGGATTCGGTCGAACAGACAGCACACCTCACAGAGAAACGTGCTCAGTCGATGCTGAACTGCTTGAATAATTTCAAAGGCAGGTTGGCAGTCCCACTGAAAATTTTTCATAGGCTCCTCGGGCATATGGCAGCCACAGCGGCAGTAACACTTCTCAGTTTGCTTCATATGAGACTGCTTCAACATTGGCTTCAAAGCTGAGTCCCAAGATGGGCATGGCAGTGGCAGGAGTGCCCTAGGAACAGGTGTCCAGGCATACTGTTGTGTTCACGGATGCCTCTGCCAAGGGCTGGGGGGCCACATACAATGGGCATGTAGTGTCAGGGGTTTTGACAGGCCCGCATCTGCATTGGCACATCAACTGCCTCAAGTTGCTAGCAGTACATCTTGCACTGAGCCTCTACATGGCAAAGATGAATTAGTCCATACGGACAACACTGTGACGATGCATACATCAATCGACAAGGTGGTCTATGCTCCCGTCGCTTGTTGCAACTCGCCCATCATCTCCTCCTTTGGAGTCAGAACATCTGAGGTCGCTTCGGGCCATTCATGTCCCCAGTGTGCTCAACCGTATGGCCAACAAGCTCTCACGAGCTGCGTTCCCAGGAGAGTGGCAACTCCACCCCCAGGCATTCCAGCTGATCTGGAGACTCAGGTCTCAGGTCAACCTGTTTGCCTCTCCAGAAATGTCTCACTGACAGTTCAGTTCAAATTTAATCATTGCCCGAGGGCAATTTGGTTGCAGCATACAAGCATAAGACAATCACCATGCAGTCAATACAAACATATAAGACACATAAGATCATCAGACAAAAAAATGTGTTTTGCTAATAGGAGTTCTAAAATGAATACCAGAGGAGAGGAGGTGAAACTCAGTGGTGAAACTGTGTAGTTGTTTTACTTACAGATGCACTGGCACACAGCTGGCCTATGAGGAAGGGTCTAATTTCTCAGAGACGGGGCACACTGTGGAGTGTTCAGACCTCTGGAAACTCCATGACTGGTCCTTGGACGGGACGTGGAGGTTCTAGGTGACTTAGGTTCCTAGGTAGTTAACACCATCACTTCAGCACGAGCACTGTCTACGAGACACGCTTATGCCTCGAAGTGGAAACTGTTCGTCAATTGGTGTTCTTCTCGCTGAAAAGACCCCCATAGATGTTCGATCAGTGCTGTGCTTTCCTTCCTGCAGCAAGGGTAGAAGTGAAGGCTGTCTCCCTCCACCCTCAAAGTCTATGCTGCTGCATTATCAACATATCACGACACCATAGGAGGTAAGTCAGCTGGGAAGCACGACCTGGTCATCAGGTTCTTTAAGGGGGTGAGATGGTTAAATCCTCCTCGTCCTCCCTCCATACCCTCTTGGGACCTTGCTCTGGTGCTTAGAGCAGCACCAGAATGCCCCCTTTGAGGGCTAAATATTCTGTTCATGAACACTTTGCTGCCGACCACTCTGGCCTCTTTCAAGAGTGTAGGGGACCTGCAGGCATTTTCAGTCAACAAATCGTGCCTAGAGTTCGGGTAGGGTGACACCCACATGGTACTGAGACCCCGGCCTGGCTACAACCCCGGCCTACCACTCCCTTCAGGGACCAGGTGGTGAACCTGCAAACGCTGCCCCTGGAGGAGGCAGACCTACCCTCTGTCTCATCCATGCTCTGCGACTGTATGTGGACAGAACTTCATGACTTCAGAGCAGCTCTTTGCCCGTTGCAGAGGCCAGCAGAAAGAAAAGGCTGTCTCCAAGCAGACGATGGCCCACTGGATAGTGGATGCCATCACCTTGGCCTATCAAGCACAAGGTGTGCCTTGCCAACTCAGAGTGTGAGCTCACTCTACCAGGATTGTTGTTTCCTCCTGGGCGCTAGCACGTAGTGCCTCTCTGACAGATAGCCTCTGCGATAACCAGCTGCGGGCTGGTGCGACACCCAACACATTCACTAGATTCTATGGCCTTCGTATAGAGCCGTGTTCTCACCTCAAACAAGTAGAAGCACAGAGAGGCCCGGTTTGCCGGCTTGCTGCACCCTAAACTAGGGCACTTGTTTCTTCAGAGCAAATCCTGTTGAGTCCTCCATCACCCTCTGTGCCGGACATGGCAGAGTGTCTGGCGCCAGGCCTATAGCTTGTTGTATTCCTGAGAACTGGTTCTAGGCTGGGTACCATATGTGTGACCCTGAGGGGACCCATATGTGCATCTTCCACGATTGCGCCTAAACAGAAGCCTGTATTTTTACCTTGGGAGAGCCCCTTTTTCTGATGAAGGAGGAACCACCCTAAACCTCTTTTGTATTCCAGCCCTGTGGGTTAGCCAGTTATACTCCACATAACTCCGCAGCGTTCCTTTTTCCAGTAGAAAATGCACGCTTTCCCAGTGTTATCCAATATTCACTGAATTGGTCATGTAGAACAGCAGGTGCAGTCACTGCATGCCAATGTGCATTGGCTCGTTTAGTTACACTCAAAGTAGATTGGCCTCTCTATCGAGATTCCTATTTGTCGGTCTCCAACGTGACATCTCCGTTCACTCCTTCAGGGAACGAGGGTTACATACATAACCGAGATGTTTGCCCTAATGAAAAATAAGTATACTTCAAGTTCAATTTACTAAGTATGCTTAAAAATACACTTGAACTTTACTTAAGTATATTAACTGCAATTTTAAGTAAGTTTCTGAGAAGTATATAACAAATAGACTGTGTCACACTCTCACACCACATGGACTCTTGTTCTTAGTCAGTACTGTACTTAGTTAGTTTGTTGTCATGGACACAACAAACTAAGGTTGATAAGGTTTAGCTGTGCACTATCAATCACCCCATTCCCCTCTCGCTATTTAAGTTCGGTTCTGTTACTTTCTTATTGTAAAAGAAGTATACTAATAGGACACTTGAGACAATTACTGGACATATTCAGTAGTACAAATAAAAGATTTAATAAATAAAAAATGATGAAAAATCTAGTTTTGATACCATCACTGATTTCATCATGATATAAGAAACCAAATAATGAAAAGAATAGTTAGTGGTGTTTGCTGATTTTCCAGGGCTTTGTAAGTGTTGTCCAGGGCTGATGATTATTTGACACATTCCTGACATCTCAGTCACTGGCTCATTCTGCTCTCATTCTGAAATGTTTGTCTGTCATAGATGTATTTTGTTCAAGTCTACTATGATCCTATTCTTCTAGATCTTTGTTACCTGCAGGGATGCGATGGTGTGTGTGTGAAAGCTGCTCCAGCTCAGCGTCTCTCCTCCTCAGATCATTGATCTTCTGCTCCAGTCGCTCCAGTCGTCCTTCAGCTTGACTCAATGCAGCCTTTTCCTGATCTCTGATCAGCTGTGTGACCTCAGAGCAGCTTCACTCAATGGAACGAATGAGCTCAGTAAAGATCGCTGTTAGAACACAGATCACAATCACACAGTGGCTTCAGCGGGACTGACAGAGACAAACTGAGGCATCTTAAACTTCTCTTCTTCTCCAGACTCACCTTAAGAGACTCCACAGCCTTAGCTGCTGAAGATCTTTCTGTCTCCGATGGATTCTCTGACGGATCTTTATCTGCATCTCCTTCGACTGTTTCTAGAGGACAAACCAATAACAGGAAATAACACGTAAAACTACTATCAGACAAACATTTAAGCTACAAGAATCCAGAATTGATGGAGGGTTAAAGATATTGCATGGTAAGTTTATACTGCAGGTTCAAACCACAGGTTAGTTTCCTGAAATGAGATTATGCATGAATATGAAATTGAAATGTCAGCAGTATTTCATCAGTGCCTAGTTTTATATGAATACTTCACCCTAAAGTTATAATACTGTCATCATTTACTTGCCATCATGTCATTCCATACCTATATGACTTTCTTGTGGGAAACAACTGAAGATATTTTTAAGAATGTCTCAGCTGTTTAAAGAGGCCAAATAAAATATGATGACGTTAATAACATTAAACCTCATTGGTTTTTGCATGTCACAGTCATATGACTAAACATTATTATGTCATGATACAAACACCAGTTATGTTTGATGTTTCTGATATCATCATCATATTTGACTTGGGCTCTGAAT